>CABEEJ010000502.1:57377-188846 GCA_901482245.1 Timema douglasi | reverse complement strand
AACCCCACCCCCCTCTCTCTCTTTTTGTTACCTTTCTCCCCCTCCCACCTCTATCCCTAGTATCTGCACGTCTTCAGCTTCCGTGTCGGGGAGTTCTCATCTCGACTGTTACAAGAATCGAACCCGGGGTGATGCCGCAGGAATTCTCTACTTCGTTAACAGATTGAAATGTTGTAAATTAGTATTATTATTAGTAGTAGTAATTACGAGTTTCATCCGCTAATGATTTGCTGGTGAGATGAAAACTGGAGCCAGTTCCATGTACCGTAGTAGAATGTAGTTATATAAGTATGTACCTATTCAAATCAAGGTCAGGGTCACTCGAGGTGTTGGGAGAGTTTCGCGCGTTTTAGCGCCGTGGTTATTAACAATTCATCAGTTTTTCAAATATTTTGTAATCAAAGTAAAGCCAATTTTCTTACTAATTGATATATTTGACAGCTATAAAACGCTAAGAGATCTACTTTAATGTATCCATACATCAAGTCATGTTATCTGCAGCTGTTACTTTTGATAAATATTATCATTATTATTATTAGTACCGCGTCTTACTTACCCATTCGGGTTATACGCACTTACGCTAATGTGTAATGGCAGGGTGATTGTGAGATGAAATGGAGGACCTACAGTTTAACGTGGGATCCAAACCACGGTGGAGGACTGGCATTCTCCACATTCACAAGTTGTGATTAATACACGTCTTGTCAGAGGTGAAGGAAGGGTTTGGAAATCAGATAAATCTATGCCGGGAGCGAGGATTGAAACCCGAACCCCAGCACAGAAGTCCGACAATGTACGACCACCAGGTCACCTATAAATATTATCAATACCTATAAAATAGCCATAACCATAATAGAGTAAAATCTTAACAATATTTACCGCAGAAAAAATACAGGTTTGTATTTTCTAAAAATATTGCCAAATGTTTTTTTCTTGCTTTTTTTTTTAGCGCCACGTCTCATCACCATTTTTAGGTTTTGCGTATTAATTACCCTTGTGTGTTAAGGATTAGGTAGATTAATTAGGAAAGAAATTGTAACTATTTTTTCGTAGATGAGAGTGGAAAACTCTTTATGGCTTAGAAAACCTCAGTACAGTAGCTCCATGGCTTCTTTGGTGCTAAGTGACAGCTCACAGCTGACAGCTGATGGATTTGAAAAGTTACCAGACCAAATTATGTATCCCTACGCCGAACCATATGATCTGCAAAAACATGTGTTTTAGCAGCTGTCACTTCTGACAGTCAAAATTTAGGTATATACCTAAATGTTGACTGTCAGAAGTCAGCTGTGAGCTGTCAGTCAGCACCAAAGAAGCTATGGGGCTACTGTAAATCTAACCAGTATTCGAACCCCTACCTGACCAGCTGTCCAGTATCTTGCAAGAGTGACGGCTTAGTCCATATAACCACTGATGTGTGTGTATGTATATATTGTATATATATTTATTTATTTTTAAGTGCGGGTGGGACGGTAAGGGGGGCTTTTACGGACGTCTACCCTCATTGTGGGGGAAATCAGAATAATAAGAAAACTACAGTGTATCAGACCCTCCCCGTTACTTGCAAAAACATTCATGATGAGACTGACTCCTATTGTCCGCATGCCTACAAGCTTGCAGGCAAAAGTACTTAGTTGTTGTGGTTTGTTAATAAAATTGGCGTAGTTGGCTAGCGCGCTAGTCGTGCTGAGCTCGACTGCTGAGGACGGGGAGATCGAGGTTCGAATCTCGGTCGGGTGAACTGGGGGTGGGTTTTTCCTAAATGGTTTCTCACTCTCCCTCCACGCAAATGTAGGTTCACTTCCTCTAATTCAACCTTCCCAATTCTTTAGCGTAATTAGTACTTAAAGCGTATAACCCGAACGGGTAGTAAGACGTGGTGCTAAATAATAAATAAATAAAGTGTCGGGATTTGGTTCAAATCTCTCTTAGCTAATTCTGATTAATTTACTTAATGTGTACTGGTAGGTATTGTGAGTTCAGGGCAGTACCTTTACAGATTTTAAAGTAAAATTATTATTTTTGCTAAAATAAATAAATGTATATCTCCAGTAAAAACTTGGAGTTTAATTTTCTTCCCATGGTGATATCAACAGCTGTTGAATATCTGTCAAGAGTATCCTGTAATTTGATGAAATTTTTTTTTATCTTCATCTAAAAAGTTTGTCATATAATGCCACTATGCTCTTGACAAATATTCAACAGCTGTTGATATCACCATGTGAAGAAACTTAAATTTGTATGTTTCTACTTGGAGCCATATTTAATTTATTTTGAAGAAAATAATTGTTTAAACCCCTCCTTAGGATTTCCCTCCCTTAACCTTTATCCTAAAATTGCTGTTAGTTGAGAGTATCTTGAATACGGCCTGTTGCACTATAGAAAACTTTTGTTTCAAAAGTAGAAATAAAAGTATATCGGTAATTCAAACTCGATCTTGGCACAGTAATTTGAGAGAATGATGTTAATACTCTGGACTCAAATCTCTCCCTTCTGATTGGTCGAACCAGAGAGGATGAAATGGATCTACCGATCGTTGCACTTGTACCTTTTCCACCGGCTTATTGCTTATTTCTCCCGCCAGGGGACATTCTATACCCAATCTACAGCAGGAGAGATCGTAACTTAAATCTAGCAGAAGTTTGTTTATTCCAAACATTGACTGAAAGTAACTAATGTGTACCCATTCGGAAATAATTATTATTTGCCAAGTATTACTATATTATTAATAGAAGTTTTAACAAACAATTATAATAATACTTCCCCAAGGAAGTTTTCGTAAGTTATTGGAAGCACAAACAATGTTAATAAAACCATTATTCAAATAAACGTTTTTTAAAACTTAAAGACCCATAAAAAATATAAGTTTCAAATTAAAACTTTTTAATTTATAAACAGCGCATGAACAAAACCTAAAATTATCTGTACGACCTCATAGCCCGCCCTTGTTTCAGCTAATTCGCCATTTTAATTTGTGAAGAGAACGCACCTTTTAGATTATTTTGTTTTAAGATCATTTTTAAGTCAACCACATAAAAGAATCATACAAACTGTTATTTTTATAAGTTCATATTTCAATAATTGCTAGAAGAAAAGGATATTTAAAAATAAATGGTTTGTTGTGAAAGTTTTGACTACCAAAGAGTAACAACAACTCAACATATGGTCTTGCAGATCACATAGTTAGGCGAATGACTACATGGTAACTTTCTTGGCTGTCACTTGCAACCTTTCCTCCTGTAGGTAGAGCATTTATATCTTCTCTCTCCCTTCAATGAGTAGTTCCCATGGACAAGGTTTGATGCACCTCAGATATCTTCATACACGAAGTCCTCTAATCTGCCTACTCCTGAGTTACCTTCCTGCTGCTGTTGGTCAACTCTTACACCGATCAAGCAGGAGCGCCCGAGCCCAGTTCAGGAGTATTTATGCTGATTTTGCTTCTTGGGTTACAGGTTGCATTCGCCTTGGGAGGGAAGTAGTGGTGTAAGGTAGTGCCCAATTCATCTTGGGAGGGAAGTAGTGGTGTAAGGTAGTGCCCAATCCATCTTGGGAGGTAAATAGTGGTGCTAGGTAGTGCCCAATCCACCTTGGGAGGTAAATAGTGGTGCTAGGTAGTGCCCAATCCACCTTGGGAGGTAAATAGTGGTGCTAGGTAGCGGTGTCAAATCCAACTTGAGGGGCAAATGTTGACGACAACCTGTTGTCAAATGCAGTGCCCAGCCCCTTTACATATGAAACATAGGGCCAGTTTCATAGTCAAATTTAGTACGCCTCAAGTGCGGCGCTACACTAAGTTCATGACGACCCCTACATAAACCAGAATAGAATGGGCCAGTTTTCTATGTAAGAACGGCCCATTCCATTCGAGTTTAGGTAGGTGTCGTCATGTACTTAGTGTAACGCCGCACTTGAGGCGTACTAAATTTGACTATGAAACTGGCCCATTCTCTTGTAATACTATTCTGAAAAGTCTTAAGGCCACTGGTGCGTGCACAGGCATCAATCTCTCGTCTGTGTTGGTAGGTCAGTGACTGCGTGGTCGGGGTTCAAATCTGGTTCTGGTGCACCCTTGAGTTAAAACTTAAAAGCTGAAAATGTTTTAAGAAGCGTAGCCCACGGTAAATAAAAAGGTCATGTGTGTGAATCAATCATGCGACTAAAGCAGTCGAATGTGGTTCAACACGGCTCAGTGTAGGGCAGGCTGGCGCCGTCGTGTCGGCCAGAAGAGATCGTCTGACCGTGACGACAACTGTCTGAGAGACAGACAGACGGACACACTTGGAGAATCCGGCTGGACAATCATTCACTCCGAGCGGCCGATAAACACAGGGCCGGCCAATTATAACCAGGTTTCACGACCTCCGGCTAACAGTGTTTTTTACTGAGCAGGAGGAAGGGGGACGGGGGTTCCGCATTCTACATCCACACTACCCGTCGCCACAAGGTTGGAGGGAGAGACCCTGGATCGATCCTAGGGGGTGCATAGAATGATACATTGTATGTTTGTCTGTGCCCTAACCCTTAAATTAAGGGTAGTTTACTGACGACTGATGAGTGATTCTTTTGAATTTCAAATTTTTCAAAAATTGTTCGAGCCATTTGTTTAAAATAAATATCTAAGGAGTGTTTTAGCATCCCTCCCACCCCCCCAACTGTCGCCACCACCATCAAATAACACTCTATAATTTAAGGCGTCACTCTCAAGTTAGACTGTGTTGCTGAAGATGGGGAGATCGGGGTTCAAACACCGGTCGGGTCTACTGAGGGTGGTTTTTCTTAAACGGTTTCCCACTGATAAAAAAAACAGACAAAGGTGTTTGTAATACTATTTTATCATATCATAATTTTTTAAAGAAATAATTTTGCTTTGCAGACCTTTGGAAGCTTAGGGAAGACATTAGCGTTTCAGACCACGCTTTTTTTTTCACAACGTCCTACTTCTCTCAACCCACCTGCACCAGCGATTTTTTTTTGTGTGTCAAATATATTTTCACCTGCAACCATAATGATGACCCCTCCCCTATCACACATAAAAACAGACTTTAGTCACTCAGCAGTGAGGGATTTTGTTGCGGTAGGGTTAAAGTGGTTGTCCACAAGTGCATACAGTCCAATGTTTATATAAAGAGTCATTTAAAAATACAAACTACTTTTTCGGCCAACATTAATAAATATTTAGTTAATTATTTTTATTTTGTTTGTATGGATAATATCTATCAAAAGTAACAGATCACGTGACTTGACGTTTGAATTCGCGAAAATAAACCCACTGCAGTGACCGCATGGTCTAAGGCGCTACTCTCTCAATAGACTAGACTTTCGAAGACGGAGAGATCGGGGTTCGATATCCCACCAAGAATGATTTTTCCCTAAAAAAAAAATCACTCTCCCGGGTGTAGGTCCTCTGAATTAAAACCTTCCTAATACATCCATAACGCATTTGTGTAATTAGTACATAGGTGTCCAACCCGAACGGGTAGTAAGACGCGATGCTAAAAAAAACTTGAAAGTAATTCTAGTAGCTTTTCTAAACTGGATGTGGTCGAGCTGTAGTCTTGTCCGTGACATGGAAATATGGGAACATGTAATAGGCCTACTATACTGTTTCCTGCATTAAGTACGGACTAACAAACTTGATTCCCGCGGTGTCAGCTACAGGGTGTCTCACCAGATAGGGTCAGTGTACTCTGGGAGGAACGGCTGAGGAAATACTCATCGGAAACATGAATACTGAGAGAATAAGTGCAGTATTAAATATGACAAATATACGCAATCATACTTGGGTATAAACCAAGGGCGGGTCCAGACCATTTTCATAGGGGGAGTCATAATTATAAATCACATAGCTACTTACAATGTTAGATTTCTGTTTGAAGCCATTTAATAGTTTCTCATTCATATTTGATCTTATGTATGTTTTAAACCGTGGTCATCCTCTCCAATTTTTCTTTTAATCATATAGTTTTTATAAACTATTTGGAGTGACCTTTCAGCAATTTTTGAAAAATGGATCATTCTAGAAGCTATGAGTTGTATTCGCCTTGATTTAAAAACATATTAGATTCCTCTATAAGTCATTTAAAGTGTTCCTCACGCAGAAATTTTTGAAATTTGGATGCCCCTAAAAGCTATTTAGAGTGATCCTCACCTTAACTTTTTACAATAATTATATACTTCTAGAAGATAAGGTTTTAAGTGGTCTTAAACCGATACCATTATTAAAACTTAATTATTTCAGAAATTTGCCTATTTGGGATGGTACTCGGCTGTAAATTCCTCAACATGATGAGCATCTAGAAGTTATTAGGAGTTGTCCTACCTAAAAAAACATATTTTTTTTAAAATTTGAATGACTTTAGAAAATACTTAGAGCTTTCCTCGTTTGACTTTTTCTGCCTCTAGTTTAGTAGTTATTCGAAGCGGTCTTCTCCGGCAAATTTTCGACAATATATTGCATCTAGAAGTCATTTGGAATTTGATTTAAGGCCATCTAGCTTCATCTTCAATAATATCAGAGGATTTGCGATTATTAGTCTTATTTGATGTGTGGTAGTTAGTCTCCGTCTCTATGCGGAACAATATCCATTACTCGCTATGCACGACAAAAATATTCGTACACGAACACGAATATTTTCTCCATACTTGCGTGAGTCATATCAAACACTGAATAAACGTGGACGAATAACGCACGCGTGGACCCGGCTTGAGGGGTGTCTGCACGTAAAAAGAAACAAAATTGTATATTTTATTTGTGTTGTATTTTGTTTATAAAATTTGAAATTTGATTTTGTTTTTTTTGCATTAATTTTTTAACTTTCACAGGAGGGTCAACTGACCCTTTGACCCCTCCCTTCCCCCGAACCTGTGCCTGGTCTAATTTATTAGTAATCGCATCCAACCCAAATTGTGGTTGGTTACATAAATCTTTTTTTTTTAGTAAAGTCTGCAAATACGTATTACGTATGAGGGAATCACGGTTCATTATAAAAATTAATTCTACTGTAAGTATTGATAATATGTTGCTATCGTTTATTATTATTGTATTGACATTAATACACTGTCGTGCATATAACTCGAACGGGTAGTAAGACATGGTGCTACTACTACTACTACTACTACTAATAATAATAATAATAGTAAAACACTGTTTCCAAACTAACAATTTTAGAATACAGTAGGATTTGGATAATTTGACATTGGTTAGTTCAAAAAATTGAATAATTAGAACCCACCATGATTCCCCATGAAATTTATATTTAAATAAATAGTGAAAATGAACATTTAGCTCTAGTTTTATAAGGAAATATTCGGATAATTCTAAGGCTATACATTGTTAATTTTTAGATTTTGTATTCATTTCAAACCTAACCAAAAACCACCCCATTTGCCGAGAATGTCAAATAAAATTGGAGTTAGCCTATTGACACTATTGAGTGAGAAAGCGGGGAATTATTCACATGTGGCGAGCGGGTTGCCTAATATAGGGGATGTGTTGGCTTGGCTTTTATCAATTCCGATTTAAAAATGCAATTGTCGTATGATGGTTTTTCCAAGTTTTTATATGTTGTGTTTTTTCCTGTATGTATGTATGTGTGTGTCGTATATGTGTGTTTTATATAGCATATATAAAATGTGTGGGATTATATGTAGCATATCTTTAGATTATTGATTCTTTTAATAACCGTTCGGGTTACACGCTTATTGATTTATTGTTTACCGGCTGTCTAGATAATCGTGAGAATTGTTAGTTCAAATTTGGGATATTTCGAAATTGTTTGGATATCCTTTACACTTACAATAAAAAAAGGTTCCATGGTATATGTTTTGACACATGGAATTTGAAAGTATCTTACATAAAAGTCAGATAGCAATCATCTAAATCCTTATTGCATAATATATACATTTTATAATCGAGTCACGGGAGTCAACCATCCTCCCATAAATGTACGAATAACAAGAACTTCAGGGCAAATCTCAATTATATACGGCCCTTAAATATTTATTATCTGTGCTTAAGAGTATAATAAATCACATTCGCTAACAAATGTTACATTAAAGTGTGTGATATAGACTGTGTTAATAACTATACCTCTGAGTATCACGCTTATAATGGATTCGTTTATGAAGAATGTCACGGTTATTTCATCATTTTTTACAAAGTTGTACAAGAAGAATCTCCAAACTGTTGTTTATTAATACACTCCTATCGAATAACGCCAGAACTAGCGAAAATCTGTAAGAAGATCAGGTCTGTTCACGGCAGTAAAAAGGTTAATATTTATTAAAGTTCTATAAATGTGTTTGATATAAATAATGTTCGTAAATTTGAAGAGGAAAAAAATGATGCCTGGATACGAGAATCAAACCCGGCACCTTGAACCATGTCCAGGTGTCGTTTTTAGAATTTACGAATATAATACTTGATGTGAACCTGCTTCAGTGGCCGCATTGTCTAAGGCGTCACTATTACAATAGACTTAGATTTTCGATAACAGAGAGATCAGGGTTCGATCCCGGTTGGGTGTACTGAGGGTGGTTTTCCCTAAATGGTTTTCCACTCTTAGGCCACTCAAATTTGGGTACACTTTCTCTAAATTCAACCTTACTCATACCTAGCACATTATCGTAATTAATACTTATGCGTATACAAGCAGGTACTAAAACGCGATGCTAAGTATATACTTGATGTGGCTACGTCCGTAATCTAAAATATTATTTTCCATTTTCAAAGCTTTACTATTCATCAACAATTAATTGTACAAGCGTTATCTTTCTTCCATAGATAATGTTGTTTAAAAAGTGCAGAAATATTTAAGGGCAGTAATATATAATATATATTCAGAGGATAACCAATCCCTTACTTCCGACCTGAACTTCTTGTTATATTGTATACCAGGAGATTGGGTGACTTTTCTAGTGATATTAGACTATAAATATGATACTGATTCTTTTATTTTTATGAAACATCCTGTATTAACACGGTCCCGTCACGTGATCCAACTATTCTCATTCATTTGCTTGGCCTGGTCCTACATTGAGGTGTCTTCGCAGAAATATATCTTTCTACGCGCCATGTTTTCTGAACGAGGCTAATAATCCAGTTTGACGTGACCTGCCTTAATATAGAACTACTTTCGGTGAACAGTTAGGAAATTAGTTGAAACTGCGCACTAGGAATAGCACCAACGATATCGTTTCTTGGTGGGTTCTTATTGGATCTATTGGCCAACCCCGTGGCTTTGTGGTTAGAATGGTTTTAGTTGTTTATTTTATCATCACGTCTTACTACCTGTTCAGGCTATACGCATACATAATAATTACTCTAATGGGATAGGTATGAGGAAGGAAGCATTTTAGAGATGGTAAACCGGCATTTGCTTGGAAGAAGAGTGGGAAACCATTTAGGAAAAAAACATAGTTACTCAGTAGACACGACCAAGATTTGAACCTCCCGGTTATCTGTAGTCTAACACAGGCCTGTCCAACTTGCTGTCAGTGGGCCGCAAGTGGCCCTCGACAGTATATTTTGAGGCCCGTGATGCATTATAAAAGTTCAAAAATTATACATAACGTCATCCAGGAGTTCCTTAAACATTATCAGACTGGTTTCGTATATTGCGATAGTGACGCCCTAGACCATGTGACCACCGAAGCAGGTCCTAAGCGTTGTTGACCAAAATGATAGAAGAACACGGTTCGAATACAGTTGGGGCTATAGAAGATATTTTTTGTTTGTTTATGAGGATGTCCTGCTATCCAATTAGTAGATATTTAGATGTTAGCGTTGAGTGTTAAATATTGTCTTTTATGCCTCTTTTTACTATAATTTGTAAATTCTCCCATGTGGTGACCTGGCGGTCTAGGGGTAAGGTGTCAGACTTCTGTGCTGGCGGCCGGGGTTCAATCCTCGCTCCCGGCACAGATTTATCTGATTACCAAACCCTTCCTTCACCTCTGACAAGACATCTTGTGAATGTGGGGAATGCCAGGCCTCCACCGTGGTTCGTATTCCTCGTTAAACTGTAGGTCCTCCATTTCATCTCACAATCACCCTACCATTACACATTAGCGTAAGTGCGTACAACCCGAACGGGTAGTAAGACGCGGTGATGATAATAATAATAATAATAATAATTCTCCCAAGATCTGAGAAAATCTTAAGATCTAAGCGACATCCAGCCACCGTCGTAACCTTGGCTAGTAAAGATATTATTTTCTAATCCTAAATAATTTGTATTAAATGATCTATGAATAAAATTTGCAACGTGAACAGTCTTTTTTTATTATTATCTTTTGATCATTATCTTTTAGTCATGATATAATATAAGTATTAGTTAACGTGTATCGTTTAAAATATGTTTTCATTTTGTTTCTAACTCGCATACCAATGTTATAGCACCCCAACTCAAATCGCTGTGTTCAATATTTTTTTTAAAAAAGGCATCAATTAATTAACTACAGTTACTAAGGCACACTCAATTTTATTTTTGCTGTAAACATCATTTCGTGTTACTAGTAATCGTTCCCTTCACACATTTCTTCTGTATCACGAAAACAGTGTTTAAATAGATTTTAAATTGCATCTAATCTCAGTTGCAGCTACGGTGTCCGAGTGGTTAAGGAGTTGGACTTGAAATCCAATGGGTTCTTCCCGCGCAGGTTCGAATCCTGTCCGTAGCGACATTTTATTATTGGTCCGTAGGAGGCTTTCACCCTGTCCCACTTAAAGATCAATATGGCCACTAATATTTCTAGAAACCTTTTTAGACTTTATATTATTTTATTAATTTGTACGCATCATACCTGAACACTTAAATTTATTTTGCTGAAATATTTAAAGTAATCATTTTGTTTGAATATTTATAAATGTTAAGAAATAAAATTTAATCAAAATCGTTGAAACCGATTTTGTGAAAATATATTTTTTCTAGTTTTGGCTTCAGTAAAGTATCCTTAATTTTAGGGTTTGATATCCAATTCCAAAAACTCCTTGGGGCAAAACCCTAGATACCAAGTTTTAGCCCGATCGGTAATATAGTTAAAGCTCTAGTCCAAGGTACAGACAGACAGAAATTCAAAAACCAATTTTGGATTCGGATTGTCATGAAATGTCAACATTAATCAAAATCTCTAGTTCAATTTTTTGACGATCACAATACTTTCTCTACCTGTAAGATAGCGAGAAAGTAAAAAGGAGTATTTAAGCATTTAAAAAAACATCTATGGTATTTATAAATATACTTATTCAGCATTAATTCCTAAAAAATTAACCAAAAATGCCTAAAAAATAACAAAATAAACACATAAAAATAAATACAAAATTATGGACGCCAAGAAAATATTACCTAAAAAGTCCAAAATGACAAAACGTTACAAATAGCTACCGATAAAATAAGTTTCCACGACCAGGAGATCTTAAACAGAAAGTACACATGAGCATTGTCTGTGGTGTAAAAAAAAACATATCAAAATCCAGGCTCTGGAGTTCATATTGTATCGAAGTTGTCTTTGTCTTCTTTCGAAATGTTTTGGTGATGCGAAGGTTTCATGGGGTTGGTGAATTTGAATATTTGAGCTTCGACTTGTACATTTCACAGCTTCGTGCCCCTCCATAAACAAGTGTTGTGGCCACAGAAGATAATGAGGTACACGAAATAAACTAATCTCTCCCGATCCTACAATTATTGGTGCTGTCTCAGAATCACTCACTGGGGTCGAACCACTCTCCCCAAGAACAGAGGCACCTGGTAGCCCTCCCCCAAGATGACGAACAGGAATGGTCGGTCCACCTTGAACCTGAACAGTTCGTTGGCGATCTTCCAGGAGAAGGAACCGGCTGGAATCATACATCTAAAGTCTAATTTTCATATTTAGAACTTTATCTTACTGCTAATAAAAAGTTACTAGATCTACTTTCACGTATTCATACGTCAAGTAATGTGATCTGAAGCTGTTGATTTTGATAGATATAATCAAAACTGATAAAATAACAATGTGATGGTAAGTATCGCGGGTACTGTGGCAACTAGTATGACGGTTAGTATAAAGTGTATTATGTTGGGTGAGATGATAGCTAATTTAACGATTAGTATGAAGGCTGTTGGGTAGTATGACGAGTAGTATGATAGGTAGTGGAGTTAGTAGTATGACGGGTAGTGTGAGGGAAAGTATGGTGGATAGTATGACAGTTTGAGCATGTAAAGTAACACTTAAACTAGTTGTCCTAAATTCCTGTTTTATAATTTTCTATCCTACTAGTTGGTCCACCCCAGGTATTTTATGCCCCCGGCAACCTGCCCCACTGGGTGTCCCACCACCTTCTGGATCTAATAGCCCCATGCACGATAGACGGTAAGACGGGTAGTATGATAATTAGTGGGCTTATGACAAGTAGTAGGCCTTCATAAGTAGTATTATAGGTATCAGGCCTTTGACGAGTAGTCTGAGGGTAGTATTATAGGTAGTATGAAAGGCAATATTACTAGTATTATGACAGGTAGTATTATGGGTAGTAGTAGCCTATTGTGGGTAGTATAACGGGTAATATAAAACTATTAAATATGTAGTATGAGAGATATTCACCCTCAGCAACACCAGCGGTGCTACCTTCTTCATTGACCTCCAGACGAGTCTTCTGGCGGACGCTGCCGATGGTGAGGTCACCGTCAGGCGACATGTTGGTCAACTCTGACCCGGAGGAGAAGAGAAGCTTCAAACCCGCCTGGAACACAGGAGTACAATGCTCCTCTTGAAGAAGAGCCAAAGGAGGGGAGGACTGCAGGGTAGGAATGGAAGGTTCAACTGAATCTACTCGCATTTGTCTGGGGAGATCGTCAAAACCTGTGTCATAAATATCACTGTCAGTGCAATCAGTCGGAGTTCAATCCCTGGTACTATTGATCAGAGTCTATCTATGTCTATGAGAATTAACCTGTCTGATCAGAGCTCTAATTTCATTGTCCCTTAAGGGTGAAGAGAAGCCTGACGGGATACTCATCTCCTGCAGGATGACGATCAGATTTACGGGATACTCACCTCCTTCAGAATGGGCACCAACTCGATGGAACTCTCGACGACGAACCTCGGTAACAGTATCTCCATGGACCTAGTCTCGAAGTCGTTCATACTCTCGTTGGAGGGCCACACCTTCATCGCCTCTAGTACCACGTCCAGGGGAATGTCCTTGTCTGGTAGCGCCACGATCATGTACAGGCGAGGGTCCTTTAGCAAGAAAAAACAAAAAATAGCATTGTCGGTGGCAACAAACAGTCTGGTTTGAGTTTGTCAACATTGTCGGCCGTGGCAACAAACAGGCTGGCTTGAGTTTGTCAACATTGTCTGCTGTGACAAGCAACGGGCCAGCTTGAGTTTGTCAACATTGTCGGCTGTGACAAGAAACAAGCCAGCTTTAGTTTGTCAACATTGTCGGCTGTGACAAGAAACAGACCAGATTGAGTTTGTCAACATTGTCGGCCTTGACAACAAACAGACCAGCTTGAGTTTGTCAACATTGTCAGCTGTGACAAGCAACAGGCCAGCTTGAGTTTGTCAACATTGTCTGCGATGACAAGCAACAGGCCAGCTGGAGTTTGTCAATATTGTGTTATAAAACACGAGAGATAAGATATCTCTCACCTGGTAAGGGATCTTGACAAAGGTGGTCCTCAGCTGTGAGCTCTCCCTGATCTGGAAGTCTCCCACGACGTACATGGTGGGCACCTCGATGGTCTCCTGCGGGGACACGCTGAAAGGCTCGTTGCTAGTGGCCTCCTGGAGGAACGGTAGCTTCCACTTGCCCTTGAAGTACATCGCCGTGGCCAGGATTAGTGACGGGGCGTCTGACTGGATGTCATCTGTCCGTAACAATAATTCGGGTACATAGGTGCTTAAATCAGTGGGTGCTTAGGTGAGTGAACCAATGAGTGATTAGAATATTGAACCCGTGGCTGATTGGTGGATTGAACCAGTGGGTGATTAAGTACTTGAACCAATATGTGATCAGGAGTTTGAACCAGTGGGTGCTTAGGTGAGTGAAGCAATGAGTGATTAGAATATTGAACCCGTGGCTGATTGGTGGATTGAACCCGTGGCTGATTAAGTACTTGAACCAATTTGTGATCAGGAGTTTGAACCAGTGGGTGTTTAGGTTATTGAACCAATGAGTGATTAGGGGATTGAATTTGGGGGTGATTAGGTGATTGAACCAGTGTGTGCGTAGCTGTGATTGAACCAGCGAGTGATTGGGTGGTTTAACCGTAACGTGCTATCCGTGCGGTTAGATCAGGGCAGTCGCCTTGTGCGCAAATGTCCTAGGGGCGCATTTAAACAAAATATATAGATTTTATTAGTGTTTATAAAAAGATTAAAATGGTAAAGAAATACCATATAAATATTTTACCTAAGATTATGAATATGTTTTTGTTGTTGAAGTCGTTTTGCCGGTGAGTCCCTTTAATATTTATTTTTAAAAAACTTCATAAAATATTAAAGGAAATTGAAGGGAAGAAGGGGTAATATTTTGCACAGATTGATTAAGCGGGAGAGGGAGAAGGGAAGGAAAATCGACACTTATTATTTTTATTTATCTCGTTTATATTATTTTTTGTCCTGTATGTTGGCATCTTATTATTTATTATTATTATTATTACTATGCATGACGCAGGGGTTGCGGTTTATCTATATTTTACAGAATACAACTGAGACGCAAATTTTAAGTTAAGGCACATGAAACCCTTGAGCCGGCCCTGTGTTAGATGGGCCCCTAAGGGCACCGCCTCATCTTTGGTGAATATCCTCACACTTGGTTGTGACGGTCCTGAAGATTTAATACAACTTTTTATTTGCTCCGCGTCGTACTAACCTTTCGGGCTGAGATTAATAATATTAATTATTGATGTGAGAATGATGAGGGTAAAATTAAAGGGAAACGTACCCGCATTTGTATGGATGGAGAGGGGGAAACAATTGAGGGAAAACTACCCTCAGTATACCCGGCTGTCACTCGAGCCCCAACATCTTCATCACTAGAAAAATATATACTTTCTTTGTTGTACGAATTGATAATATTTTACTACGTTACTAATGTTATTTTACAGGTATTTACAACATTTATCAAAAGCGGCAGCTACAGAACACACGACTTGACGTATGAATACGTGAAAGTAGAACTAGTAGCTTTTCTAGTTCCCATATGAAAATTGGACTGTCATTGCTTTGGAACCAAAAGCCATACGGTTCCTTCTTGCCCTCACGCAACAAACTAACTTGAACTAGAGACCTTAAGATAAGGACAAGGGAGATATTACTTCATACTTGGTGACAACCAACCATGACCCACTTCAGGGGCCCCATGGTCTAAGGCGTCACTCTTGTATTAGACGGGCTTGCTGAAGATGGGGAGATCGGGATTGTAATCCCGGTCGGGTCTACCGTGGGCAGTTACTCTTAAATGGTTTCCCACTCTCCTTCCAAGTAATTTTGGGTAGTTTACCTCTAAAATCCTTCCTTCCTTCCAATCACGCCGTTCCCTTACGGGGTAGGCAAGAAACTGTGCATATAGCTCAAAAAACAACTCCTTAATAAATCCATCCTCACTAACTTTCTCCACACCTCCCTATCCTTGCATACTCCCTTCGCTTCAACAACATTTATACACCGAGCCATACATGCTCTTTTATTCTTAAAACTCTTAATGTTTCTCTTTTTCACACATTCGTATACATCAATTAGCCACGTCTTGCATGGCCTACCCCTTCCTGTTGATCCACACACTCAACCTTCATATATTTGCTTGGTCACTCTATCCACACTAATCCTCTCATAATTTCCAAACTAACGTAAGACACTTCTTTCACACTGGCCTATTAGATTCCCTTTCAAACTGCACTCCTTCAGCACCCATTCATTACTAAGTCTGTCGATGTGAGTTTTCCACATACATTCCTTAGCTATCTCATTCCAACCGCATTTACCTTGCTCTTGTGTTCCTCCTGTCAAACTCAAGCTTCACATCCATAAAACAATGTTGGTATTAACACACTTTTATGTATTTTCATATTTTCCTCTTTCGATATTATTTCATTATTTACAATAGTCCACATATTAGGGTAATTATCATATACGCGTATAACCTGAACAGGTAGTAAAACGCGGTGATAAAAAAAAAGACTGATTACGAGAGGAACCATGTGCTGTTCTTGAAGACATTTCATCACAACAGCCGACCTTGGATACGTACCTTTGTCGACGATGGTGTGTATGATGCGATGAGTGAGCTGATCAACCCAAGAGTTGACCCTGGTCGCCACAGCCTCGGGATATTTGAAGTTGAGGAGTTCCACTTTGGCGTTGAAGTAGTTCACCATCGTCTCGTTGAAGTTGTTCTCCAGGCGGACCTTGCGGTCTACGAACAGTCGAACCCCTGACCTTAGCTTGGACGACACGAACTGGTTCTGGAAAGTTTCACGTCCATTCATTACATTATGTTATTTCAAATGTGTAGTTGATTCCAGTAACGTTATTCTCACACCTACACGTCAAAGCTATTGGAGTGACCTGAACAATTGACTTGACGTTTAAGTTCGTGGGTTCAGACCTCACTGGGAATAGGTTTTATTTTACAGTAGATTTATATTTGGACACCCTCACCTCAGATAGAGTCTGGTGCAGTTGCCTAAAGTTTATTCTTAAAATCTGTCTCCAGTAAAGATAATTTAAGGCTCACGTCTTCATGTTATTATTATTATTGTTATTATTATTATTACTATTATTATTATTATTATTATTATTATTATTATTAGCACCGCGTCTTACTACCCGTTCGGGTTGTACGCACTTACGCTAATGTGTAATGTAGGGTGATTGTGAGATGAAATGGAGGACCTACAGTTTAACGTGGGATCCGAACTACGGTGGAGGCCTGGCATTCCCCACATTTACAAGATGTCTTGTCAGAGGTGAAGGAAGGGTTTGGTAATCAGCTAAATCTGTGCCGGGACCGAGGATTGAACCCCGGCCGGCAGCATAGAAGTCTGACATCTTACCCCTAGACCGCCATGTTCTTAATCATTGTCAGCTCAGTAGGTTGACCCCAGGAGTACTAGAAGTTTTAACGGTATTATAGTGATCGTACCTTCATGTTCTCGAAGACGCTCTTGTAAATCTCTCTGTTGGTTTCGGGGAACTGCAGAACTTGGAACATCTCCTGTCTCGAGCTCGTGGACGCTGCCTCGTACAGGATGGAAAGTTCCTGTGACAAGGACGCGACTGCCAGGAGGGTATTCCCCTTGTCCTTCTTGCATATCTCCTGAGAACACTCAATCAAACAAGTAACTAGACGTGAAAGGTGGGTTGAAATATTTCAGTAAAAATTCCAGGATATTCTACAGGTAGAGTCCATATCACATAGTAATGGTCTAATTTGATTACGAAAGAAGGAACAACTACTTTCAAGTAGCCATACGTCAAGTCATGGGATACACAGCTGTCACTTTCGATAGATATCACCAATGTATATAATATAGCATTAATAATATTGTAAAATGTTATCAATTCTGGCCACAACAAAAGTTTATGTTTTCTAAAAGGTTAATTCGATCAAAATAAACTGTACCTCTTCAATAAAGCAATATTGATGGTAACTGTCTCAAAAAAATACTACATTCTAATTCTTACTTTTGCGGTCCTATAGTTGGATATCTCCATCTATTCCTTATGACTACGATTGGGCAACCACAAACAGGGTTTGCTCAGCGTCATTGTCATCTCTGATCCGAGAGGTCAGAATCAGTTTCAAATTCAGGCCGAGTGTTTAAGATAGTTTCCCACTTTCTCTCTTCACGTGAATGCGGGTACATTTATTCTCAAATCTACCATCCTTATCTACATCCCGATAGTGTGGATGGTCCAGACGAGGAGTAAGACGCGTATAACAAAGTATAATGAGCTTCCTTACTCTAAATAGTCTGTAATGAACATATTTACTGACCTTAAAAACATTTAATGTGAAGTCCAACAAAGGTTTGAAGAAGACATCGCTTGATAACGTTCCTATGACACACGCTGAAACATTCAAATGACAAAATGAAACCTTTTCTAAAACTGTGATAACAAATTAGAAACAACGGTTCGAATAAATATATATTTATTAGGATATTTATCTCCTGAATTATAATATAGTATTCCTACTATTGAACCGCAACTGATTTGATTACCTCGTGATTTAATATTAAAATTATTAGTGATGGTAATTTGAAACTAATAAATTACAGAACTTGTAGATCAAGAATGTTTAGAAAAGATTATAGTGCTAAAAATAGTTCGACCAACTATATCTCTTATTTTGTTTTGCTAATGAAACCCTAATAATATCACAACTACGCCATTTTGCTCAAGTTTATGAGACGCTTTCCAAATTTATATTTAGTAATTAGTATCATACAATAAAATCTCACTTGTAAGAATGATTAGCTCGAACTTCATCTTGAATATGATGTCCACCTACTCTCAAACCAACTCTTTTAACAAACCGACTTCTGTCTCAACACACACAGCCCAACTTAACCTCATTGCTCACGACTTTTAATGAGCGAGACTATTTTGCGAACACGACGTGTTCGTTGGTAAATAGATTAGAAATGGCCGAGATAAAAACGATCGTAAAAATAAAGACTTGTTTGAATGAGTATTGTTCTTAGTCATCTCAAATGGAACGAATAGATTCTCTCGCGAAACAAAACACGGGAAGTAGTCAATTAAAGTAGGGCTGATAATATTCAAGCATTAATTTATTTGTTGTCAGTTCGTTTAGTTCCTTTTGCTACAGATTTTACGACCACATCAAACATATACCAGCATTAATTCAGAGTTTTATGGAAAAGTAAACAAAATGTCAGTCTTAGTTGGAAGCTGTGTTTGTTTGATTCAGGAGTGTTATGAGTCAATGTTATGAACGCTAGCGTTACTAGATTTCTTGGTAATGAAATGAGTATTAGCTTATTAGCCATATTATTTTGTCAATTTCAATATCATCGTTACTTGACAGATTTAGTGAATAGCTTACAAAAAGATTCAATTTAAAATTGTATTGGTTTTAAAACCATTCACAATTCACTTTGATTTACACACAAATAATCAGCTCTGGAAACATAGATTATTAAAAATGGTTCAAAGTTTTAGTCATAGCCTTAACCTTAGTGTGTCTACCATCTTTGCCTGTGTAGTAACCTTTAACAATATGTCCATACATACATATATATGTACATACATATATACATACATACACACATACATACATACACACACATACATAAATACTTACATATATACATGCGTACATACATACATACATACATATATACATACATACGTACATACACACATACATACACACATACATACACACACATACATACATCCATACACACATCCATACATACAAACATACATACATAATTACGCCGTTCCATCACGGGATAGGCAAGAAACTGTGCATATAGCTCCAAAAACCACTTCGTACTTAATCTATAACTTCAACAATAGCCATACACCGACTCATGCATGCTCTTTTATTCTTGAAACTATCAATGTTTTTCTTTTTCACACATTCGGCTACAACATTAGCCCGTCTTACATGGCCTATCCCTTTCTTTTGATCCAAACACTCTACCTTCAATGTATTTGCTGTGTCACTCGATCCACACTCATCCTCTGAACATGCCCAAAGCAACGTAACACGCTTCTTTTACATAGATCTACTGGATTCCCTTTCAAACCGCACTCCTTCAGCACCCAGTGTTATAAAAACATTGTTAATATAATATGTACTGAAGTTTAAAGGTTTTACTAGTAGAACTTTAACTAACACTTTTAAATTGTGTTCACAACAATGAATTTTTTGTGAACGGTTCCCAATAATGTGTTTCATAATAATTTTGATTTTTTNTTTTTTTTTTTTTTTGTGGCTAGTATTAATTTTGGACTTAAACTTACGTATTCGAGCCTTGACCTCGTCGAAGGAAATGTTTCCGACGTTACGGCTGTAGTATCAATAGCGAGTCAGCCATCATCTGTTAATTAGCTATGTAACAAGTTGTAATTTTTTTTATCTTCCAGAGAGAATAGTAGTTTTACAACAACAAAATAAAATCATATTTAAAAAATTTACAACCTCATCTTTAACGGTGTTTAGTATTTTGTTGATTTAGAGTGGACATGCGGAGAGCTTACTTGTATTTCGAGCTATTCACGAATTATTTTTCTTTGGCTTGGCGTCAATGACCAGGGCCTTCTTAGGGCAGCTGGAGGCCATGGGTCCTAACTTTTTTAGGCACTTCCCCATTTGTATAGCACATCTTCTTTATGACATTTTTTTGGATTGGTTGAAAATGTTAAAATTGTTACAATAACTATTTAGAGCGTGGAGGCTATAAATAAATATTTGGGATGGTGCCCATCTTATTAATCTGAAAACTATAATATTATTTGTCTATTAATATAAACAATCGTTTTATTTTTAATACACACAACAAGCATGGAATGAATTTATCATTAGTAGTCCGACGCCTTATTTCAGCCGGTAGCACGTCTGCCTACGGAACTAAGGGTCCCGGGTTCGATTCCCGGCATGGCCGAACAATTTATCATTGATAAAATGTGGGTTTACCTTTTCACAGTGGTGAATTAACGGCTGGGGGGCTGGATGTGGTGTCTATACTATATTTAAGATTATCATAATAAGTATACAGGCGTATAACCTTAAGGCTGAACCGATAGTTAGACGCGGTGCTAAAAAAATAACAATAATAATAATAGTAATGATTATATTGTTTCTAGATTATATAATATTTAAAGTTAATGATGTGTTCATCTAATTCTCGGGATATAGCTCGGCCAGAACAACATATTTTAGGAAAAACATTTTGCTGTCACGTAGAAGGTTAGGTTTTGTTAGGTTGAAATAATTTATAAACATAAACCATAAACATATAATATATTGAATACTAAAATATTTTTGGTGTATATTTTTAATTGTCTACGTTATAAAACCTAGAAACAATGTTAATATTGTTTTATTCGTGTCACTGCGTTCTTGTTTGTTGTTGTTGTTGTTGTTGTTGTGTGTATTAAAAATAATTAAATTATGTTTAATGTAATATGACAAAAACATAACATATTTTCCCAGGAGTAAAATGTGCCCATCCACGCAATATTAAAATTCTATGTAGAGCAAATTATCAATTATACTCACAAATTTATAGGAATGTGTCCACCCATCAAAGAATATTTTTTTTCCCCTGGCCTTAATAAAAGCGAAATCTTCTATTAATTCAGATAAGTCAATTTGGTTCAATAATTCAAATTCCATGTTCCATAAAAATTAACAATTCAACTTCTTCTGAAGTATCGTATTTCGTAATTCATTGAGAATTATTTTCAATCTTGAAAACAAACATTCTCCAGTACAATTTGTTACCATCAGTGATAGAAATATACGGAAAACATTTCTGAATTAGGAAGTGTTCACTGCACTTGATCTTGAGTCATTTTTGAGTACACAGCCGCAATTAATTTTGAGACTCATTTTAAAAATAGTGTTTTAGTTTCTGGAATTCCAAGTATAATTCGTTACTATCAATACCAATCTTGTAAATGGAAGCTAGATTGCTGAACTTACCTTTGACTATATCATCACTCAAACAGTCCATGTTCGTAAAGAAATCGAATACGGTGTAAAAGTTCTGGTAACATTCACTTCTTCGATTCAATTCACTCACGAGTTTGTCAATTATTGCAAAGTATACATTCACTCGAAAGTTATCTTCTCCTTGAAGCCCGACTTTTTCTTCTGAGGATTCAAAATATTGCATACGAGAACTTCGTTGTCTTAACCGCTTCATCATATCTTCAAAATTAACTCCAGGTAGAGTGTGGTTAGCGCGCTTTCTGCACTCATCGTAGTTTTCTTAAGGGCCAGTTTCATAGCTGGATTGAGTACGTCTCAAGTGCAGTGCTATACTAAATATAGAAAGACACCTACCTATACCAGAATGGAATGGGCCAATTTCATACGCGAAACTGGCCCATTCCATTTGAATTTAGATAGGCATAATCTTGTATTTAGTATAACACCGCATTTGAGGCGCACTAAGTTTGACTATGAAATTAGCGCCTAGCTCTTCTACAAATAATTTCAAGGAATTCAACATTTTTACAGCAATAGCTAGATCTAGATCTCTTCCTTGAAATATTTTAATCGAGCTGTTAAATCTTTGTAAAATATTATCCCATAAACTTGTCTTCTTTTTTTTTCTAGAGTATCAATTTTATTTTGAAGGGAGCTTGCTTTTAACCTGGTTTAGGGAGGTTGTTCCTCGTCATCCTGAAGGCATTGTAGAGGAGCATGATTTCCAACTAAGTTCAAAGAGTGTCCGGCACAAGGAATGAATGGAACTGTATTGTTTATTTCCAAAATCTTAGCTTGAAGACCAGAATATTTTCCGGACATATATTGAGCTATATAATATGACTGGCCCCGACATTTTTCAGTTGAAATGCGATTATTTAAAAAAAAAATATGAACTTCATTTGTAAGATTTTCGGCAGTATAATGTTTGTTAGTAATATGGAAGTGAATTGTAAAAATCTCTTAACAAGGATATGTGTATCACTTTTTATATAACGTATAATAAATGTTAATTGATCTATGTGACATAGATCCACCGTATAATCTAGGCTAATTGAATAATATTTAGCATTCAAACCTTCTATTTATTTTTTTAAGAACCCTATCTCCTATCAAAGTAATACATTCTTCGCATATAGTTGCCGATAGATAAGATGGTGTTCCTTTATCCTTACTGCCATACTTTTGAATATGTTCTTTCAAAAACGGATCATATGTACTCATTAACCATAGGATCCAAAATAATTTCCATTTAGCTGAGAACCAATTGTTTCATTTTCTACACGAAACGCTAGGTCTCGAGATGCTAAAAATGTTTACAACAGGAACTATTCTTCGCAGTACTTCAGCCCAATATATTTGTTCCTTTTGAAATTGTCTCCCTAAATCGGTATCAACGCGTGTTGGATTTTGCTGTCGGCTGATGTACGAAGTGAACCCTCCTTAACTAAAATAAAGAATAAACAGAAGGTCCAAACAACAATGAATAACAAGGAGGTAAAAAGAGGGCAATAGGAGTAAGCGATTGGAGTTCTGTCCTTTGAATGCCTGAGATCAAACAATCGAAACTCAGATCTCGCAACCCACACCAGTTGCGGAAGTAAATATATGGACGGTCAACCTCGTAGAGCTCATTAACGAAAAGGTATATATATCCCAAAATTAAAGTAAAACGAAAAGATATGTAAAAATACACTACCTATGGGTATGGTGAACCATTAGACTAATGAATGCATGAACTAGTTTTAAGTTGATATTTATTCATCATGAAGTTAATATCATATGAAAATATATAATGATATATTATATAGAGATAATCTTCTAAATTTACAAGAAGCTTTCAACAAGCTATTATTCCCACATTCTGACGACATGCGAAGTTTTAAAAGAAAAACATCAATTAAATATTTTGAGCGCCAGCATTAAAGAACAACATAATCAAATGTGGCTTTAGCTCAACAACAACCTTATCATAAGGTCAAGACTTCCATTAGTGAAGTTTATTTACGGAATAACTGTCGTAATTATGTTATCCTCATTATTTAACTAGCAAAATACATTTTTAATAAAACATAAGATTTAACCCAAAAATATCTTAATAATCTCAGAACAGTTACCCCCCATTCCGTTATGCGGTTAACGCTAAACAATCTCATTATAATAACAAAATATTCCATAGAACTTCTCAAAAGACAATTAACTAATCATACGTTGAAGCTTAACGATGTCATAGTAAAATAAGATCATTCTACGCATTATGTAAATTTAAGCCCGGTTAATAAGTTTCAAGTATTTACAAAAGGTCAAAATAACAAATATGTAACTAATAGAAACCAATAATGACATAATTTCCCAAAGTTAAAGATATCGATAATATCCCAAGTTCAATTATCGATCCCTCACAGAGCTATTAATTAAATCGACATTATCTCAACAATCGATATTATAGACACGACTAAGTTACCAAATTAGCCACGTAGAAAATGAAAAACAGATCTTATTTTTATTTAAAGCATTTGAGAAATGGCTGATAGAGAATTTTGAAATATGAAACAAACAAAAATTAAATATAAGGAAAAATATACTAAAATTGCCAAAGAGAATTTAGACCTTAGATTTTAACTATCTCAAGCCGGAGCTTCTCCTTCCCCAAATATAATCAAGTCCAAGAGTGACGACAAGATGCTCTACCGCCACTATATTTATACAACACAACCCAAAGAAAATGTATGACGAGAAAAAAGGGCGGGGGACAACATATGGAACTCTTGGGAACAATATGCGCATGACACTATAGTTTCAAAACAGTTTCTTATATCTTCGAGATTATCCTAGAACATAGACGAGTAAAGTGTCTTTGCTGCTAGAGCTCTTTGCATCTCAAGTTCTTTGTCACTACTTTATAACAACACTGGTGGTCAGTCTAATTCAGGCCACAGGTGCGCGTATTTGTGGTTGATATTTTCTCGCGTTGGTGTTCTGCATCGGCGCTGGGAGCGGTGTAATGGGGTAAGAAACAAGTTTCTCTTCAATTCTTGTATCCCAATGCTACAGAATTTATATGTTTCGGATGCTCGCTTCCATTTTCATGCTCAGATAGCCGGTGACTCGAATGTTTCCAGTCATCAAACCCTTTAGAAGCAAACCACTTTTCAGAGTCAGAAAATAGTGTACACACAAAGCAGTATACTTTGCTACTTGATGGGGAATAAATGAACCACTCCTGATTTATGGTCTTACCATTGCGCATTTTCCGAAAAAAGAACTCCTTGCTCAATTTCTCTCTCTTTCTCTCTCTCTCTCTTTACGGACGCATGGAGTTTCTTAAGTTTGAATCTTTGTTTTGACAAGTTAAGGGAACTTTAAGCACCCAATATTCTTGAGCCTGATCATTTATTAACCCAATGACTTGGGCATTGGAAAAAATATTATTTGGTTCCTTGAAAAATGGTATTTTAGTTTTTCTCTGCTATTTGAATTTGATTGTTGGAGGGAAGTGATGAATCCAAAGGTACTTCAAATTCGGTAGTTTGTACCTTTGATTCATCATTAGATTTGTTAGATTCTAAATAAGTGTGTATTTATTAACTGTGATTATCTTCTATATTCCCAGCATCAGCAATAGCATTAATACACTTTCACATGCACTCATACCACATTCTTGTTTCTCAAAATAATTAGTCAATTTTGGTAACAAAGTGGATTGTTTCTGAAACGCCTTAGCTTTTTGCATTTTATTAGTCCCATTCTCAAAACTATGCTTCATTATTACATTATATTTACTAAAGAGAAAAATTGAATGTTTGACTAATTATTATAGCTTTAGTACTAATCACAGTCACATTGTAATATCTCAAAAAATTGAGTAGTATTTAATTACATGTATAGTTAAAACAGAACCAATTATTTGTAATGTAGCTAGATTTTCAAAATTGGTACATGCACTCCCGCACTGATATCACGTTATCTACTGACTAATTTACTAAATGACCGATTCATTTTGTCAGCCCCACTGCCCTAGATATCATGAAGCAATGTCATTGTATGTGTAAACACAAAGTCAGCAAGTCTAAAAGAAAAGCCAGGAGGTAAAAAAAAATGCTGATTGTGACTTGCTGGTCTCTCATTCCTCCCTTCTTGCTGCCGGCGGTCTTGTCTATCAATACACCCTTCCTGCCGCAACATTGCAGTATTCGAGGAGTCGATACCCTTCTCTCATATTATTCACATCCGTCTAAAGCAATTATGTACCTCAAAATATTTCTAATTATATTGATCCATTGCCACCCAACCTCTCTCTGAGCCTAAACATGTTTTATTTTCTAGTGTCCTTTAAGATAGTTCATAAATATTTATTGGTTTTCGAGTTTCTGTTTAATTGTTCCTCTTTTTTAAGATACCCCTTATAGATTGACGCCCTGGGCTAGGGCCCCTTAGGCCCCGCCCCCTTTAAGACGGCCCTGTCAATGAATATGATTGTTTATATGAACGATAATAAAAGAAAAATATTACATGTTTCATTCTGTTACTGGTAAGTAGGTCCTCAATAATATTCATGACAGTAGTGAAATCAAAACCAAATAGAAATCAAATTTGATTTAATAGTACAAACAAAAATAATATTTAGTTAAAATCAAATTTCAAAAGATACAGTTTAATAACGTTTTTCGAATAAACCCTTTATTGAAGTATTTTTAGAGAAATTATCGAGCTGTGAAAAGAGGTTATGCCAATTTTTATTAATAAAAGACAATCGATTTAAGTAAGACTTTACACACTTCATTTTATAATAAACCTATGTATATTTCTTATGAATTAAGTACTATACGCTATATACTATTTACTTTTAGCTATGAGTTATGCATGAATATAAACCCAGCCTAGCAATGGTTGCATTGTTTCTCCATATACCGCTTTTATTCAATTTTTTTGTTTGCATTTTTTCTTTTTAGACATACAAATGGATCTAAGGACCTTTTTCCCCCTACGTGTCTCCAAATGATTGATCTCTATAATATAACTGGATGGACATCTGTAGCTGAAATTTTCGAGCTGTCGTTTGCATACCATTGTGTAAGAGAGAAAGAAACTTTCGTGTATCTCTTTCTCTTTTACACCCATACAAGGCAATGTAGCATTTTGACATCGTTCATTAATTTGATTGAATATATAAGATAGATCAATGTGTAATTAGTTAAATGAAATAAATATGTTAAGCTATTATCACACAACACTTGATTGTACTAGAAATCAAGTGTACTAGCTAGCACCTAAATATCTGTATACTAACTGGTACAATATAAACGGGACCAGAGTATTCACAAGCCGCTAATTTGGTACTAGGTTCTAGTGCAAATATTTATGGAACGTCGGAGATTAATGTTGGATTCAGCAGCTCAATTAATTACTAATATTGATAATGAAAATTATGAGGGAGCGTAGGAAATTAATATGGACACGGGACGGGCTGGAAAGACAAAATAATGGTTACAGGATGCTAAAAACTATACTTTCGGAGGTTATGCAAGATACATTCGGGGTGATACAAACGTTTAGTATCTCCATAAATCTGTATTCATTTATTTACGATGTAGTCAAAGGCCCCTAAGCACATGGGTGTCCAAGTATAGTATCCTTGATACACAAATGTTCTTTTTTATGCCTATTCACACTTTATATTCTAAAAAAAAAACACCCAAGGTTGGCATGTTATCAGGTTTATTTAGATTAAAATTGGGTCTGGAACACAGTTTGTCGTTTTTAGATGATCTGTTTTTAATTAAACATATTGTCATATTGTAGCAATTTGGTACTATATAAACAAGGATATTTAGAATATTTTTTCTGTCAACAACAAAATCACATCCGGTGACCATGTTGGCACCATCTATTCCATTTCTCTACACAACATTCTCAACGCGCGTTGATTGGTCGAATTACAGAGACTAGTGTCGGAACTAGTGCGAAAATAGCACCTGTTCTATCCTCACAACTAGTATGGTAGCCAATACCAAGAGGCATATATATATGATAGTATTATGGTATGAAATAAAGCTTTACAGATTGGGATTATTACTAAATTCAAAGTTTAGTAGATACCGTACTTCCTATAAGCCTATAACCTAGATTATAATTTGAACGTAGGATTTCTACACAAAGTATTTCATTCAAACAAATGTAATACAGTTTTCAGCTAACTTGTTTCATTATAATTATCGAACTTTCAACATAATATGGTTTCTGAAAGAAATATAAAAGATATGAATCACTTTTTTTTTCTAAATGATAATATAATAATACTTTCTGCAAGCCTATAACCTAAGTGATAGGTTGAATGTGTGGCATCTACACAAAGTTTGGCATTCAAACCAATATAATCAGGTTTTAAGATACCTTATTCATTATATTTATCGAACTTTCAATATAATAGCCTATGGTTTCTGAAACCAATATACAAGTTAGTAACCAACTTTAAATATAAGTGTAAACAATATTGATGACAATTACATAATTATTTAAATATGTTAAAGATTGTATTTGTAAAGTACTACCTGAAAAACTGAGTTGTATATCCTTAAATGTAAATATTTCTTGAGGAAAGTGTGATATAACATTTCACTATTTTCAAGCAATAACACTTTTATTCATAAGAGACATGTTTTCGCATAAGAACATTGAAAGAAACCGTTAAATCTGTCCACCCATCAGTGTAGCAGACGATAAACTTAAGTATCACGCTTTGGTCCTTGGCAATGTATATGTGTATGTCCAACCAGTTATATTATAGAGATCAATACTCCAGATAGATTTCTACAGGTCATTTATTTACATGAAAAGCCCAGACAATACGAGAGTATAAAGTTTACAAGCAAATGAGGTGGAGAAGTTTTAATTTTGTTTTCAAGCACTTTTCTTTTAAGTCATTTTATTTGCTTGGTAAAGTAAATTTAATTTTGTTACTCTCATTTTTTAAGTCTGATTAGTTTATGTTTTTAATATCATCAACGTGTTAACCAAATTTGGACATCAGTCACTTCAAGATTATCCCAGGAACCTTAAAATGTTTCCAAAGTGTTGATATTTTAGTTAAAATAAATTATTTTAGTATTTTTATTTCTCAATAGGAATCTGAGCACACTTGGATATTATGTTTTAATCCTTCAAGTGACGGGGATATTCAATAGTGTAGGTTCCATGTCAAAATTAGCAAGGTTTGCCTGTAGAATAATATTTAAAACAGACTATCTCCAATCCTAATAATTGCATTATTAACGCTAAAATTGAAGAACACATGATTCGATTTTTCTATAGGTCCTATGAAAACCCAAACGAAGTATATAAATTTAGCCCATTTGAGTGATTTTTATTTAACTACTTGCTATAAATATCTTTGTACTAAAGCTACATGTAAATAATTGCCCTAAGCCATCACAAAAACAACTCAAAAAAGTTTCTCACTAACTTATTTACTCTATGTCAATAGGAACTCGGAAGTTCATTGCCACACGTACAAAATACGTGACCTATTCCTATCTTGAGCTAGTTTTATCTAGTCCATTTCCTTACACCTTATATGTAACTCAACACTATGTAACATCCTCCACTCCCTAGTATCATCATCCCTTTTTGGACCAAATATCTTCCTAGGCACCATGTTTTCGAAAACCCTAAAATTTCCTCGTCATGTAGGTACAGGTCCACGTTTCACACCCATCTAAAACAACCAGTAAAATTGTTGTTTTGTTATTCTGAGTTTTATATTCCTTGAAGCCAGGCGAGTTGTTACCAACTTACTGACCAATGCCTGATGCATTGAATATTCATTAGAAAAACGAACACTGTAGTTAGGAGGTAGTGCCTCCTAACCCTCACCCCCTTACCTTGAATTCTGGCTCCTTCCTTCCCACAATATTAAATTTCTGGGTGCACAACTGAGTGAATTATATATTGGTGAAGAGTATAGGCAATATTTGGAAACTTTAGGCTTAATAAGATCTCCAACTGGCGCTTGCATTTAATTATTAAATATGGCTTTAAGCGTTGTCAATAAAGAAGCCTTTGTCTTTAAGATTATGCATATCTTGGACTGGACTTAAATAAGGAAATTTAAAATGTAATATATAATTAGTTAATTACCAATTCTATCCATGGCTATTATGTGTGTTGTACCTTAAATAGTATACTAATCTTGATCATATGCTTTATCCTAGCGCTTAGGTGGCAGATGTTGACCTTTTAAAGAAATTGGAAGCAATACAATATACACAATATATTTATTTGTTTTCAGTTGGCTGACTTAGAATTTTTCCCTCCGTTTCTGTAAAACAAAAATAGTTAATGGCATTTGTCAACATTAATGTATTTTAAGTGATTGTTAAAAATTTATGCATTAATTGTCCAAAGTAATGGACTCCACTGTGTCTGTATCTAAGGTATTAACTGTTTATTTCCATCGTTAATTTTAAACTCCCAGCGTTAAATTTATAAATAAACCTACATGAAAAATACATTATGTATGAAAAGCTTGCTTAAAATAATCAGTACCTACACATAATACAAACTTATTATTAAAACTGTACCTAAAACCAAAGATACCAAAGATTAAGCCATATTGAAGACATACATATCACCGTAAAAGTTAATCATTGCCTATCGAATAAAATACATGAATATTGCTTTACTATTTACAAAGTATACCTATATTATATGGTAAACATAAACGTTAATACTGCCACGCTACTACTATATCTGTTACATCTTGGAGCATAGAGAGGTTGGGACCTATNATAGGTGGGGGGGGGGGGGGGGAATCTTTCAACCAAAACTGTCTCATAAAAGCCAGTCTCCCATTTTGTCATGTTGCACGTTCCTCATGTAAAATTTTTGTTCAAATTTCTGAGCGACTAAGTTTAAAACAATTATGAGTCAAAAATTGGGACTAGGCCCTATGTTATTTTCTTAAATATGGTATATCTAGACCAAGTGCAACTATTTTAGCAAACCAAATTTGGGAGTTCCTGTCAATCTAATGTGACAACTATACTTGGTAACTAAGTCAACCCACTTACCTTTTATTTTTCATGTAGAATGCCTTCAAAATGTTAAGTTAGCATTAGGCAGATATGCGAGCCAGTATGGTAAACATTCTATAAAAATATTTTTCTCCCCCAAACATATATAATTTATGTGTCTTAATATAATAACATATACTTAGCAAGATACAAATTTAGGATTCCAATAAACTTTAGCGTGACCAAATTTAATACCTATTTTAATTGTTTTAGGGTTGTTTTGTTTTTAACAATAAACCAAGAAATCACAAAAAAGGAAAGAAGAAGAAGCACTTTTCACACACTGAGCCGTTGAATTCCGAGCCTTGGTATGCTGCGTACAAGAAATGCTGGAAATCAGTGGGCGATAAGATAGAGGTTTTCTAGACTATATTACTATTTATAATACAAATAGGCTTAATTTATTGTTCCTTGTTGATAAAGAGGTAATAATAATAATATTGCACATCTGGGCTACATAACCTGTAGCCCAGTTTGTGCAAAGATTAGCCAGTACTAATGTACCATTGCCCAAGGACCACTCGAATGTAGGCTACTAATCGTACACACTTTCCGTGGAGGCTCTTTCCATGTCCTAATGAGATGAGGTGATAGTGAGAATGAGGGTGATGGTGAGAATGAGATTGATAGTGAATATGAGGGTGTGGAACCAGTAGAAACACTAAACCTAACTTAAGCCTAGTTAACCAATTGGTGACTATTGGGGTATTTCCCCTTTTGGAAAAAATACCCAAGTTTCTGGCTGGGAATCAAACCCAGGATCCCTAGGCTCGTAGCAAGGAACACTGACCACTACACCATGGGGCCAGTCGGAATAGAGGTATCATGGTTCTTTGCCAGTTGAAAGTTGGTAAATTCTTTTAAAACTAAGGTTTGATCTAATTCTCTCTATGATCTCTGTTCCAAGCACTGTAGACTGGTGGAAGATTGCGACAGTTATTTTATTGAAAAATATCTCCCATTTTACACCTTATCTGCTTATCTATTCTACCTTTCCTTCCCCTAATTTCTCTCACTGAAAACTAACACGCCGTGGCCAGATTTACATACATAAATGTATTGTCTTTACACATACAGGCACGTATATGATTATAATTTTACAGGCTCTTCACCAACAGGAGTTTTCAAAAATGTTCCACGATTTGGTCGGCTATGTCAAAACGTGCCATACAAACTCCAAATTGAAAAATATCATTCCAGCTGTAACATTACTTACAGGTAAATATGTTTTACCATTATTAAATCAACTTATATGTACAGATCTTATTTTAATTATATTATTATTATGAATTATTTTTATGACTTTTTCTGAACCATAGCAAAACAAACTTAATCTTTAAGTTAAGTTTGTAGTCAGAAGAAAATTATCCATACAATGCTGTTTCATTCCTAAAAACTACAAAAATTGGATTAACTCCTTTTTATACTTACTGATTCAATTACTATAGCATTGCGAAGGATTAGTGTATTAAATTAAATCAGGGTTTAGCTAGGATAGACGTTATAAAACCACTTGGGGTTAATTTTTGACAGCTAATTTGTCCTTAGCTAAACCTGTTTGAATCAATTTAAAAATTACATAAGTAGGCTATTTTAACTTTAAGGTCCTGATTTTTTAATCATCATTTTAGGTTGAGTTAAGTTTTGAATGTTTGTAGGTGTGAATATGCCGGACCACGCTGCTCTGTTCTTAACTTTGTCAGATAAGCTTAAGAGTGAAGTGACACCATATGTGACAACACTTCACGCTCACGATTGTGGCTCAATACGGTTAGCAGTTGAACAGATGGTGTCACAGTTTGTCAATATAAGTGATAGCTACGTGAGTAACATAATCTAGACATAGTTTCTAGTGTCGTCACAGGAATTTGATATGAATAGGGCTCTCAGCCCTTGGGGCCTTAGGTAGGCTGAACTTTGAGTAACACCTCACCTACCTTATTTTAACTTTTAGATAATTTTAATTTGCTGATCCCATCAAGATTATATCCAAAATTTTAATAAGGAGGGTTCGGTGATTATCTAAATAGCCCACTTCAATTATAGTTATGTTCTCGATTAAGGTTTTTGGGAATGTGGTTAGTGTAGTTTTGCCTACTTCAGTGGTCGCATGGTCTAATGTGTCTCTCTTGTGTTGGACTGGATTGCCGGTGACTGAGAGATTGAGGCTAAAATCCCGGTCAGGTGTACCTGAGGGTGGTTTATCCTTAGTGGTTTTGCATTCTCCCTCCACACAAATGTGGATACATTTACTCTTAAGCCCAATCTTCCTCATTACTCCCCATTAGAGTATGCAGATAACCAGAATAGGTTATGAAGGAAAATGTAGTTTAAAAGAAAGAAAAAATTACTTCCTGTTTAGTGATAAAGTTACCTATTTGAGACACAAAATGGCAATTAATTTTGGTTATCTGATATATAACTTATATGACGGTATTTTTCAATTGAAAAAATAATAATGGAATCTGTTTTAGGATGAAGATTCAGACGAGGATATTATTCAGCGGAAAGTTAAGAAAAGCCATTGTAATTTTCCTGCTCTCTTGTCTTGGTATAAGTCCATCACCGACTCGTCAGATAGTTTGGATTCAGATACGCTCTGTGATGATAGCTTCGATGAACAAACCTCACAAAAAGATGTTCCTTATCGTTTGAAAAATTCAACAAGAGATGTCTCAAGCCAGAATAATAAAACAAAGTCTTCACCACTTAAAACACAAATAAAGTCATCTTCTAGCTTTATCAAAGGCCTATACTCGCCAGGAAAATCACCTCGTAAATTTGCAATTGCTAAAAAAATTGTCTCAAGATCACCTAGTAAAAGACTTTTTGAAAACTCAACAGTTCTTACATCAAAAAAGAACCTCGATAGCTCAAATTTATCACCTTCCGATCAAGATGTACTTGACAAACCTTCAACGACATCAAACAGGACACCAAAGTCTAGTGATCGCCTGCAAAATGCATATTTTGATGAGTTAGATGAAAAAAAATATTACACACCTCAGAAAAGAGTTGCGTCCAACAACAGCAGCCCATCAAAACCCCCCTATAAAAAGTTGAAATTCGATGACAATTCAAGCTCAGACAGTGAAAAACAAAACAAACCTCAAAGAACGACTCGAAAAAAAAATTCTTCAAGCGCCAACGTTAGTAAAACTAAAAACTGCAGCGAAATAAAATTGAATGATAAACGTAACAAGCCTTATCTCATAGTAGTCTTACCAGATTTTGAAAGTTTCTCATCGAGTGTTATTCAGGATCTCATTCTCATATCAAGGTAAGAGCTTGTTTCAAGGTCAATTCATGTACAGTTCAATTTTCATAGCTTGTCCCTTATTTCTGACAGCTAAAAAAGTTCCAAAGTCCTACTTTCACTTACCTATATGTCAAGTCATGGACTCTGCAGCCATTACTTTTATTAGTTAATATCAATACCTATAAAATAGTAAAAAAAATGCAATACATGTTGACCACAGAAAATATATTTCTATTTAATGAAAGTTTCTTTATACCAAAATCCGTAAAAGTGGATCAGTATAGGCAGATACAAATTTACACAATATAGAAAAGTTAAAAATTGGGTTTGAAAACCCTGAAAAAGTCGGGGAGTTTTTAAATATATTTTAGCATCCTTAAACTCAGTTTACACACTTGGTAGCTTCTATCTTTTATATCCATAGAGGTTTGCAGGTCCTTAATAAATTACATGGCATCAGCCCGCAAACGAGCTATACCGACCGAGTAGACGCTGTATGTTGGCAAATATAATGCCGACATTTGTGGGTAGAGGATGTAATGTGGTCAGCACAACGAACCCTCCAGCCATTAATCTAGGTTTCCTAGACCAGAGTCACTAAATATTTGTTCAAGTATCTCCTCATTTGCCCTCAGAAAGATGAATTGACCTCTTTCCAGAGCCACTGCTTCACAAATAGATCTATAAGCGCCAGGGATCAAACCTAGGAACTCTGAACACTAGACCATTGGCACTCTACAAGTCTTTTTAAAACTCTCTTTCAATTTGGTTTACAAACACTATCCATAATTCCTTTATACTCGATGATACTCTCATTTCGACGATCACCTCTATAATCATCAGAAATGTTGATCCGTAGACAATTATAGTTAAGCCAAATAAATAGTTTGGATCAGGACTCTTTTTATATGTAATTTTCTTACTCTCTGGTAGATCTTTATTTCTTTAGTGATAATATTTGATTAAATAGCAAATAAATATATTCAGCTTTTCCAAATTCCAGTGGTTACATTATGAACCTTCCATTGGTGTTTGTGTTTGGAGTTGCAACGACTGTAACTGCTGTTCATCGCAGTCTGCCTTATCACGTGTCCTCCAAGGTCAGCATCCAAGTGTTCCATTCTCAATCCTCCATAGATCTACTCAACATTGTAGTTGATAAGGTATGACATCATCATTTCTATAACAAGGATTATTGTTACACATTAGTTAGCTGTTATTCAACTGTTGATTAAAACCTCAACAATGGGCGAGATTGGTGAGGCTTTGGTGTAAAGAAGGGGTTGGAAATTAAAATGCATTAAAGTTTGCATTTGTACAGTTTTTATAACAAAATAATTATTTATTTTTTTACTATATATTTTATCAAATATTTGTTTAGTAGATATGTTTAGTTTTAATTTTCTACACATATTAATCTCAACAGTTCTTGAATATCTGTTGAAAGTATCATATAATTTGAACAAGACTGTTTCTCTTCATTTAAAATATGTTTCGAGTCAAATGCCACAATTCTTATGAAAGATATTCAAGAACTATTGAGATTACTCTGAGTAGAAAATTAAAACTAAACTTATTCACTGGAGCAATATTTCATTTGTTTTTGACTAAAGAGTTTTATGTTGTAAAAATTCAGGTGTTCAGCAACAAGGAAAACCTGGAAAACTCACCTAATTTTAAAATACACTTTGGCTGGACACCTTGAAACTGCAAAAACAATTAGATTATTTGGTATTCCCTTCCCTATGGAACCAGTGAAGAAAAAAAATAATAATGCTGGTAGAGTTCCTTCAACATCATCGTAATGTACAGTTTCCTGCCACTGGCAGGGTCCGTCTCAAACATGAGCCTCCCCATTCACTTCTACCCTCTCACCTTTCTTCCTCCACGCCAACCCAATCAACTTCTTTGCATACTCCTCCACACACTCCTTTTATCCAACTGTCCCTGGGTCTTCCTCTTGACCTACCTGCCACCTTCCTTTCGAGTATCCTCCTTGGAATCCTCCCCTCTTCCATCCTCTTCACATGTCCATGCCGCCTCAATCTCACCTTCTCTATCCTATCTTGCAAGGGTCAGAAATTTCATCTCACATGCCGGTATCCTGCTCTAATCCCTTTACTTCATCACCCAGGTTTCTGATGCATACTGCAATAAATAAAAATAAAAGTTTATAGATGGGTTTTTTTTAGAGGCTTGATGAGAATATGGGACTTGACCAGGATTTTAACCCTGACTTCCTTGCCAGTGAGAGCCAAGTTCAATTCAAATCGCAACACCTTTGGTCATGGTTTAGCAGCCTCTTTTCTTTTCATATTCTGAATAGCTGTCTACAAATTATAATTAAAATTTGGGATTTTTTTTTTTTCCCAATGAAGATCTTTTATGTTAATTGTTCTTCATTAATTTTACTTTCCCTTAGGTTTTGCTGTCGAGCGACTGCCCATTCCATTTGGGTGACAAAACGTTCCAACTCCTGATAGATATCTTCTTGTTCTATGACTTCTCAGTTCATGGCTTCATTCAGGGATTCAAGGTAACTAGTAAGACGTTTTGCTTTGAAGGTTTTAGTGGCCATTGTTTGAATTAAAACTAACGGTTTGAGGCTTGAGCCGTGTGCCGAAACGGTTGAGTCCAAGTTTCTCATACAGGTGGAAGGGTAGGGTACTAGGCACGTAATATTTTCCACACCTAACTTATTTTTTAATAATAATAATTTTATTCATGCTAATCTCTTTTGTCTGACAAAATAAATATTACAGATTATGTTGTGCTTTTCAAGTAGGCCTAACTAAGTAATTTTTGAATTCAAGATATTATGCTTTGTTTATGAGGGGAAAGATTCGACTGTTGAATCCAGTAAAACACCAAATCCTTGAATCTCGAATACTTGTCAGGATTCGAAGATTCGAGTGGCCCATTTCTAAAATAAACCTCCAAGGGCTCCATTTCTGAGTACTTACATCTTACCATATAATCCTGCTTTGCTTTGTCATTTTATCTTTAATATATGCATCAAAACAAATTATATCAATTTGAGTTAAGGCTTGCAATCCTAGCTTTATTTATATATATACCTTTGTATCAATTACCAATCATAGGTTTTTAAAAAATATATTACTTACTGTTTGGTATTTAGTATTTACCAGTATAAATTAATGCAAAATGAAACAGTAACTAGTGATAAATTACTACAGCATGATTATAATTTAGTTTTTTGAAAACTTCCTCATCTCTTTTGATTACAAAGTTGACCAAATTTCAGTTAAATTTAATTTATATCAAAGCATGGCCATATTTTAAGAATATAAATATTCTAATCCACACACAGCACTAAAAGTGATTTTTCTCTGTAAAACAAAAGTAAAAGGGAGCTTTGAGACCATCCATGTGTCTGAGTTTTCAAAAGTTCTTCCTTAAAATAAAGATTCAGATTTGAGATTTGGAACTCTATTAATAAACTTTCATATTAAATGAAATGGAAAAATTCACATTGATGTTCTTAAATACCAAAGTAACTTCCAAGTGGTTCCAAAATGACCACCTCCTTCCTGATTCTGTTTGCCTCAGTTCTGCATGTTAGAACACTTCTCCTCGGGCAGCTACACTGCACTGTGCTGCAATCTGGCACGGTTAAAAGAAAACATCGCCAGCCTCAATGAAGACGACCTGGAGTCACTGAGAAGCCTCGGATCTTTCCGTAAATATGTCGAGTCCAGGCCCAAGACTGAAAAAGTGCCTCTTTTAACAGATGATAAATTCTTAACGGTAATGATCATTAATGAATTACTGTTGTTTTTCTCTCTCTTTTATTTGTCACTGCATCTTACTACTCATTCGGGCTTTAGACATATGTACTAATTACTATAGTGTGTTAGGGATGGGTAAGGTTGAATTTAGAGATAATGTACCCACATTTGTGTGGAGGGAGAGTGGAAAAAATATATTTAGGGAAGCCCACCTTCAATGCATCTGACAGGGATTCAAACATCGATCTCCCCATCATTTGCAGTTCTGTCTTTTTCGAGAGTGAAGTCTTAGACCGTATGACCATCGAAGTAGGCTGTTTTCTCTTTAGTGATGTTACCAATTTGATTGACTTGACAGTCTGGTTAGCATAACTATCTTCAGAGACAAAAAGCTTGTGTAAGATATTTGGTTATATTTTTTATCTCGAGAATCAAAGAGGACTATGAAAGAAATATTCAAGAACTATTAAACCTAGATATGAAAAGTGTTGAGTTTCATATCAATGCAAGCTGAAATGAACTATGTTGATTTTCAGGCAACTCTTGTTAAACTCATGAAGCAATTTCATCAGTACCTGTTCAACTTCCATGTTATGCTGCGATGCCTTAAATCACTCACAGCAACACTGCCCAAAGCACCCCTCGGCAAACAGGTACATCTATACAGTTTGATTATTTCAAGTGCCAAAAAATTATATTTTAAAATGTGGGATATGAGAAAACCGCATCTAGAAAGAGAAAAAATGTAATATGTAAATCATCATTATCAACTGTTTCCGGCTTGTGACTGGGCCAGTTTATTGAAAAGCCTCCATCTTCCTCTGCCCTTCCACCACTATTTCTCCTTCACTTGCATTCATTCTTCTCCTCTTACTTACACACTTGCTGTTATATGCTCCTCCCATCTTTTTTTTTTTCTTTCCTTTAGCAGTTTTTCCCCCTACATCATCAGGGTGTCCGGCAACCTGGAAAACAGGGAAAAGTCAGGAAATTTGCTTGGTCAGGGAAAAGTCGTGGAAAATTCAGGGAATTTGATAAAAATTTCTGGAATTTTCACATATTCACTAAAATAAAACGCCTAAGTTATTTTCAATCTCAATAACCAACTGTCAAAATAACATTTTTCTTCCCGTCAATACTCACTGCGAATTTATTTTAGTACAGTTGTCCAGTCGGTAGTGTGTCTCTCTACTGAGCTAAGGGTCCTGGGTTTGATTCCCAGCATGGACGAGAAATGTATCATTGTTGAAATGCCGGCTTACCCTTTCACAGTGATGAATTAGCGATCATAGACCGGGTGTTGTACTTGTCCTATTCTGGAGTTGGATGTAAGATTTTTAAAGATGTATTCACATTTTATGTTTTGATTGATGTTTTAAATATTTTATTATACTTTCAAAAAAACAATTATTAATTATAACATTTTAAAATTATTAATATACTCCAACTCAAGAGTTTTTTTAAGTACTTAACTCAAATGAAAAACCCAAGTTTGGATACCAGGGTGTCCAGTCAAACTATATTTTTAAATTCCCTGACTTTTCCAGGTTTTCCAGATTCATTTGACTTTTTCCCAGACCACTATTTATCGATATTACGTATATTACGAAAATAATTTTTTAAGATTAAATAGTATGTTTTTTTTCTAGATACATACACATTCTGAAGTTGTATCACTCAATAAAGGGATTAAATAATTTCTTCCTCCGGGGAAATGGACTATTTTAAGTTAAAAATAGATTTCAGTAAAATTGTATTGGGCCATTAAAAGATTGCCTCAAGCAAGAAAGATTTAAAATAGTCGTGGGACAGAGTCAGTCTTAGTTCCTTCTACTTAAAATGTAGACCTAGTCAAATTTTGCTCATGTGAATAATTATGACTCAACTTTGGCTAAAGACACGTGGCAGAAGGGTGGAAAGACACAAAACTCACTTGTTGACCTTGAGAAGTGATATAAGTCTGCTCAACATGGACAATGTTGTGAAAGTGATTACAGCTAGGTATTAACTAGAAGAAGTGTTATTTTGGCTATTGTAAATCAAAATATGAGGTTTTATATAGACGAAATGTAAAATTTCCAGAAATTTAATAAAATTCCCTGACTTTTCCATGACTTTTCCCTGACCAAGCAAATTCCCTGACAATTCCCTGTTTTCCAGGTTTTCCAGGTCGCTGGACACCCTGGATACCCTTACTTGGAATTGTTTTAGGTGAAGTAAATACCTCATAATTTCATTGGCCATATTCATGTCATTGTTATATGTCAGCTCCGAGAGATGTACAGCTTGGCTGTGAATTCCGATCTCTCCAAGACGAAGGAATTCAAGAATTGCTCGCAGCTGCTTAACTTTCAGTCCCGAGATGAACTACTCGGCAGATTGGAGCAAGTCGTGTCTGTGTTGAGTCATGAGACAAACGTAAACCTGGCTACCCAGGTTGACACAACTGAATTAGAAGAGGTCACAGAGAGGATCATGCTGTTTGCTGTAGATCTGCAACAAGTGGGGCTTGAACCCAGGAGTCCCATCAAGAGTCCTAAGAAAGCCAGTTTGGCCACAGGAATCAGTAGGTTACAATTTAAAGAGGTTAGTTATATTTTGTACAGTTCATCTAACAGATAGTTTCTAAATATACTTCCATGTGATCTGCAGCTTTCATTTTTGATAAATATTATTGATACATATAAAATAATACTAAATTAAACATTTAAAGGAGGATAGCCATTTGGCTCCATTTTTTCTTTATGTGAATAATACTGATTGTTAACAAAGTTAACAAAAATTTGTATTTTATCAAGGGCTCTTCCTATGAAAATTGAACTGAACCCGCGGTCTAAGGGCGTTGCCTAACAGTGACGTCACGGCCGGTCAAGATAGGATTTCCCACGCTAGTGAATTTACGTTTTATTCAACGAGTTTTAAAGATATAACCTTGGAACAAAAACCATAAATTCTTAAATAATTATAAATATATTCTTATAGTGTCACAAAATTATTATTTTTATCTTGAAGTGTTTTTATAAACTTATTTTTTATCATCTAAAACTTAAGCTTGCTTGGTTATAAAAATGGCCTGTAGAGATCTTTCTGCCAGGATATGGATTAAAAAAGACCTTGGAAGCATAATATATCTAGAATAGGAAACCAGAAAAAGTTAGTTTCTAAAAAAACAGGTCAATGTTTTCAAGGTGTGAATAGTTTAGTGGTTGTGTAAACTCGTCAGAGGAAGAGGGTGAGTGTTATCAGTATATAAACAAGAGGAACTGCTCATTTTATTCTTCTCTTTATATTTCATGGATTGGTGTCTAAGTGTGATAGTGCTTAGACTGCTTAGTTGCTTCAAGTTAAGATGCAACCCGCTTCACAAAATAGCTTCAAAATCACCATGTAGGCAATGATGTTTTTAAGAAACATTTAGCTCTCATGAAATAAAATAAAAATGAGGTGGCCCAATGTAAATAATTTTGATTTTATAAAACTAATGATAAAGGAAAACTAAACTACTAAGAGTAAATTTGATTAAGAAAGCCCACCTAGGGAATGAGGGAAAATATGGGAAGAATCCAATGCACAGAGGTGACATCTTCTTCCTTTCTTGTCTTCTATAGTAGAAATAGTCACACACAGTCACATTTGTGCTTCTGTGTGTGAGTACTTATACTATAGAAGACAAGAAAGGAAGATGTCACCTATGTGCATTGGATTCTTCCCACACTTTTCTTAGGTGGGCTTTCTTAATCAAATTTACTCTTAGTAGTTTAGTTTTCCTTTTTCTTTACTGTTATTAATTTCCTTTATTATAGATTTAAAGAAATAAAATAAAAGAGACATACTGTAAATTATAAAATTACCCTAAAGATGAATCAAATCCTTTTTTTTTAAATGTATAATAAAGTAATTAAGTTTGACAAAATTGAATACCAATTTATCCACCCATTTGTAAAATTTATAAATAAAAATAATGTGGATATTTTTTGGTGAATTAATCATTTGTATACAGATTTGTACTTATTTTGTGTTTTTTATATTAATGTAGCTAAACAATACTAAAATGTTGTGTTGCCTAGATATATATGTATAAATATTTTATTGTTACATAAAAACTGTGATTTCAAGTTAAGGCCTCAAATTTAGATTCAAGGAAGCTTTTTGTGGTTCTTTTGAATGTCAAATTACTCTAAAGGAATAGTATACAAGGGATTAAAAAATTATAAAATTCAAATATTCCTTCTCTAAAAGAAATCTTTCAATACTAAAAGTGAAAGTATTTCGCTCCAAAACTATATTATAATCTTGTTTGTTTTGCTTCCAGAAACTCTTGGAGATGACGCATACAGAGCAGCCTTTGTCAGCATTTGAGATCCTCCGTAAAAATGTCCTTCAGTATCTTATGGAGGAGGTGTTCCCCAAGTTTCTTGGGCCTCCTTCCAAACTCCCTTTACATGAAGTGATGTTCTTTGACGAGCCGTCTTCTCTTAAGAGGCATGTGGCACCCTCCCTGCGTTCGGCCATTCACATGGCTCTTAACGACCCGCACTACTATCTACAGGTCGGAACACTCGTTTTAGTGTAATAAACACATTCAAAACAAACGTTGAGGTTGTAAGACTATAGACTAGACTCCCATGCTTGTCATTTTTGTGTCCTTTTTTACTTTATTTGTAATACATTATACACTGCTTTAATTCAAACAATTGGCCCTGTCATTAAATAGTTAATTTTACTCACAAAAATATTAGCATGTTTGATTTTAAAATAAAATAGGACATTTTTGATAAATTGGTACCATAATTGTTTATAATATATTAGTTACTATAGCTGTGTCAGATTTGGGGATTTCTCTGATAAATAAATTATCCCTTAATATATTCAATCATAAGAAGTAGTTTCTTGTGTTTTTTTTATTTGGTTTATTTAGTACGTTCCTTTAGATGTAGTCCTATCAGTGGGAGTCAAATAAGAATCGCCTATAATAATTATGGTTGGAGTTCATCCTATAATTATAATTGCTTCTGAAGCATTAATAAGCAGTAATTATAGCTCTAATATCCTTAAGGATTCAAGGACCCATCCCTAGTATTAACTTTCGGCCCCATTCTGTATATTATATTTGCCTAGCCATGCTGACACTAAAGTTTGAACGTTCTTAGGTTATTCTAATTGTCTCCTCAGTGCGAGTGCTGCGAGCTTTCCGACTCGTCGACTATCTTACCGTCACTCCCAGATATCTGTGTAGTGTACAAGTTACACCTGGAGTGTGGACGACTCATCAATCTGTATGACTGGCTTCAAGCGTTCCTCACCGTGGTCAGTCCCTCCGAGACGGGGGAGGAGCAGCGGGAGGTTGACCCGCACATGCAGTATCCTTTATTCTAGCTCGAGATGCACGACTGGCTCGTGGAAATAGTCTACTGTGTTACAGTAGTTCAAACAAAATACAGGTACCTCCAGTTCTCAAACTGTGCAACAGAGTTTTTACTAAACAAATTTTCTTATAATAATAAGTATGATGAACAAATTGACACAGATTTAGTTTGTAATGTTATAAACGGTTTAAAAAAAAGTCTTCCTTTCCCTATGTCACATTTTGATTAAGGTGTGGATGTGAGAAAAGGTCAGTTTAGAAACAGAGTTTAATTTTCTACATATGATGATATCAAACTTTTCAAGTGAAGAGAAAAAGTTATCATTAAATTTCAGGACATTCAACAGATATTCAACAATTATTGTAATTACCATGTGAAAGAAATTAAATTCCATGTTCCTACTGGAGACTTATTTTATTTATGTTGACCAAAAAATATTTTGTTATAAAAACTGCAAAAATAATCAGTTTTTTCTCGGGTTCTGTTCCACCCCACCCTAATTCGCATCTAAAGAGTTTTTTTAGCAGCACAGGGCGGAAAACAATTTTGTAAAAACCACTCTCAATACATTCTACCGGGATTCGAACCCTATTCTCCTTCTTATTGACAGTCTAACATGAGTGATGCCTTACACCATGCAGCCATTGAAGCAGGAACACCTTTAATTGTTAATGAAGAATCCTTGACAGAACTATAGAGCTCGTTTCACCCGCGCTGTAGCCGAACTTCAATTTTTAGGTTTCATCAAAGCTTCTAACAAGAAAACAGATCATGTCACTCGTCTTACTTGGGGTAGCTGTTGACTGAAAAAGCTTGTGGCAATAAGGACAACTAATCCAACTTTATATTTAAAACAAAAACGTGATTAAGTTATTTGTAAAAAAATTGTTAAAATATATATACATTTTAAATAAATAGTTTGTCATCTCTTTATGGAAAACTTCTTTTCACTTATAGTGGTATGTTTCATTATAAATGGGCAAAGGTGCAAGAAAGAATATAATATGGCTTTTACAATGAAAATAACATCACAGTTGTCACTTTATATGGTTGCCTCTAGGGCAGTAACAATCAATTTATTTAATCAATATTTTATATAACGGTGACCTGGCGGTCTAGGGGTAAGGTGTCTGATTGCCAAACCCTTCCTTCACCTCTGACAAGACTTGTATTAATCACAACTTGTGAATGTGGGGAATGCCAAGCTTCTACCTTGGTTCGTATTCCACGTTAAACAGTAGGTCCTCCATTTCATCTCACAATCACCCTACCATTATGCATAAGCGTAAGTGTGTACAACTCAAACAGGTAGTAAGACACGGTGTTAGTAATAATATTATTATATATGGATTTAAAGAATAAATTATCAATTTTATTTATTCTTTATTTAATAACAGTATATGCATTTTAGCTTTTATTAGCTAGCACCTCTTATTTCAAAATAACTTTAATTTAATTATGATGGTTTCATCGTAATGTCAGTAAAGTGAAAATCACACGATGGCAACACACTTTTTAGCTCCGTTAAACAGTTTTCTCCATGCTTCACATAAGGCAGCCCAAACAAATGTAGTTCTTTCAAATTCCTGTAAAAAAAAGTGTGAAATAGACAAATTCCTATTTGTGGCACTCTCAAAGATAGACTATCTTTCTTATTATAAACAAACCAATAAAACCTATAAATATATTGACACAGCATATGAAAGAAATATTCGAAATTATGAAATTAAATATGTCCTCAATTGTAACAATTAAAATGTCACTGTATTGATTGTATCATATTTGGAACACGATATAGGAAAGGTGGATATATTAAAAGAAGTTATTCACATTTGCATGGAGGTAGAGTGGAAAACCACCTTTAACATTCTTTCATGTTATCCATTCATTACAGTAATAATACTGTTATGAACCCTCTCATATATTTAAAAAGTCATGGATTAAGGTATTTTTATTCAATAAACTGTATGTAAAATAACCTTTTTAATACTTCATTTATGGCGAGTCAGGCACTTTTCAGAATTAATGTCAGTAGATTACACCATAGAACTTATTTTTTCTTTCAAAAATCAACTCCGTAGTGTTTACAAAAAAAAAAAAGCAAGTGACGCTAGCTCCCTCTACCCAATAGGAAGCTAGCCTTCACAACACCTGTCGCCAGGACTCTTTCCATTAGTTGGTTTTGGCACTGATGACAAGTGGTATGACAAGTGGTATAGAGGCAAGGGGTAGGTCATATATAAGCCGCTAGTGCGTATAAATATATAGCAGTAACACAGTGTCGGTAACATAAATCTACAGAACTTTGTTATGAATCAGTGCTGATAATAGAAAAAAGCAGTAACATGAATCAGCATAGCACACAGTACTTAGAATGCGGAACATGTATTATACAAAAGCTATCTGTAATTTCACAAAACACTTTATCATTTAATATCAAATCTTCAGCACCAAGGATCGTGTGCAAATTTACAGGTCTTACTTATTTCATAAGTGTAAGAATTACAATTAACCTGGTAGCAAACCCATATACACATGTGAAGTAGGACATGCTCACGTCATCATCGTAAAGAACTGATATCAATATAATTAGTGCCTGATCACGAGGCCAAAATCACAATATAAAACCGTCTCACTTTAATTGGTGCTCGATCAAGGGGCTGTAAATACCAATATAATTCTGTATCTCTATAATTGGCTCCCAATCACGGGGTGATTATATAAATACTGTTCTGCTTTAATTAGTGCTCTAACACAGGGCAAATATCAGCTAATTAAACCAATACCATCATAATTGGCGCCCAACGAGGGGCATCATAGTACAATAAATACTAGAACTTCATAATTGGTGCCGCATCGCAGGTCAAAATTCAACAACAACCATGTTTTATGTTAAATTACTGGTCCGAGGCCTGGTTGTTAAGTTCATCTTATAATAATAATTGGTTCTGTAGCACCAATAAGCAGTATTAAAGCTCCAAAATAAATTTCCCTTGAAAATAAAAATTCAGGATTTGAGTCTCAAATTCAATTTTTTTTTCAAATCCTTAAATATTTAATATCTTAATGAATTTGAGGCCCTGTCCTTACTTTTTTATCCCAGTTACAGAATCCCTGGCTACTTTCAAAGTTGAAGTAAGTAGAGTCGAATAACAGGCAGAGGAAACTTTCATAGTGTGCGGCCCATGAAAGATTCTCAAAATACCTATGTCCCAGCCACTATTAAGGTCCAATCGGTATGTGTTTATTAAAAGTGTATAAGACTGTGATAAGAGTACAACTTGCCTTAATGTTTTCAAACTAATAACTCCTTTATCTGTAACATTATAACATTTGATTATGTGCAGCTGTTGCAATGGCTCTGCGAGATATTTCATCTCTTGTAAAGCTCTATCGTCGACATATGCACATCTATCCAGTTTCACTTTTCTAATATGGTTACAATTTTCTGAAACATAGACACACAATTTTCAAATCGGATAAGTTTTTGAGTTGTCATGCACGTAATGGTTTTTAGTTAGGCTTGAGTGCCAGTATCAGAAACTTTTAAAATAAATTAAATCAATTACTATGGCAGGGCTCATTTTTGTCCTACTTTTCAGGGAAAATTCCTACTTTTCCTAGTTTTTGACTTCTAATAGAAAGAAACTAGTTTGTAGATGTTGAAGCGTCAATCTTTTTTGTTGGTAAGCTATAAAAACCAAATTTAAAATCATAATGTCTCACGCTGTTTGAATACATTTGAATTGTATGCCCGAAAACTTGTACAGTGTCTTTGAAATTCAATGATTAAATAAAATTGTTTTTGGAGCTAGTGTTATAATTAACCATTTCCAACTAAAATAGGCTGAATTAAAAGGCTTGTTAGAGCTATCCTTATGTTACCCGATGGAAATGCTAATTTTGAGCGAGGATTCTCACAAACATAAAACTATCTTACTGACAACAGGACCTGTCTCTCTGAGGCCTCCATCAGAGGCATGCAGTCTCTCAAAGATGGTCTTAAACATTACAACTATCAGTGCAACACAGTATCATTCACGAAGAATTTCGTCAAGAAAGGACATGGAGCCCATAAGTTGTACTTGACTAGACTCGAAGATGAGAAGAGAATTGAGGCTAAACAGAAGAAACAAGAGCAAGAAGATAAAGAGAAAATAAATAAAAAACCAGAGTGAAGAGTTTCAAGCAAATAGGAAAGTTTTGGAAACAAAATAGCAGGAAGCTAAAGAGGCAATACAAAAAGAGAACCTATTAGAAAAGCAAGAATCAGGAGCAAAATAAGATGCTCAAACCTCACAAGTCATTAGTGGCGAATTAACAGATTAATAATGCAATGAAAACCAATGCTAGGAAAGGTTTACAAATAGCTCTAACTATGCTAGAAGCTCAGAGCAAAAAATTGGAGTAATTTTGTGCAAGTCAATATGAATCAAAGAAACCCAAAAACAACTAAAAGATTAATTTTTTGGAGGGCATATAACCCAAACAGGTAAAAAATATTTTTTTTATTATGATGTTCCACAAATTATTTTTAGGTGGAACATTTTATTTTAACCTTTATCATCTTTTGATGATAATGAATATCATTATAATATTACTATTTTGTTTCACTATTATTTCCAAATTTGGATATGTAATGAAATGAAATGACGAAGTAAAATAAATACTGTAATAAAGAGACAGTAAATTAAAGTGTCGGTGGTAAAAGGGGGATTGCAAGGGGTTGATAGTTGAGCATTCTTCCTTTTTTTATAAAATACTTTTTCCTATTTTTTCTACAAGCCCAATAACATAAATAATTAAGATAAATGTTTTTATTTTATTTTAGCACTATAAGGTGAATATAGTGTTTTTAACATGTCCTATTTTTTTCATCAAAATGTCCTACTTTTCGACACCCAAATTATGATATGGGGCCTGGTGACCTGGCGGTTTCGGGGTAAGGCCTCAGGCTTTTTTGCTGTGGGTCCGGGGTTCAATCCTCGGTCTCGGCACAGATTTATCTGATTACCAAACCCTTCCTTAACCTCTGACAAGACGTGTATTAATCACAACTTGTGAATGTAGAGAATGCCAGGCCTACACCGTGGTTCGGATTCCACGTTAAACTGTAGGTCCTCCATTTCATTTTACAAGTACTCTGCCATTACACATTAGCGTAAGTGCGTATAACCCGAACGGGTAGAAGACGCGGTGTTAATAATAATAATAATAATAATAATAGCCAGCACATCTACCTAAATGATACTGGAGTAAAATTGTTTTGACAAAACAATATAAAAAACACATGTTTAAGGACAAGCTTTTACTGTCATGGACAACTTCTTTCAAGTCAAGAGAGTATGTTATCCCTAGTTTGCGGCTTCGGGGGTAACTGGTTGATGCCACGACGATGTGTTCAGAATTGTATGGGTAAGGGTAGGAAAAATGTCGGCGAGTGTGTCCTGGCAACATTAGTCGCGGTGAGACAGAAGGATGTCTCGGTAACATGACAGTGGTAAGAGAAACAGTAAAGACAATATTGCTTCTTCATAACATAAGACAATTTATTAGCTTTTTTGAAATCTACTGGGACGTGTCACCTGATTTTGTCTTGAGGAAGCGTAGGGGGATCTCCATTAAGTCTCAGAGTCCAGTAGAGAGTATGGCGCTCAAGGTTACCTTATAGTACTCGGCTGTTCTCGTAGTCCAGGATTACCTTCTGTTCCATGAACGATGGTTGTCTCAAAATCAGTGGTTCTCGGAGCTCATCGAACACCAGGAACGTGAAGTTGATTTCTAGCGTTTGCATGGTTAGGGGTAAAGTTATCTGGCCTCAGATGGCGAGGTCACTCCCAACCTTGGCCATTTGGGGTAGCCCTGGTATCTAAAAGAGCTGATAGAGGACCCTGGGGAGTTTCACACAGAACTCTGGGAAGTCAGGATGTAGAAGGATTAACGCTGTTTATTACTTGTGGTGGCCCTGGTTCCTGTCGCCTAGATGTGGAGCCCTTTTGTCCTCTGGCTTGGACGTTTCCCGGTCATTCCTTCTCTTGGTGGCATTGGTTTAGCACAGGGCAGTCACGGTGAAAATGGTAACCTGGGCAATGGAAGCATCTTGGGGGTCACGGTTCAGATGTCGTTGCTGGGGTCTTGATGAGGCGTGTCGTTGTTGTTGCAGGATTTTTAGCCAGGTCTCGTTCCACAGATACGGCTCTAGTGATCAGTTTTTACCTTCGATCACATTCCTACTTCCCACTTCAGACCCCAACTATCAACCCACCAACAACAACAACAAACTTTACAGTTTAGCTCACTTCCTGACACACTCGACAACAACAAAATCCCTAACACCCATGGATTCTATTCTTAAATATTTAACAAAACAAAAATTGTACATTTTTAATAAAATGGGCATTTAACACAAACAAAATCCAAACATATATATTATAACAATTGCCTGTATACACATACTGGTAGTCGAAACAAATTATTACAAAAAAATACTACAACACTTTGGCAAGCCTTAAATTCTATGGAGTGAAACGGCAGTGTTTGGGCTAGAAGGGGGTCGAAGGGGGGGAAGGGTAGAAGGGGACCAAAACCCACCAAAGAAGCCAGCTCATACCATCTATGGAATAAATATGGTATTAACCACAGGGGCCCAGACCCAATCATGGTAGCCATGTGCTAGGCCATGCCCAAATGCAGATATCACTGGTTCTTTCAGGAACCCCCCCTCAATGCACCTGACCGGGATCTAACCCTGATCTCCCCGCCTTCAGCAGTCTAGTCCAACACAAGAGTAGCATATTAGACCACACGGCCACCGAAGCGGGTTTATTGTTGTTGTGACATTGAAAATGATAATAAGCATGCTGGCAGAAAGTAAAGTGATACCTAAGGTTGAGGTTAGGGGCTTGTTTATATTTGGTAATATATTGATGTGCCAGTTCCCATATCTTTGGTTGTGAAGGGTTGCAGTCCAACCAAGAACATCAGTCTACTCTCTTGACCTGAAGAAGTTGTTTGTGACAGTGAAAGCTTGTCCGTCAAGATGCTTTGTGTGTTTCTTAGTCCAACCAAGAACATGTCTATTCTTGACCTGAAAAGTGGTCTGTGACAGTGAAAGCTTGTCCTTCAAGATTATTTTTTTTGTGTGTTCTAGCCAAACAATTTCTACTCCAGTGTCACTAAGGTAAATGTGCTGGCTATACCTTCTAATTTCAACCATGATTTCACCTAACGCTCTATTCCAAATAACCAAAATATATTAGAACGGTAAGAGGATGAATTTAAAGGAAATGCAACAACATTCATCTAGGGAGCATATAAAAGTTATGTGAAATAAACACAAGTTTTATGTATTTGAGATTTAAATTCAAGAACAATACGATTCAACCCATATATTTTGTTAATATACAAAATTATTAATGGCATAGTTTGTGTGTGTAAATAAATAAGCTGTGTAAGATTAAATTCACTATCATATTTATTTGTAAGGAGAGTGGAAAGCTAAAGTATGGATTTAAACTATTTTCATAGCAGGCATAGTTTTTTCTCAGCAATGCGTCTTACTACCCGTTCGGGTTATATGCCTATGCACTAATTACACTAATGGGAAAGATTAAGATTGAATTTAAGAGGAAATGTACCCACATTTGTGTGGAGAAAGATACTTTTTTTTAGGGAAAAATCACCCTCAGTACACCTGATCGAGATTCAAACTCTGAACTTCCCATCAGTCTAGTCTGTGAGATTAGTGTGTTATACCATATGACCACCGAAGCAAGAGCAGCCATAGGTGAACTCTTCTTAAGAATAATTCAGGCGACACTATTCGAACAATGAAACCTGTATCCAAATTACCAAAATTTAAAGGGGGAATGAACACTTACTAAAGTGGGCAAAACCTAAGTAAGTGATGGAAGCCTCTGTAGCGTCTACCTCTACAATGTGACGTCTATCATCCTCAGGGGGCAGACAGTCGTAATTCTTCAAGAAATCACTTTCATTTTCCCACTTGACAAAAGCCCCATTCTTCATTAGCCACTCGGCACATGCTCTGTCTGGGCCAACTTCCTTGATGCGGCCCGAGTCGACCCTGGAAGCAAGAACTAAAAGTATGAGTGAAAGTGCTATTTACACTTGCCCATTTTTCTGGAAGATAAGTTTTAAAATATTGGGATTAAATTTAAATATTGTTGAAAAATGACATGAGAATTTAACCAAGGAGTTTTGACTTTAGACGTGCCATTTTCGACTTTCTTTAAATAATTCCAATGTACTTTATGCTAGAAAGAACCAAAACTCAGGTTTTATTAGATGTTTTTTTTACTTGCAGAAAATTAATTTTTTTTAGTACTGTTTCTTACTACCCACATTTGTGTGGAGAGTGAAAATTATTTATAAAAATCCACCCTCAGTACAGCCGACAGAAATCGAACCTCAATCTCACTATCATTGACAATCTAGTCTAATGTGATAGTGACACCTTAGACCATGTGGCCACCAAAGCAGGTCAGGAGATATTAAATTATCCAGATTAAATAAGCTTCAATCCAATGACAATCCAGTATAATGTGAAAGTGATGCAATATACCAGAGCTGCCCAACTTTAGGTAATCTGAGGGCCGCATCCAAAATTATAAATACATTGCAGATATTAAAATAGCCTATATGGTGAGTCCAACCGTTAAGTTTAGCAAGCACTTTTAAAATTTTGTAATATAGAAAAGCAGTAGTGTACCCACGGGAGGGGATGGGTTTTGGAGGGCGGGGGGGAGGGGGGCTCGAACCCCCCTACCGTTGTTTGGGGATGTACCAAGATCTATGCAGATCTAAAGATAAAATACTCAACAAATTTTCTCTTTTCTATGCACATTGACCGATTATAAATAATAGGCGATTTTTGTGAGAGTAAGCCTATGTGACAGTTAGGTCAACTTTAGTTTAAGCTATCTATTATTTTGTTGGGAATGCCAGGCCTCCACCGTGGTTCGGATTCCACGTTAAACTGTAGGTCCTCCATTTCATCTCACAATCACCCTACCATTACACATTAGCGTAAGTGCGTATAACCCGAACGGGTAGTGAGACGCGGTGCTAATAATAATAATATATTCCCACCAACATCATGACCAAACAAGGGGTCTTTAATCTTCAGGTTTCCTAACTATAATTTTGTGTGCATGTCATCACCAATGTTAGCCTCAGCTTTGATCATCCTCAATATGTTTGGGAATACCTACAACCCATGAAGTTCTTGATTATCTAACCTTTTCCTTTCTCTTAAATGTTCATTCCTCTAAAGCCCAAATATCTTTTTCAGCACTTTGTTAAGGAATCATGAATGTACATTGAAATTGGAAATAAAAATGATTGTTGGTATGTTTTATTTCTATATTTAATTATGTCAGATATACTGTAAAACAAATAAACACCAGTAAAACAATCAACCTAAGTTAATTTTATCTACCAGTAGATAATCTTATTTATTAAATAGTAATTTTTGGGAGCAGAATTAATTTGAGGATAATAATGTAATATTTTTTAGTTTCAGCACAACGTTATAATTTACACACTGTTAAAAGACTGGGTGATATTTTGCTATTAAATTATCATATAAACCTATTCCAAACAATATTTAGAAATGCCCAAAAGTTCCTTTGTTCAATCAATTGTACACTTGGAAGTACTCTTCTCGGTTTACATAGATAAAGAATTTTTGAAAGCATTTTACTAATTTTATTCAACACTCAATTATAGTTTAAGTTATGGCTCGCACAGACCATAACACCGGGCTTTAAGCGTTTAATAGATTTACATATTGACAAACAAATAATGAATTTCTCTTCTGTGTAGGATTTTCGTTACCAAATTTGCCCACTTAGTCACAACACTTATAACAAAATTACTCCAAGGTTTGTCTATTAAATCATGAGTTATTACTAGTTTTTAGGCTCAGTTCAGATTCGGGTAAAACACATAAAAGTGAATAGCATGCATAATGCACAATAAACTCATTACAAATTCAATGGTTTATAATGAAAGATGGTGTACAAGGTCATACGAAAATCTATTGTCCTTTTAAAAAAAATTAAATGCCCTAAACTCTGCACTACCAAATAATGTCTATAATAATAATCACTAAAGGTTTCAAACTGTAAATCAAGTTCATTTAACTGTATGGTTTGAAACTAGAATTTAACCTAGTTTAAATTTTGCCAGTACTCATAATCATCAGAAACAGAAGTTTCCAACCACTGTCAGGGGACTTCTTGGAACTGACTCAAATTTTATTTTATTATTGTCATGATTATTTAAATTAAGAGGGGCCTCTTTCTTGGCAACACAATCAAAATTGAATATCCTTTATTCTCAACTATACATAAAATCGAGGTCGTTTACGTTAAAACAAAGAAAAAAAATTCATAAAAAAAAAAGTATAGCTACCAAAAGGTATTTCAAATGTGGACACAGAAGCTAATTTTTGTCTTCGTAAATACTATAATTTAATTGGCTATAGCTTCTCACATTCTCATTGATTGATACATTCCAAGTTAATCATTATTTATGCCACGATCCATGCATAAAGTATAATTATTTATGCCACGATCCATGCATAGAGTATAAGAAGTTAAAATTAAATTAACATTATGCACTATACATTATGAATCGATTATAAACGTTATTGTTGAAGATATTGTGTCTCAACTTCTTGCGCACTATGTGCTATATAAGAGCACTATTCGTTATTAGAAATGCGTTATGCATAAATATAAATCCAGTCTTATATAAAAGTGAGGTGAGGAAGGTTTATGGTTTACAGACCAATTTAGATAGAAAGGAATTATTTTGAGATATAAGATTTACAACAAAAAAAAAATTAAATTATAAATATAGGTTTATGTACTATGTAAGTTTTAAAAAATTAGGGATAGCTTAATGGGGTAGAGTACTTAAAAAAATATTTTTATGAAAAATTTTTTTTTTATCTTAAAACAATATTTAGTATTTGCTAATTCATAATGTTTATTTTTTTACCTAAAAATTATTATTAAGACTCTAATTTAATAGAAGTGTCAAGTGTTTTGTTAAATTTTGCCAAACTTTCAATCGATCCACTTATCTACTCAAATAATATCTCTTTTTTTAACTTTTATAAAAATACATCTTTTTTTGCAAGAATATTTTGTTTTACATGTTAATATTACCGATCAATGATCATAATACAAGTTAATTGTATTTGTCATAGTTTGTTTTAATTGCAAGAATATTTAGTTTTACATGTTAGTATCACATAATATTAATAGTAAAAGTATTGTTTTTCATGAGAAAATATTTTATTTTATAAAAGTGAATTATATTTGTCAGAGTTTTATAATAATTGTTGTGTTAATAGTTTTCATATGAGTATTAATAATGTTAAGAATAAATAAATTTAACCTGAAGAAATATTTTTGGAACGAACAAAATGAAAAAAAATAAAGTAAAGGCCCAGAAACAGACTTCGTATCCCTAAGCCCGTAGTCCGTGGTCCGTAAGAAATCGATGCCACAATATCATATTGCTCTGGTCACAGAGTCCTTATTCGTAAGTCCTTACTCCGTGGAAGTTGCCCAACTTTAACTATCTACGTCCCGTTTATACGGACTACCAATCACAGCCAAGTAAATATGTGAATGCGCATTAAAATAAAAGAATTAATGGCAGTGAGAGGATCCGTCGCTATGGAAACATATACAAAATAAAAATAGATAGCTACACGTAGAGCTGTTTCAGAAACATTTTTCTAATAATCTGAACATCCCGGGAAGAGCGAATATTAGGAAAATGTTTTCTGAAAAATACCAAGCTGTCAGAAATATTGGCTTTGATTTTGTAGGGTCAATATTAAACGTGCTTGTTTTGTTTTCGTCAAAATACTAGTACATCCGTTTTGTATTTTTAGGTTATTAGAAACACTTATTGTTTTAAGTTTGATAGTTAAAATCTAGTCATAAATATATTTCTTGTCATTGTACTTAACCTACATTTTAGTGTATTCTGGAAGTTTTCTCAATAAAGTTTTTTATTTGTTTCTTTAAGTCTTATATTACGTTCAGATGACTGCTTGACGCTCACTGCTTGCTTAGATGATTTTCTTTCGAAATTTTTGATTGGACGAAGTCTCTTACTATCTCATTGGTTGAAATGGTCACGTGATTACGGATATTGACTCTGTAATTGCGAGTAGAATTTCTTATGGGCCAGGAACACGGAGTACGCACAACAGATCTACGGATATTGAGTCTGTGCCGGGGCCTTAATCCTTCTACTAGTAACCATGGCATTGATGCTAGGTGTGATACACCAACTCATTGTAGGTCTGAACAGTTGCCTAGTTCTAATAGCACTTCCGAGAAGAAATGTGTTATATATAACAAAGAATAAGAGCAAATAACTAAGTTTCGTGAACTCCAAGAAGCATTAGGACATGTAATGAACTTGCAAATGTTATAAGAAGCTATTTCTAAGATTGCTGTCTGTAAGCATTGTTGTAATGATTTACTCAGACTATTTTAAAATTGACCCAGGAGGGGTTTGGCAATATTGATAAATTTGATGTTCTAGAGAATTTAGGAATAAATTACAGTTTAAATACCACCAGTGTTTTCATGTTTCTTAATTTAGTAAGAATAAGAAAGACGGATTACGCCCGCAACTACTGTCAAAGGACGCAAGAATTAATGGAGAATAGACAAGTAAAAAGGAAGATATGTGAAAAGTAACTAGAACAAGAAGATACTGATGATCCTGAGTATGGTCCAAGAATGTATGGATAAAGTAAGCATTACATTATCACATTAATTTCTTGTGGTAAAAATAGTTTTATTTTGTACATTATATTCTAACAGGATTTTCCAAAACAAGTGTTTTTTTTCAAATTTAGGTATCAATTTCGCAGCCATTGACTATATAAGATATAATTTTATTTTTTCCCCCCATATTTTCTCTTGTGTTTTGTTTGTATTGTATACCAATTACAATTCTTAAATTTTGAATATAAAAAAGAAAATAAATTGTTTACATAAAAAATGTGGGATTTTTTTATAAGAATCGAGATTAAAAAAATTAAAACGTTATAAAAACATAAATTGGCATACCATGTAGATTGTATTTGAGTTATTGTGTGTTATTTATCTCAAATTTTTGTGGTGAATAGTCATTGATAAAAGTGTACCTAAACATAGTCATTTTAACATGGGTGAGATAGGGGAGTACCCTACCCCCTTAAGGGTTTACCACTAGAAAATACGCTGAAGAGGAAATGTTGCAGTGGTTAGGGCATGTGATACGAATGGAGTACCGTACAGAATGACTAAAAATTATCTACAGAATATGGAGAAGTGTAGAAGTCCACGGACGAGAGGGATGAACAAAGCGTACAATGGTCTGGAGGATAGGAGTGAGCTTAAGACACGTGACAGAGGGAGAGGTTGAAGAGATCGACAGGAATGGAAAGGATTGTGCCAGACAGCCCGCAGAGGTGTAAACGTCCAGTGATGATGATGATGATGATGATTATGTACATGCAATTTCTTCACCATATAAATGATATTTATTGTTCTACAACTTATTTTAAATTTAGCTCAAACTTGTCCTCTGCTTAATGATATTGAATTTTACGCCACGTGATGAACGCTAATTATCGTGATACGGTTATTTGATGAGATAATTGGTATTTATAGCCCCGTGTTCAAGCGCCAATTATATTGATATTGGTTATTTGATGGGATAATTGGTATTTATAGCCCCGTGATCGAGCGCCAATTATAGTTATATTACTTACACTTATGAAATAAGTAAGACCTTTAAAATTGCACACGATTTATTCAGATCATTGCACCCTTGGTGCTGAAGATTTGATATTAAATGATACCTTTTGTTGTTGTTGTGAAATTACGGATTATACATGTTCCGCATTCCGAGTAACGTGATTACAATGCTCTGTAGACTTAGGTCGTCCACTGAATTTCTGTGTTACTGCTTTGATAGATTACCGAGTTCTCTTTTATTACAAAGTTCTTGTGTATTACTGTCTACTGTAATGGATTCATACGCACAAGCGGCTTATATATGACCTACCCCTTGCCCTCTTTGACCCCTTGTCACCAGTGTCAAAACCAACCAATAAAAGGAGTCCTGGTGACAGACAACGTGAAGGCTAGCTTCCTATTGGGTAGAGGGAGCTAGCATCACTTTCTTCTTTGATAAACACTACGGAGTTGATTTTTGAAAGAAAAACAGTTTTAATGGTGAAATTCTTTGACATTAGTTCTAAAAGCACGTGATTCTCCATGGATGAAGACTTAAAAGGATATTTTACATCAGTTTATTTAAATACCTTCATTCATGACTTTTTAAATATATGAGTGGGGTCCAAAACAGTATTATTACAGGGTTGTACAGTTAGTCAAATTAGTTAATTTAATCAAAATACTTCCAACTTACAGCGAGTTCGGTTGTGAGTTAGAATCGGAAGCACATGGCGTATTACTTCTGTGGACCTGGGATCCCTGCAAATACATGCAAGGGTGAGGTCCTGGACATTCTCTTCTTACGTGATCCTGGACGTCTGGTGGCAACACCTTTCTCTTTCTGGTGTGGATCGGCGCTAAATATTCGCACGATTTACTGGAGCATCTGCATTCGTGCTTTCACCTTTACGACACACTCCAACGCTTCCACTTCTACCGGTGGTGACACTGATTATCTTATAACTTCTCGCAACTAAACAAGTTGCCACCAACCTATAATATATTGGATATCTGGACACACGATGAACACGAACACAGCCAAAATCACTTGGTAGTGATAAAACAAGAAATTTAAATCATATTCAATATAAAAAAAACTAAGTTCACCCCCGGAACTAATTTTGGCGGATGGTACAGATTGTGGAGTGGACATCCCTATCCTGTAGCGTTGTGAGAAAGTGGAGCCAGCCATGCCCCCCTCGCGGAGAGAAGGATTGAGTCGCTGTATGGCATTTTATGGCAACCGGCCGCCGGTTTAACATGGGAAAAAAGGACGCGAGCTCACTTGAATTAAAACACAACCTGATTTATAGCTATTAGAAGCTTTACGTAAGTAAGGTATAAATGTTGAATAAATTTGCGTTATTTTATGTAAAAATCATTTTTAGAAAAATTACAGCATGTTCAAGCTAACATTTATATATAATTATTTTTAGAGAATTGGAGTAGTTAACTTTTAACTCATATTACCTTTGGTGTAACTTAACTTATCTAACTTTAATAAATTGTGAGAATAGTAAATGTTATGCACAGAATAATTACCTCCGTTTGGGAGGGAGCACATTGTAAAATACTTTGTGTTTATATATAGAATAATTACCTACGTTAGGGCGGGAGAACATTGTAAAATACTTTGTATTTATATATAGAATAATTACCTACGTTTGGGAGGGAGAACATTGTAAAATACTTTGTATTTATATACAGAATAATTACCTACTTTTGAGAGGGGGAGATTGTAAAATACTTAGTAATTATATACAGAATAATTACCTACGTTTGGGAGGGGGGAAATGGTAAAATACTTTGTATTTATATACAGAATAATTACTTACGTTTGGGAGGGAGAACATTGTAAAATATTTTGTATTTATATATAGAATAATTACCTATGTTTGGGGGGGAAAACATTCTAAAATACTTTGTATTTATATATAGAATAATTACCTACGTTTGAGAGGGGGGAAATTGTAAAATACTTTGTATTTATATACAGAATAATTACCTACTTTTGAGAGGGGGAAAATTGTAAAATACTTTGTATTGATATACAGAATAATTAACTACATTTGAGAGGGGGGAAATTGTAAAAAACTTTGTATTTATATACAGAATAATTACCTACGTTTCGGAGGGGGGAAATAATAAAATACTTTGTATTTATATATAGAATAATTACCTACGTTTGGGAGGGAGAACATTGTAAAATACTTTGTTTTTATATACAGAATAATTACCTACGTTTGGGAGGGGGGAAATCGTAAAATACTTTGTATTTATATATAGAATAATTACCTACGTTTGAGAGGGGTGAAATTGTAAAATACTTTGCATTTATATACAGAATAATTACCTACTTTTGAGAGGGGGAAAATTGTAAAATACTTTGTATATATATACAGAATAATTGACTACATTTGAGAGGGGGGAAATTGTAAAATACTTTGTATTTATAAACAGAATAATTACCTATGTTTGGGAGGGGGAAATGGTAAAATACTTTGTATTTATATATGGAATAATAACCTACGTTTGGGAGGGGGGAAATGAACATTGTAAAATACTTTGTATTTATATATAGAATAATTACCTACGTTTGGGAGGGGGGAAATGAACATTGTAAAATACTTTGTATTTATATACAGAATAATTACCTATGTTTGGGAGGGGGAAATAGTAAAATACTTTGTATTTATATATAGAATTACCTACTTTTGAGAGGGGGGAAATTGTAAAATACTTTGTATTTATATATAGAATAATTACCTACGTTTGGGAGGGGGGAAATGAACATTGTAAAATACTTTGTATTTATAAACAGAATAATTACCTACGTTTGGGAGGGAGAACATTGTAAAATATTTTGTATCTTCTTTCTCAGTTTATTAAGTACATTAAATTTATAACATATAAGTTATCTAACTTATAGGTCTATATATATAATCATGACTGTTTGCTAGGAAATGCAAGCAGCCACGCGCCTCCTGGAATGATTCACCACAACATTCTAATATAATAATTCTAATATCTACCAAAGAGTAAAAATCTTATCCGTTGTTCATCTATTTATTCAAAATACACACTAATGATCCCTAATTATGTCTTCTGTGTATGGTGTAGATCTCATTAAAATTATATTATACAACATTTTATAGCATGTTGGTAGTCGTGAGATAACTCTGTTTTATCTTGATTTTTGAAAATGGGTATTCTAATACCTTCCTTTGATTTTTGTGGTTTCAATACCTTATGGGTCAATTTGGAACATAGTAGTGTATGTATTTATATCACTAAATTTTCACCACCTTCCTTAAGTAACTCTGCTGAGAGTTTTATCCAAGCACTATGTTTTAATTACTACCTGTTTAAGTTATTTATACACTTCTTGGATTGAATCTGTACCTGGAGATTTGTGGTTCTCTAACTTCCTAATAGCATAGCTACAAATAAATTAAGTCTTTTAATTGAAATTATCAAAATACTTATAAATTTATTTGAGGTATTGTATAAATGGATATTAACAAAACATTCTTAATAAAACAAAAACAATAATTAATGAGGGGCAAGAATATACATAATATTTCAAAAATACCTTTACCATGTAATATTTACATTTTGCTTCCATTTAATAAAGCCCGTTTTTTACTTGAGAAATATTTCAGTAAATAATTATTTTTTTATCACAGCACATGTTCATGTTTAGGTTTTATTTTAATTTATATAAAAGTAGTGAGTTTCTCCTGTAAGCTATGAGCCAATTTTAAATAGGGTGTTTGTATTATTTATTTAAATACAACAAACATAAAATAATTCTCAATTTTAATTAATACAAAAATAGTATAGAGTGAGATATTTACAACACCAAATAATATATCAAACTATTTGAATATAATGAGTAAATTATAAAAATTGTCAATACGATAATATTACAATGTCCCTGAGTTCTCATTTACTATATAGACCAGAGGTTCCCAACTTTTTTGTACTTTATTGAGCACATTCAAAATTAATGGCAGTGCGAAGGGCACCAATTACTTTTTCAAGGCCAATTTCTAACTCTTGCCAGGCTCAGAGGTCAGCCTCAACACTAAACACACAGTCGGTCAACTGCCAAGTTAAGTTTCCAACAGCGATTGTGACGTTACATGTGGTTGTGGGTAATACTCAAGTCTGTAGGCATTGGGTGGGGGGGGGGGTCAACCCCTTTATGTTGACAAAAAATAAATTTAAAAATACTGCTTTATTTACAATTTTAACAAGACTAAAATAAAGACAAGGAAATATTTAACTACTAACCACTATTTTGGTGCTTAGGTACATTTTTTTAATATATATTTTTTCTGTGTTTATTCAGGCAACAAAGCTGGGTAGACTCCGGTCAAGATATTTACAAATGAAATAGGAAGTTTAGCATGGATTATTGAGTGTGGGGAGAATGATGGATGAAAGATAGGTCTTTGAGATTAGGAAAAAGCAAAACCTTTCAGCTTGAAACTATTAGAATTGTAGTTCAGAGTAAACAAACACTTTGTAAATGAGCCGGCAAAGACAGAGGAAAAAAGTAAAAATTGGAAAGAGGGAGGTTTTCAATCACCAACTTCTTGAAAACAGCATACCTGGAGATAAGCAAAAACTTATAATCACAACAGATGGTGTTCTTTACTGCTTAACTTTGACAAGGTAAGCTATTGTTGCCTGTACATATTAACGAACTTACAACTAAACATGATAGCTTAAAAGGACTAGGGTCCAAAACTGAGCTCGTTTTTTTATTAATGCAAATCCTTTTTATCTAACATGATTTTAGCATATTTAACTAGGATATGATTCTATTCAATAATTATTCAACATTCACAAATAAAATATGCTTTAATTTGAACTAAAAAAAATGCTGATTCACAGATGTCTACTGTGGAGCCAAGATACTACGCAATGCCTACTAATGTCTAAACTAACTAACCATCAAGTGTTTTGATTAGGAGTGAACAGAAAATCTTTATTAGATTATCATGATGTTGATTGATGTGTTTAAAGAAGATAGCAAACCCATCAAAGAAATACAACTAGTTTTACACTGATTAGCTTTTACAAACAGTGGGGCATGGTGGAGCACAGCGAAGCTGAAATTATTTCAACATGCATCAAGTGAACAGGGCCAAACAAATAAACTATCTTATGGCTGGTTTTTTAGACAACTAGTTTAAAACTATTATTTAATAGTACAAAAAAATATGGTTACACATTACATTTAAATTGTTTCTATTAGTTTGTTTTTAGGTGCCTAAACATTATTATGGTATTAAATACTAACTTTAACATCAAAATTATGGGCCGGTTTCATAATCAGACTTAATGTAGACTCACACCTTCACCAAAAAACTAGAGCAGAACAGTAACGTAGTCATGTGACAAGTTCTAAGCCAATCACAAGAGGTATGCCTTATCAGCGCGAGCTGTTATGCTAAAGTTCAGCTCGTCTCTACTTCATCTACTCTGCCTGAGATGTTCGGCACAGGAGACCCAATCAAATCTCAACACCAACCCTCTCAAATCAATGTGCATGTGCATTTGACAATGCAGCACTCTACAGCCAGAAGCAAGCAGACAGCTTCGTTGGCTGTTGTGAGGAGATTAGAAATAACTCGTTAATGTAAAACATGTGTATCGATGTATTGGATTGTGCCAGGATCCGGCATTATAATTTGAAAACACCCATCAAGAGAATGATCTAAAATATATGTTTATGCACTAGAAAATATTATTATTATTATTAGCACCGCGTCTCACTACCCATTCGGGTTATACACACTTACACTAATGTGTAATGGTAGGGTGATTGTGAGATAAAATGAAGGACCTACATTTTAACGTGGAATCAGAACCACGGTGGAGGTTTGGCATTCCCCACATTCACAAGATGTCTAGTCAGAGGTGAAGGAAGGGTTTGGTAATCAGATAAATCTTTGCCGCGACCGAGGATTGAACCCCGGCCGCCAGCACAGTAGTCTGACACCTTACCCCTAGACCGCCAGGTCACCGACCACTAGAAAATAAAATATGTTGATAATCAACTGTTTTAAGTTAGTGTTGCAATGCATCATGGGTCAACTCAAACAGATTCTGTTCTCTATTTTTGGTGAATGTGTGAATCAAGCTTGAGTACACCTCAAGTGGGGCTCGATATTAAATACAAAACAAAATGTACCTATAAAAGAATGGTATGAGCCAGTTTTATGTATGAACTGGCACATTCTATTCTAGTCTCAGTAGGTGTTGTCTTGTATTTGTTATCGAGCAGGGCAGCCTCATGCATACTTTTGAACCCAGGCAAACCTTTATTTAAGCGCCACCTCCTCTTTAATGTCCTGTAAACTTGAAAGGAACTCATTACAAAATGAATGAATTTCTTATGTTCATGCCCGTTGCTTTTCTTTATTATTGCTAATTTGATTTTTATTCAAGTTAAAGACAAATAATTACTTATATGTATTCTTCTGTGATTATCTCGTGAACATTGAAAAGCTATGGTATTTTTAATTTGTTTGTTATTATAATCAGTAAATAAAGCCACTATTTCAGAATAAATCTTAATGAAAAATATGTCAGTAAAAATTAGGGGGCCACAAGTAATAAAAGGTTAAGAACCACCAATTTTATGAACACCGCTATAAAATTCACATTCACTTAACAGTCAATAATGTATGGCTCAAGTCATTATAGACTTAAAAGAAATCCTTCATGCTAAGAGTTAAAACCACATCACAATCAACTACAACTACAGTAGCCCCATGGCTTCTTTGGTGCTGACTGACAGTTTTGAAAAGTTACCAGACCAAATTACGTATCCCTACGCCGAACCAGATGATTAGCAAAAATATGTGTTTAGCACCTGTCACTTCTAACAGTAAAAATTCAGGTATATACCTAAATGTTGACTGTCAGAAGTCAGCTGTGAGCTGTCAGTCAGCACCAAAGAAGCCATGGGGCTAGTGTAGCTAAATATCTTGCTGATTGCTTATTACTGTCCCTAGCTTGTAAAAACCACAGTTCATTGGCTAGTGTTTAGGGGTTGGAAGAGGGGGTAGGTTTGTAGCCCCATAAACATTGTGCAGGGTCATTAGTACCTTCCTAGCTGTGCTGGCTGTTTACAAACAGCATTTCTATGAATTTGTAAGACTGGCAGATAAGAATACTCAGATGGAGAATTAATTAACATACAATAATGTTGTTCTGTCTGACTATTGGTATGCAGCGCAGGACTATAACACCAAGATAATACACCATTGGTTCTAACAGGGACACGAGTCGTAATAAACGGTAAAGAAAATTAGTACAATATCAAATATATCTGAGCAATGTATGATTTTGTTAAAAAAAATAGTATTTGTAGTTTTTAAGACAACATCGGTGGTGTGGCACCCCAGGAAGTCTCCTGCCCCTTGAGGCGGCCCAGCTATTGAGCTGCACTTTAGGTGTAATAAGTCTAATTATGAATCTGGCCCTAAATTGAAATGTAACAAAGTATGATAGATAAGGTAAGACAAGAAGTCACAAAAAATATGTCTTTTTAACATTAAAACACAAACATAGACTTTATGTTTAAGAAGAGCCCGGATTTTTATGGAATTACATATTTTAATCCTGCCAGTTAGAAATGTAAAAAGCAAAATGTTGGCAAATAAGGTTGTTTGAAATTGTATTTTCAGTTTTAATTTTTAACTTTTATGTAATCTTTTTACCCGAACGGGTAGTAAGACGCGGTGGTAAGCATTAATACTACATAAAAATCTGAGCTCTAATTATTAAATGCTTATTAAAAAAACAATTCCTTTATTGACTTGCCTATTGGAGGTTTTCTTCGTTTGAGTTCTGAATCTTTAGCTGTCCAAGATTTATTTTTTTTCCTTTGTACTTTAATTATTGTATGTATGCCTTCATTTTTTCTAGGATATTTCTGTTTGTAAGGTTTCTTTTTAAAGTTTTCTGAAAACTTATATCCATCAAACTTGTGAGCTAACACATTGTTTCTAGTCTGTGGTTTTGCTTGGGGAGAACAATGTTTGCTGGTACTCATTTCCACAGAACTGTTCATAGCACTGTCGCAAGGACCACTTACTGTCATTGGGAAAGGATATGAAACGGCCCTCGATATTGGTACTACAAATTCCATGGTTTTAACTATTTCTTTTTTCGGGGAAAGCATCTTTTGTTTTCGTCGTAAATATCCTGAAATACAGGTAACATCTTGCATGACTTGGTAGCTCACAAGACAAGTGTCTGTACCTTTGTCCGTTTGAGCAATGCCATCTTCATGTTGATCTATTTCTTTATCTTGTACTATTGGAATATTTAAAACTCCAATTTTGGACAAATCTTGATTGTTAAGTTGATCGGTGTCTTGATTTGAACTTGTAATGTTTTGATCAATACAATGTGTTTGCATTTCCTCAAATCTTTGGTCAAGTTTATTTATTGGAACAGAGGGTTGTATTATTTCTTGAGACATTCCCGTTCTCGCTGGCTCTTCACAGTTGGCGTTTCCAGTATTAATGCTGGGAAGTTCAACAGTACTTGAATTTTCTGAACAATTCATACCAACCAAGCCACTCTCACCTGGTTCATTGTCCGAGACACTTATTATTTTACTGTTCAAATTTGTCTCTCTAATTTGCACAGTCATAGGTTTTTGATTATCAAAAATATGCTCAACAGATTGTTTATTACATTCACTATCAATTTTATTTATTTTTTTACCGTAGGTGTCTTCTAAAATTTCTTCAAAATTTTCCAATTCTTTCAAAAATGTTTCTTCACTCGGCACGTTCGCCATTAACATTTCTAGGCGTTTGTTATCACGTAAAGGTTTGAATAAAGTTACAGAGTTTTGTTTTTCATTGTCATCTTCATCATCATCTTTGTCACTGGATTCCATTGTTAAGGTTTCATTTTTATCTTTATATTCAACTGCGAGCAACGAGGCATCTGCTTCTTGTAATTGTTTTAAGTTATTCACTAAATTCAGGAGTTTCTCACTATCATTAGCCATTTCCCCCAGTGGTATATCTTTATATAAACACATTTGTTGAGAACTTTTATTGATCTCAATGTGACCAAAATGCTTTTGAAATTCAAGGTCTTCCGCCTTTCTAAGAATATTCCAATCTGTAATAAAAAAATATATATTTATTATGATAAATCAATTAATGCAATTAAGACACCACTAGAAGCTCCTTGAAAGCATAGAGCTTATCTACTGAGCACAGCTACATATCCTGCAAATTTAAGCTGCTCATAGGTTCTCAGAAGAGGTGTAAATCAAATGCTAAGGATATCTAAGCTCTAATTAATGAACACACCCTAATGTACTCACTTTCAACAGCTTCGCTCCAATCTCTTTTCATGCAAAATTCGTGATCCTCTTCATCAAATGGATATGGGCACTGCAATAACAAAATAATTATTTATTAACAAAGTAACCCCTAAAACGAAATAATACAACAAATATAGCGCTTAGTGTTAAGTCAATCAAATCATCTCCATCCCTCCTTCTAAAACAAATGTATTTATGGAAAAAATAAAATATTGCAGAAAAGTTACTATATGTACTTCAGTAAAATGTTTTCAATGTTGACCACAAAAAATTTGTTTGTTTTTTCTAAAAGTTTCAATCCATGCCAAAATACTATTACAACAATGATGCTTAGCTTCATAAGACATTAAAACTTAATAAGCTAATAAGTCTTAGATGGAGGTGATGCAAGTGTATGCCCCACAAGTGAAATGCCCAGCAGAAGAAAGAGACTAGTTTTAAGAAGGCCTAGAAAGGCATATAGGAAACGAGTGTCAGATAGTAATGGGGGATTTGAATGCAAAAGTAGGAAAATAGAGAGGAGTGTTTGAGAAGGAAGGATGGGGGGAGAGAGAGAAATGAGGAGGGTAGAAGGCTGTTGGAGTTAGGAGCAAGAAATAAAATGAAAGTGGCAAACACCTGGTATAAGAAATAAAGAGAACGTTATAGTGAGTTGTACGGGAAGTCAGGTTGGATTGGATGTAAAAATCGACAGAAATGCTGGAACGGGAGGTGGAAGGAAGTAAGGAGGTGTTATATAGCCAACTAAGAAACAGGAGGAGAAAGAAAGTAAGTTAGAATGATAGCTTAAGGAGGAAGGACATTGAAGACAGGAGAGGAGTAAAAGAAACTAGGGATGAGATATTTTGAGAAAATGTTCAACCTGAAAAAGGAAAGATGCAAGCAGGGATAAATAGCAGAAGAGGAGGAAAGTGGTCCCACATGGAAAGCAGTGGAGGGAGCATTAAAGAGTATGAAACAAGGAAGAGCACCGGTTGGGGACGAACTGACTGTGGAAATGATAAGAGCAGCAGATTAAGTAGGTATACAACGGTTATACAGTAAGTATGCTGAGAGTGGTTTGGAAAGAAAACAAGGTACCAGAAGACTGTAAAAGGGATGTTATAATACCTATTTTCAAGAAAGGAGACAGAAAGACGTGTATAAGTTATAGTTAGATAATGCTCATGTGCCACTGTACAAAAATATATGATAAGATACTGGAAAAGAGAATAAGAAATAAAATGAAAGAAAGGTGGAGAGAGAAATACCATGGATTTGGGGAACAGAGGTCTACAATAGACTTTGCCATATTGCAGCTGATAGAAAGTAGGTATGAACACGGGAAAGCCTTAGCAATGGTATTTATGGAGGTGGGGAAGACATATAATAATGTGAATAGAAATAAATTTTGGAAAGAAATGGAGGAGGTCAAAGTGGAAAGAGGAGTTGTAATGAGTGAGAAGCATGTATAAGGATAACAGGAGTTGTGTTAAGACGGAGAATGCAAGAATGGAGTGGTTCCAAATTTAAAAAATTTGAGTGAAGCAGGAAAGTGCCCTTTCACCATTACTATTTGTAATGGTAATGGAAATGGCCATGAACAAGGTGGCAGGAAAATTCAAGAAGGAAAAAATGAAAGTCATGTTTGCTGATGATTTGATAGTATGAGGGGAGAAGGAAATGTAAGTATAGGAACTACTACAAAAATGGAATGAGGAAGTAAAAGAGTGTGGAATGAAATATAGCATGGCAAAATGTGAAGTAATGATAATGACAAGGACGAGTGTAAGGCCTAATAAAGCTATACGATTGGATGGAGTAGAGCTGAGAAAAGTACAGGACGTAAATTATCTTGGAAGTGTGATTAAGGAGAAAGGTGGAAGTAGAGAGAATTTAATGAGAAGAGGACAGCAAGGAGAGTTGTTCTATGTAAAAAACCTGCTATGGAGAAGAGAAGTCCCCTTGAAATGTAAGGAAGTATTGTACAGGGCATACTTTGTACCTATTGTCACATGTGTAGTAGAAACATGGACAGAGAATGTAAGAGAGACAAGGAAAATGGAGTCCATGGGAATGAAGTTTGTGAAGAGCATGTTAGCTGTCACAAGGAGAAACAAGATTAGAAATTAAGTTATCCGAAAAAGATTGGGGGTATAGTGAATTCATGAGAGAGTAAAGGAAGCATGGTATGGGCATGTAACTAGGATGGGGAAAGGACAGGATGCCGAAGAAAATGTTGGAAATGAAGTATGTGGGAAAAAGACTGCAGGGGAGGCTAAGAAAGAGATGGGAAGAACAGAGCAGAAAGAGTTCAAATTAGAGGAGAAGAACAGAAGAAACTAAAGGATGAAGAATGGTGGAAGGATAAAGGAAGATGGAGGCATTTTACTAAACTGACCCTGCCACAGGATGAAAACAGATGGTGGTGGTGGTGTGGTGGTAGTGATGATGATAATGATGATGATGATGATGATGATGATATTAAGTCATAAGACTTAAGTTAAATTGTAGACTTTCTTAAAAATATTGCAAAAACTTCTTAAAAATGGCAAAACCATGTTAATGAAATAAACCCCTATGGCTCAGGACCGCTGATAATATATTTAGTTGGAACTTATATAATTACAAAGAACTTAGGAACCAAAAAAGAGTAGCCATATAAATAGTTATGTGCAAGATTCATGCTGACAATGAATTTGGGAATAGTTTTACTAGCAGAAGGATAATGCAGGATATGTCAATGATCTTTTATAATCAGGATTGTTACAATCTAACCCCCCTTCCCCTCTCAGCCCCCACCAGCCACAAAAAAAATTAAATAAAAAATAAGCCAGAGTTTTATTAAATAAGCCTGCATTTGTAGCATTTATTGGAAATAAACTACAAAAGCATACCAAGAATTAAGCGGATGAACTCACCTAGGCCCCATTCAGCTGTCTCACTTCACTATGTCCTCCCCGCACGAGATCACAACAACATGCCTCTATGATATTCACTAAGCGACTAAAAGAGGAAATATCGTGCAAGAGTGGACTGAACGGTATCTCGAGGCGTGGTGGTGAAAGTGTGGTGTGCATGCGCAAGACTGTAGTGTTATGTCGTAACACGTGGCCTGGAATATTCTACAAGCTCCTACGTGGTTCCACGGATTTCTATCGATCCCCTCCCTCTCTTCTTTGTTTTGTGTTGACCGTTATTTGTTTACCTCTCTTCCCCCTTTTTTTGAGCTAAATCTGAGAGTATATAATGGTGTAGTTCAAAATGTACGACTACTCTTGTCAGAACTCTTGTCTGGATCGTGTCCTCGGACACACCTAGGTGCCCTGGATATTTCAGGGAGGTACTAAATTCTCTTTCGGCTTATTGTTCATCGAAATTCCTTTTTGGCGAGTACTATTAACAATTCATAAAAACTTTATTAAAATTGAACTCTTACATATTAGTTTACTTCAACATGAAGCCCCGTAAGGTTTTGTGCGATGTCACGAGTTTTTGTTTACGTATCGCTTTTGAGAGCTTAGATGTCTATCTCCCATACGGCTGAGTAATGTTTGTATATTATTGTTCAAATGGTAAAGATAGTTTATTCTTGCTTATGTGATATTGCTATTGTTGTCAAAGTTAGGACTTGTAACTTATTTCTCAAATGGCAAAGATAGTTTATTCTTGCTTATGTGACATTGCTATTGTTGTCCAAGTTAGGACTTGTAACTTATTTCTCAAATGGCAAAGATAGTTTATTCTTGCGTATGTGATATTACTATATTATTGTCAAAGTTAGTACTTGTAACATATTTCTTAAATGGTAAAGATAGTTTATTCTTGTGTATGTGATATTACTATATTAATGTCAAAGTTAGGACTTGTAACTTATTTCTCAAATGGTAAAGATAATTTATTCTTGCTTATTGTTGTCCAAGTTAGGCCTTGTAACATATTTCTTAAGTGGTAAAGATAGTTTATTCTTGCGTATATGATATTACTATATTGTTTTTAAAGTTAGACTTGTAATTTATTACTCAAATGGTAAAGATAGTTTATTCTTGCTTATGTGACATAGCTATTGTTGTCAAAGTTAGTACTTATAATTTATTACTCAAATGATAAAGATAGTTTAGTCTTGCTTATGTGACATTGCTATTGTTGTCCAAATTAAGACTTGTAACATATTTCTCAAATGGCAAAGATAGTTTATTCTTGCGTATATGATATTACTATATTGTTGTCAAAGTTAGTACTTGTAACATATTTCTCAAATGGCAAAGATAGTTTATTCTTGTGTATATGTGACATTGCTATTGTTGTCCAAGATAGGACTTGCAACTTATTGTTCAAATGGCAGAGATAGTTTATTTTCGCATAATATATCGTTGTCCAAGTAAAAGGCTTGTATTACCTACGTGGCAGGGAAATATGGTATGTTCTTATGATCAAGGTCATATATAAGTATAGCCCATACGGAACCCAAAGTTTCATATTGTCGTATTGTTTTCTACTCTTTGGAGTAACCTTATATATCACATTGAATCGTAACTGATCATGGTTACTAAATGTTCTCGTAACTCTTGTTCGCCATTGCTTCATAGCACAAATTTATTGTTCAATATTTATCGCAATAAAACTAAAATGTTATTTTTGACGTATGTCTTTATATCAAACCTTTATGATAACCTTCGCTTGTACCCGTAATATATAATGAAATAATTTGGGTGTGAGTTCATGGAAGCAAAAAGTGAATAGACCAGTGTGGGCCTATTCGCTTTTCGTTACTATCCTATCGGCTCCTCTGCAATTATTGGTGCCTTTTTTTTATATGATATATTTAGGTTGTGCGCCAGCCTTATTCTTTTGGTAAGACTAAGGGTGGTGTTACACATTAAAACCCATTAATTTTTTTCGAAGTAAATGATTTAGTAATCTTATATTAGTAGCCTATTATTAAAGCTAGGATTCATTAAAAAAAAAACACTTATTACACCCTACCTACGGTGGGAATGCAAGTAAATGATAGCTAACTTACAATGGTAGCAAAAGGTTCTTATTGGCTGACAGTCACTAATGTCAACCCATTTGGGAAGAGATATTGATGATAAATAAGTAAACTAAGATAATTATAATTATTTCCAAATAGGTTGTCATTAGTTATTTTCAGAATATGTTTAAAACAAACAACCTTTTGTTAGCTGTCACTACTTACCACCTCTTTTGCAGTGGATGGGGTATATAAATGGATTTGAAACTTGGAAACAAGCTTTAATGCCTGTTAATTTGTTGAAATCACTCAAAAGTGTTTCCTACACTACCTCCCCCCATAGTCTTCCATCAAAAGTGTGTGGCAAATGAATATTTATCACAGTAATATCGCAAGGATCCTTGATATTTTTCTAATATATACCATAGCCTTAGTGGCTATATTTTCGCCAAATGTATGTTCTGTTTATGAATGTCTGATAGCAATGTGTGGCAGTCGCTACAACATGGTACAATTAATATAGCCTATTATAAGTCTGAAACATAAAACTATTAAGGATGTAACATAGGCCTATTCAATCACATCTTCATATCTCACTAGTGGTTCACCCAAGGTGGTGTAGGAGGAGAGTGGAGGGGAAAGACAGGCATTTTCGCCCTCAAAACTACTAATAATTTTAATAAAAATTTAAAACATATGAAGTAGAATTATAAATAATATAACGTACTGTCAAATGCATAAGCATAATTTAAAGAAACAGCCTAAGACTCAATATAAAAAGGTACTTCAGATCTATAGGTAACACAAATGTACCAGAATTAGGTTTGTTATTTAGGCCTAAAAAAGAAAAGTGAAGTAGGCTATTAGTGTGCACTCAATGCATATTAATAAATAAATTCCATTCACGGTAGGAATTACTCTCTGAAAGGTCTTTTTTCCTACCAATATCCTACTATATAGTAGATTTATGGTAGGGGAAAAGGCCTTTCAGAAGTCAATTCCTACGGTGAATGGAATATATGTTAAATCATCAACACATCAACAGGTTTATGTGGATGGATGTTTGAGCAAGAAATCAAAATGAAGTGTTCCGTGCAATGCTATACGATAAGGTCAAACTCAATGGAGTTAATTAGGTGTTTTTTTCTAGTAATTTTTTTATGATTTAGAATTTTTTCAGGATATTTGTTTTGTTATAGTTGGAAATTTGCTTATGGTGTGTTTAAAGTGCTTGAAACATTGAATTTCTTATAACTCGACAAAGGGGAAAAAAACGTTAATGAGGGAATTAAGTACTAAGTCTTATAATAATTTTGTAAGCAATTAGAAATTTTTTTTCACAATATTTGTTTTGTTTAGTAGTACATTTGTTTATATTGTTTGTATAAGTGCTAGCAAACATTAAATACATCTAATAATTTGACATATAAAAAAAAAATTAAGAATCCCCCCGTTGGCGTATACTATCCCGTTTATTGAGCTATAGGCAAGACTTGTATTAATCACAACTCGTGAATGTGGGGAATGCCAGACCTCCACCGTGGTTCGGGTTCCACGTTAAACGGTAGGTCCTCCATTTCATCTCACAATCACCCTACCATTAAACATTAGCAGAGGTGTGTATAACCCAAACGGGTAGGCCTAGTAAGACGCGGTTCTAATAATAATTTATTGAGCTATACACGGCTTTTCGCCTACACCCAAAAGGAACCAAATTGATTAGGTATGTATCAATAGGTGTGTGTTTTTATAATCATAAGCCCCTTTTTAGAAAAATATACTGTATTATGCACCTGGAATTCCAGTAAACACATTATATATTTCCCTAAAATTCTTAATAATAAAAATGAGAGATCTAATACATTATATACCCCCCTCAAGTGAGTGCACCATTCTTTTTAAACCCGGTTTGAAACAAGCCCTTCTATTAAAAAAAATTGGCATACCTCATCATCTTCACAAAATAGCATAGCCTCCTCCGAAGTGGCTTGGAAAAGTCGTAGTTTGGCTTGCTTGCCTTGACTTTTACATAAGGGGCAATCCCGGTTTGTTGTGGTGCCAGACATTTTTTAATAACCTAGAAAACGCCGTTCAGAACGTTGATTTATAGAATAATATTGAAATTAGGTTTTTGTGCTTATTAAAACATATTCATATTCACCAATAATCATTCCTTTAAATAAATCATTGCATAAAATAGTAATAATCTTTTGTACAATTATTTTAAATGTTACTGCTTAGTTAGTTTCACAGATCAATTACCTAAAAAAGAAACGATAAATATGTGTTCAATATCTTGTAATTTTGTATGATGATTTTACTCGCGAAGGTGCTGCTAAAAGGTTGTCCGGTAACATTTAACAATAACGTTTCGATGGCTCAGTAGCCTGGAAGCTACCAAATTAACTTTAAATATTATATATTTTTAGGCTGATTCACAAGCTGAACCACTTTGACCATTTTGAATAAATAAATATTTTTAGACCTAAGTTATTAAACAGACACATTTTTCTAGTCATTGATGGATGGATTGTGTTAATTGATGGAAAGAGATTTATAAAATATTAAAGGGAGAACATTTGCTTGCACAAATAGCCAAATTTTTATTTTTAAAAATAATTTAAAATGTGGCTGGTGGGGGAAAAAATAATTATTTTTACTATAAAATTACCCAATAAGTATATATACAAACGAAGGTTTGGCATTAGGTGTTTACAAGAACATACAAATGAGGTGTACTAAATCCCTGTACAAGCTTAAAAACAATTTAAGACAAATAGGTGTTTTATCATTTATATGGTAACATTAAAATCATAAAATACAAACTATACTCATTTCATGGAGTGGCTGTTCGAGAGTTGGATAGCATAATTGTATTCAAGTGTGTCCATCTTTTTAAATATAAAAAAGTACTTAGCTAATTTAACGCGTTCACTTAATAACAACGCAAACCAAGTATACCTAGGTCTAAGGATTTTTTTAGTTTTATTTACTTACAATAAGCATCAAGAAGAATATTAGGATTTCCAACCTAATCCCACAATAATTCCCTTGCTGGGTAGGCATAACTGTGCATATAGCTCAAAAAACAACACTGAATCTATCCTCTCTTTTTTCATACGCCCTTCGCTTCAACAACACATATACACCGAATCATACATGCTATTTAATTCTTAAAACTCTTATGTTTCTCTTTTTTACCCATTAGTCTACAACATTTAGCCCCATCTAACATAGCCTATAGATTCCTTTTGGTTCACATACTCTACACTCATATATTACTTCGTCACTCAATCCATACTGTATCATTTGTTCGTGGAATATTGGATTCTGCTGCTCAAAGTATTATCATCATGGAACAATGTGTTTAATTTCTACATATCAAACGTATTTGTGCCTCAAGGTCAACCAATCGTATTTCCCAGGCTCTGGTAAATACTAAAGCCCTAACTTATATTTGATTGTTGTGAATGATTCTACTGATTCGATTCAAACATTACTGCTTAAATACTCGTCATGGACAAAAGTCGTCAACACAGTGGGTTTTGTATTTCACTTCCTTAAACCTGAAGATAAAAAGATAGCCAATTAGGACCCCTCAGCCCTTAATAGCTCATTGAAGCCTTTCAATGCATCTATCGAGTTATTCAAGCTGAAACCTTTACCGCCGACATATAACTCATCAAGACTAAGAAACCATGCAGCAAGAAACTTCAACGCTTATCCCCGTTTCTGGACAATCAGGGAATATTGAGAATATGTGGACGAATTAGTCGCTCAAATCTGCCTCACGAATCTAAACACCCTACCGTGCTACAAAAATAACATCATATTGTCAACCTGATCATTGATCACCATCATCTCAATTATCTCCATGCTGGACCTCAACTTCTACAGTCTATTTTTTCCCAACAATTTTCGATCCTTTCTGTTCGCAGCACAATTAGACTTCAAATTCTCATATGTATTCATTGCATTTGCCACAAAACAAAGCTCATAACTCCAATGAAGTGTAATCTACCTGAACCTCGAGTGACTCCTTCACGTCCATTTCTCAAATCTGGAATGGATTATGGAGTTCCATTCTCGATGAAGTTACACACTCTCAGATGCCTCTAGCCTATTAAAGTCTATTTCTGCTCGTTTGTCTGCTTCTCAATTAAAGCAATTCACCTCAAAGACGTCACAAACCTTACCTTGGATGCATTCATCGATGCCTTCACCCGCTTTGTCTCAGAAGAGGGCTATGTTCAGACCTATTTCGGATTGTGGGACAAACTTCATAGGTGCCTCTCATCAGTTGAAAAATACCATTAACGATTATCTAGCTCAAGACCACACTCAACAACATCTTCAAAAGTTTGCATCACAACATTTAATCAAATTTCACCTCCAGCCGCACCACACTAAAGAGGACTTTAGGAATCTGGTGTCGAAAGTGCAAAATACCCCCTCTTAACAATAATTGGAGATCAGATATTGACCTTAGAAGAGTTCATAACGTTGATCACTAAAGTGGAAGCTATGTTGAACTCTAGACCGCTAGTCCCTCTAGCCACTACCCATGTGAATTAGATACTCTAACTCCAGGACGCTTCTTGATCGGCTCTCCTCGTGTTGCTGTACCTGAAAACAATGTATCTGACATGCCATGCAACCGATTGAAATTATGGAGTTTAGTCAAATCATTCTCTCAACACTTCTGAAAAATATGACTTAAGGAGTATTAACACACCCTTCAGCAACGCTCAAGTGGACAACGCAGAAAGCTAGCCTACAAGCAGGATATCTCGTCCCTATTCATGAGCACAACACACCACCTCTGTATTGGCGTCTTTAACGCGTCACTTTGACCTCTCTTGGAAAAGATGGCATTGTACGAGTTGTACATCTGCGCACCCAAAAGGAACACTTTCGAGGCCTGTCGTCAAAGGGTTTCCTCTCCCACTCAACAAGGGTTGTATATTGTTATTATCTCGTTCTTTTTAAGTTAACTCTTTGTTTTGCCTTTTTTTTCTCTTTAATTGGTTTATCTTGTGTTTTTGTTTCTTTCGTGATTGTTGTTGTATCTTTTGTTCTACTCATTCATTGAACTAGTAACTCAAGAGGGGTGGTATGTTTATTATGAATATATCTACTGAGCCAGCTGTGCTCCATTCATTGTGTAATTAATTATATTTATTAGCACTCAGTGTCAGCACCTCATTGACCCTTCACCACTAATGGCTCCAGGCTCACTAATCTCACTCTTGTTCTTAGTATAATGGGAAAAACTGTGATCAAAGCGTCTTTTAGTCTCGGAAAACGCAGCTATGAAGCTCTCTCGTGTCAAGTAATTAACAGGTGCTCAAGAATCAAAATTGGGGTGCCCCAGCTATCATCTCATCCCTCCAGGTATTCTCAGTCGCCATTAGCAAAGGTAGGCTTATAGTTAATTGTTTTATAATTAAAAGCTTGTGTGAAAAATCTTGTCTATTAACACCGTATATATAAGCACACACTCACAAACATATATATTTATATATGTGTGTGTATATTTCATAATACTTTTTCGGAGGTAAACAATTTTCTTTATTTAGGAGTAAGATTTGAAAGATTTTACCAAAAACACAAATGTACTGAAAATAATTGTTTAGTAAGTTTTGTTTGAAGGACTATAATAAGTTGATGGGATTACTAATAATCAACCTTCGGCCCATGATGAAAACTTATAAACAAATTTGGCCCTTTGGATGAAAAAAATGTTGGACCACCATGACCAAAGTTATAATTTTTGTCATGTGAAAGAGTTTTATTAAGTCATTAGAACAAGGCAATAAAAAAATAAATAGGTCTACTAGTAATCCATATGTAATAATTGAATTTGTTACAAAAATTATTGTTGTGCGTCCCTTGTGCTTCATAAATCCACTCAATGGAACAAGTACAAATAAAGTTGAATTATTTTGTAATAAAAAAAGCCCAATAGTAGTAAAATATCTAGTCTATCGCTTTAATGTATTTAATATAATTGTTTAGTATTTTCGGAAGGCACCGTAATATTTTTATCCAAAATAACATTCGGATCTAGAACACAATCATTGGATTTTAAGGTTTATTTTAAAAAGAAAAACATAACCTATTAATCTTATATACTATATTAAACACATAAAAAACACTATAAAGGCCCTGATACAGACTCCGTATCCATAGGTCTGGAGCACATGGTACTTAAGAAATTCTATTCACGATTATACAGTTCGTATTCATAATCATGTGACTGTTCCAACAAATGAGATTAGTTAGTAAGAGATATTGTCCAATCGAAAACTTCAAAAGAAAATAATCTGCAGCAAGAAGCCATTGCCAAGCAGTCAGCTGATCAATAAAAGAAACCAAAAACAACAGTTTGATTTTCTAAGTGCCTAAAAATGGACTAGGCCCTATGTCTGATAAAAAATATATGAGCTTATAACGATTTATGCATGTATATCCTATTTTTTCTAATTTTCATAAATAAACATGACATTGTATAATAGTGGTTTGAATTAGGCTACAACGTTAATGTAGGATTACTAGGACACAAAACCTACTTGGTATTTCTAAATTTTCAGATATGCTTTACCAAGCATTTCCTTTTCTCAAGGTGTCTTTGAACTCATAGTTTTATATTAAATAAAACAGGTCTTTGCTGAACACAATTAACTGTGAATCAATATCATAATCGCTTGTATCCCTATCAAGTATGAAAAAAATTCAATCGCACTAGTATGGAGGATACAAAGTAAACCAAATAATATAATTATAGGGCTGTTGGCCTGAAAAAAAAAAGCAGCAACAGCAACAAAGGTTGCTATTTCTCATAAAACATTTTCCTAGAAGCTGTTCTTCGACACACTGCAAAAAAAAAAGCATTTGTAATATTTTTTGAATAAAAAAACTGAATATTTTAAAACATTTATATTTAATTTGTATTTTAATGCATTTATTTATATATAATATCTAAAACTAGTATAGTAACCTAATAAAAATGTAATTAGTTAAAAAAAAAATCTTAACACAACGAGATGTCATAAGAAGTTGCAGCCCCGTGGTTAGTTTCACAGATCAAGCTAACACTTAACAGGTATATACAATACTCCATGGCATAAAGAACCCGAGAAGGTTATACAACCGTAAAGCTACTATCACACACTTGCTTGTACTAGAAATCAAGTGTGCTATCTAGCGCCTAGATATATGTATACTAGCTAGTACAATAGAAACGAAACTAGAGTATTCATACACTGCTAGTTTGGTACTAGGTTCTAGTGCAAATATTTATGGAACGTCATAGATTAGCTTTGGGTGCAAAAGCTGCATTTATTATTAATAATAATGACATTGAAAATTATGAAGATAATAATATAGACACGGAACTTGCTGGAAAAACTAAGTAACAGGCGCTTGATGCTAAAAATGATACATTCGGAGATTAGGTAATAAATATTCGAGGTGACACTAACGTTTAGTATCTCCATAAATGTTTATTTATTTACGATGTGGTCAGAGGCCCACAAGCTCATGGGTGTCCAAATAGAGTATCCTTGATGCACAAATTTTCTTATTTAGGCCTACGCAGTACGCACACTTTATATTCTAAAAAATACAACCACTCAAGGTTGGCATGTTATTAAGTTTATTTAGATTAAAATTGGGTCTGGAACACAGTTTGTTTTTATATGACAGGTTTTTAATTAAATATATGTATATAAAATATATTGTCATATAGTGGCAATTTGGTATTATATAAACAAGGATGCTTAGAATAATTTTCTGCCAAAAACAAAATCACATCCGATGACCATGTTGGCGCCATTTCTATCATTTCTCTACACATGGTCTCAGCATGCATTGATTGGTTGAATTACACAAATTAGTGTCGTAACTAGTACGAAAATAGCGCCTGTTCTATCCTCACAACTACTATGGTACCCATTACCAAGAGGCAGAACCATTATACTTTTTCTGATTCACACGACACTAGATGATTAGGTGCTAGTTAGTACTAGCTAGCACACTGAATTTCAAGTACGAGCTAGTGTCATGTGATATGGGTACGCTAGGGACACCTTTATAAAATCTCACAGATAAGACGTCATTTAAAAAAAAAACTATATCTTATTAATAGCATGGAGAAAAATGGTTATTTTAAAATGGTTTGAATTTGTATTTCATTTATATTTTGACACTTATTTTAATATAATTTGTCCATATCTACTAATTATTTTGTACATGTTAAACTTTTATTTTTATGCCTGAAATACCTTTAAATCTTATTTTAGGTGCTGAAATAGAATACAATGAATGTACACGCACAAATGTCGATTAATCGATGCATGGTTAATTTAATAATCGATTATTAACTTAATGTCACTTGTTTTTAGTTAAACTTGAAAGTGTCTCGTTTCTCAAATAAAACTTTTTTTTTAATCTATGTTAGAATAGAAACCATTCCCATGTATCAAATAACAATCATAGTAGCCCATTATTTTTTTTAAATAGTATATTTACTTAAGATATATTTTTTCAAGGTCGTTAGCAAATATGTGCTAAATTACACAAAACAAAAATACCTTCTCATTGATCAAACATGGAATGTCTTTTGGCAATAACAATTATCAGATCATGTCAGACTCTCAGGTAATTAAATTCAAGGTGTAGATAACTTTTATGGTCACAAAGACAAAGTTGAGTAGTAAAAGTGACCGTAAGCTTTCTTGACCTAATTCAACATTTAAATTTAAAACATACTCATGTAGCCCGCTTTGTGGGCGAATGGTCTAAAGCAGGGTTCTGCAACCTTTTTATGTTTGTCAAGCGGGTTTAAGAAAAATATCTAGCAAAATTATCTCAAATTTTATTTCCCACATAGTTTTTAGTTATTAGACTAACATGAACACAAATGTGGGTTTGACAAATCTTTAGTGGCCCAGATAAAATCGGAGCTTGCCGGGTAGAGGGCTGATTTGAGGGGAAGGCGTCGGGTTTATAATTCTAGTTAGGTATTCTAAGATTGTTTTTTCTCACATGTTTTTCCACCCTACATCCACGCAAATGTGTGCATACCATCTCTAAAATTCAACTTTCCTTATCCTTAACACATTAGCATAGGCTTAATTAGCATACCTTGATTTTATTACAAATGGAGCTAGAAAATACAACACTATTTGTGCACAAAATTGATAACATTTTACCATAGATAATATTTAGTAGTGTTTTGTAAGTATAATATATATACTGTCAAAAGTTACAGCTGCAGATCATATTACTTGACTTAAGAATAATTTGTAATGATCTAGTACACTTTTCTAGCTGTTTATTCAACAGCCATTCACATATCACTCGAACGGGTAGGAAGAAACAATGACGGGCACAAAAAAAAGTAATTCGCATCCAAAAAAGAATCAAGATTCCTGGTGTCATTTCACACAGTATACATTTGTTACACAATTATAAATTACAATGGTCTTGTTCCTAAATGGGTTTTCACACTCCAAGCAAATTTAGATACACTTCCTATAAATTCAACCTTCCTCATTCCTAACGCATAGTAATTAGTACACAGGTGTATAACCCGAACGAGAGACGCGGTTCTAAAAATAGATATAAAAGACTTAAGCAAAGTGGATTATGAATGGAAATTGTAAAGGAAAAAAAAGAGAGTAGGGCCTAGAATTGATATGAAAAAGTTTTACTTTTAACAGGGCATTGAAAACATGAATTAATTATAAAGATATAGTTGAAGGTGCAAAAACTTATAAAATATACATTCATTTAAATAATATTATGCATCTGGAATAAATCATTTGTAGCTCAGTAGTGTAAAGATTAGCTAGTACTAATGTACCATTGCCCAAGGAACGCCCAATTATACTAATCGTACATCCTTTTACATGGCGGTTCTTTCCACGTCCCGATGAGAAGAGGTGATGATGATAGTGAATACCTATGAGGATGTAAAAACACTTAAACCTAACTTTAAACAAATTAACCAAACCCTGGTGGTGACCGTTGGGGTAGTTCCCCTTTCTTTAAAAATACCTAAGTTATACTAGCCAGGAATTAAACCCGGGACTCCTGGGCTCGTAGCCAGGTGCACGATGAACCACGAGGCCAATTATCTAATCAGATGTAGCTTACCAACACGTCCATCATATTATTCATTATTCAATAGGGTTGTAGTATTAATTGACATACAGATACAAATTATTATTCTCTTTGATTCTACATTTATAACTTAATTTCTAAGCAAAGTCTTGCTATTCATTCTTTAAAAGTTTTTTTTTCCTTCCAGAAACCAGCTGAAGAAACTTGAGCTGTATGATGAAAACTACAAATGTACCAAGTTGAATAGTAAACAAATTGGTATCCCTGTGAAGGATTATATAGCAAAACATTCAACTATAATTCACATGAATAAATCATTATATAGCATAGGTGACATAACGTTTAGTTTAGAAAAAAGAAGTAATATTATCACTAAGATAAAACCAGCACCAGGAGAAATCCTAAGGAAATCTATAGTTGAGTTATTAACGGAAAAAAATCTATGGAACAATTTTCTGAATGATGAGATTCCTAAGTCATGGGAAAAATATGATGATTTAATTGTCTTCGATAATAAATGTTTTTCACATCCATTGTGGGAACAATTAGGTTAGTATTAGATGATAAATAAATTGGTTGAAAAAATGAATGTGCAATTTTGATTAAATTCTAAACACAGTACATTGCGTTATGTGAGAGCAATAACACTTGAGACTGCAAGTTCTGCCAGGCACTGAGAATACAGAAATTAGCATACCCCTCATCCTAGAAAACTCGTTGTATAAATGGGTGGTTTTTCCCTTCATAAAAAAAATAAAACATTTTAAAAACATCATTGTACATTTCCTCAAATTTATTCTCCTTAGAAAATAAGAGCCACCATTTAGCCACTCTATTCTAAACACACTTGATTAAATATACTATCTATATTTTGTATGAATTATAGTGACGTGAAATACTAAGTTGTGCCTACAAATTCAGATAAAAATGTCATACTATAGAGTTACAGAATATTTTGTAATAAAATAAGTTCACGAAATAGACCTGTCTGATTATCTGATTTTTAACAAACAAAAAAGTAAAGATAGAACTGTTCTAAAAGTCAAAACAAACAAAGCTAGTAACTCACTATTATGGTGGAAAAAAGCAAATAACAATAAACAATAAGAAAGGTGACCTGATGGTCTAGGGTTAAGGTGAAACTATAGAAACAGTGAAGTTTGGAATAATCTTTAGGATCAAGTATCATATTCATAAAATGAAAATAATGCCTGGACACGGTAATAGAACCTTGTACCTTTGGTTTAGCTCGTCATTGCTCTACCATTGAGCTCTCCAGGATTCGTCCTGTGCTCAGGGTCATTCTTCACTCATAGTTTAAGGCAGTGTCTTAAATAGACAAGTGAAAAATGGAAATTGACTTAAAACTATTGTTGTTGCTTTTCTTTATTAGGAGACACATTATGGAAAACCATAAGCAGTTCACTGAAAGTCAACCGTGTGGCGTTGAAGAACCGCATCCAAACAGATGGTTTCCGTACTCCAAATGTTACACTTGTTTGGGGATTATCCCCTTGGGTGAATTATGTCGACAATGAAATCAAGTATGTTTTATATGGATGTGTTATATTCACTATATTGCATATTTTTTAATATTCAAGCTTTTCGTTAAATTTTATTTCGTAGTATGCGCATATATATATATATAATTTTTTTTTATCAATATGAAGGGGTAGACCATGTAAGACGTAGATGAATGTGTGGAAAAGTGAAACATTAAGGGTTTTAATAATAAAAGGGCATGCATGACTCGGTGCATGGATGTTATTGAAGCAAAGGGAGTATTCAAGGATAGGGAATTGTGGAGAAAGTTAGTGAGAATGGATTAAACGTGGAGCTATTGTTTTTGAGCTATGTGCACAGTTTCTTGGCTACCCCGTGATTAATCATGGTGTCTACTCAACTTGACCGATGAAATTCCTGAGTCAACAGTATTTCACTCTCTTCTACAACCCTCCCCCCTTTTTCATTAATATATTCATAGTAAGTTTTAATATCCAAATAAACATGGTTTTTAATTGTATTACCATAGTCTACTAAGAATTAGAAAATGATAAAATATATTACACAGCTACAAAAAACTAGACAGTTTGAATCAAATTTTAATTTACTTATTTCCTGATTATTATATTTCATATTTTGATTAAAACAGAATTTTCCCAGATTATGTGTTGTAAATTACCAAATGACCGGCTAGTTCCAGTTTTCCCTGATTTTCCCGGATGGTAGCCACCTTAAATTTATGTATGTATTATTATTATTTGATTATTATTAAAGTTTATTATTCGATAAAAAGGAGTCTTCAAACAATCTACAAGGACCATACTATCAGTTTACAAAAAAAGTGTGCTATTATAATATAAGATTTTGATGGTCAAACTAATCATTAAGCTTTGTTTTACTTCTACTAAATATTACAACAAAATTAAAACTAAGCTCGTTATGCTATCTGCAGAAAAGAGGAAAAAATAATAATAATCACAAATGCACATTAATCAGTCACAAACACAGTTTTCTCTGTGCAATGCAATACTTTTTAACTGTGAAAGGTAAATTGATTTGAATGATTACATAATAGTAATAAGGATAGTTTCTCGAGCCCAAAATTTGTATTTTTATTAAATGTATGTCTCTCTCATTACTATTTGTTACCAACCCCAAGCAGCAGAACAACATTCTTAAGGAGTGAAATCATTCTGCTACATTTTCCACACACACTCATTATAAAATAATGTGCATCAGATGGTGTTTGTTAGGTATGGTTGGGATGTAGAGAGGAACATGTTCAGTGCTGGCAATGCGCCAGAGCGACACCGTCTCGGCTCGTTAGACTGCAGGAAGGAGGTGGTGGTAGACCTGTTTGCTGGTATTGGCTACTTCACCCTGCCTTTACTAGTCCATGCTAAAGCAGAGATGGTGCATGCGTGCGAGTGGAATCCTAATGCTGTTACAGCCTTGAGGTAAACAAAACAAACATTCCTAGTTATAATGTTGACTCGTTAGGTAATAGCATTTACTATACAGTAGGTATAGTGATATTGCCCTGCGATTGGGTGCCAATTATGACGATACACCTAACAGCCCTACTCGTCCATCTTGGGGTGCTGATTACTGATTATTGTACTGCACAGTTAGCACACAGACGGTTATAATTATAATTATGTTATACCACATCCACTAGAGATTTGTAGGGAATCTGTTTAATAAGTTCCTAAGCTAGTTGAGTTCAACATAAGTGGACTATTTATTGAGTTTAAATCACACTTTTATCATTGAAAATTTTAAATTGCACCAACTCAGATTTTACTCGTATAACCAATCGATGTGGAGAGTGAGAGTATAGTAGAAGCTGCCTCAACCCCTTATATATGATATACCCCTTGTATCTTGGACCCCTTGTCTTTAGTGTTAAAACCAACCGATAAGAGCTCTCTTTACGGTCTGATTTAATGAAGGCCAGCTTCTTATTGGATGTCCTAATAATGTTTGACCTAAAAGGTGGCCAGCTCATCACCACACTTTTAAATGGAACGGAAGAAGTCTTTAAACAAAGAAAAGTTTAACACGTAATATATTTGAATTCACTTCTGAAAATGCCTTATGAGCTTGAAACTATGTAAAATAAATAATAATGATATTAATAAATAAAGATATCGTTTGAATTTATAATATTGCACTGAAATTAAATTGTTCAATTTTGCCTGGTTATCCATGAAGTATTAAAAGGAAAATATAATTCATTCATGATTTTTCAAATAAATAAGGGGCTCAGAACAGGGTCATTACAATAATCAAACTGATTTGCTAATATTTTGTAATATGCTGGCATAATTTGTAATTTATAGTGTTGTACTGAGAAATAAGAATGGAATAACTTAACCTTGTTTTTCAGGCGGAACTTGATTTCGAACAAGGTGGACAATAGATGTATTATACACGAAGGGGACAACCGAACTGTAAGTGCTTCATGGCAAAACTCAATTATATTCCTCTAATTAATAAGTCATCTTTAACTATCGTACACCAAGTAAAAATTTTAACCAAATATTTTTGAATATATAAAAAGTGTGGTCAATAAACTGTCCAAATAATGACTGGATATGATCAAGTCAATCAATAATTGAACCTTGCTTAAGTTCTTTCATCACCACCACCACAATCATGCAAAGCTTTCTGCCACTGAAAGGGTCTATCTCGAACATAAGTCTCTCCATGATGGCCCAATTCACTCCTTTCAGTTCTTTAAATAATTAAATTATTCACATGTTTGACTTTTACATTTGAATTAAATCCCATCAAAACCAAATCTGAGGTATATTTGGAACTAAAACTTTGAATCAAATAAGTACCTTAACAAGATTCAAACTCTGAATTTCAAAAGGTTCATAGAGGCTTACTTTTCATGAGCCTATCGGAATAAGTTTTAGTGCAAAAGATCTTTAAATACACACAAATCCAATAATAATGTTCCTTTTAAATTTTTTTTTTTTCAAATTCCCAGGTGTGTCCAACAAACATCGCAGACAGAGTAAACTTGGGTCTTATACCTACAAGCCGGAAAAGCTGGCCCATAGCTTGTGCAGCCCTTAAGTCATCGGGAGGAACGCTACATATTCACGAGAATGTCTCGGAGCGCCTCCATAAGTCGGTTGTTTTTTGTGAACTGCAAGATAGGACCAGAGAAAGGTTTGACTGTGAAGGTGGCGGTGAAAACATTTGCCTCGAGTGTCTTAGCGTCATCGAAACACTTCCTGTATATAGTGATGATGACTCAAAGGTTCTAACCAAAGAGTTTTTCTCTGATCCAAGTTTAGTCCATAAACACTGCGACTCCTTTACTATGGTTCGTGATAGGTTGTTTGCTCGGTTCTCTGAAGAACCTATTACTTGGAAGAAGTTGGAATGGAAAGTGTGGGCACTGCACGTGTGTCATAGTGTAAGCGCAATACTGCAGGAAGTGCAAGCGGGACAAATGTCATGGAAAGTTAGTGTACTGAACATTCATCATGTGAAGTCCTATGCGCCTCATGTGAACCATATGGTCCTGGATCTGCACTGCTCACCTGTTCATTTGTAAATATGACAAGGACCTACACTAGAAATAATTTATATGAATCAAATTTCCCGCAGCAGCTTTTAATCTAAAAAAAACTTAACTGTAAAGCTCAAATTAAAAGCATATCCTGGAGAGAGAGAGAAAGTACAATAGTACTACAGTTAATGTGAAAGAGTAGATCGATAGCAATAAAGTCCAAGTTTTTAATTATTCTTTTTTTGCAAAAGATAACACATTTATTTGCAATACAATATGTGATCACCAAATAGATTGCATATGTCCAATTGTTTTAAATCTTTTACATTCTCATTTATTTTATAATAAATGATAAAGTTATCAATCATTATCTTTGATAAAATGTATTACATTTTTTTCAAAGCTTATAAAATATGTGATTACAAAAATGGATGTCAATGTCAAAAATATTATGAATGTACCATGAAACTTCTAAAAATGTGGGCACCTAATCTGGTCTATTAACTTAAAAGGGAGTAGGAGACGCCAGTTGTAGTTTGTATTGTACCAACCTAGCTTGCTAATATTTTTTTGAAAATATGGGTTGTTTTATTTTATTTAAGTGGATCTTGAATATAACACCCGAGCTAAGGGTCTCTGGGTTCAATTCCTGGCATGGCCGAAAAAGTTATCATTGGTGAAATATCGGTTTACCCTTTCACATCGATAAATTAACAACAGAAGGGCAGGTTGTTGTGCTTTTTCTAATCTTATAAGGCATATTAAGTTATGACAGGCCTAACCAAATGGTAGTGGAAATTATATGGCTTGAATAAAAAATTGACCCCGGTCACATGTTGGAAAGAGTAATGGGTGTAAAGTGGATCTTGAGGATTTTGTAGTTTCTTTTACAATTGCCCTGGCAAAACAAGACTAAGGGCCAGTTTCATAGTCAAATTTAGTACGCCTCAAGTGCGGCACTACACTAAGTATATGACGACACCTACCTAGACTCGAATGGAATGGGCCGTTCTCGCATAGGAAACTGGCCCATTCCATTCTGGTTTAGGTAGGTGTCGTCTTGAACTTAGTGTAGAGCCGCACTTGAGGCGTACTAAATTGCGGCGCTACACTAAGTACAAGACATCACCTACCTAAACTCGAATGGAATGAGCCGTTCTCGCATAGGAAACTGGCCCATTCCATTCTGGTTTAGGTAGGTGTCGTCATGTACTTAGTGTAGCGCCGCACTTGAGGCGTACTAAATTTGACTATGAAACTGGCCCATATTCCTTTAGATTATGGTTTGTAATAAATAAAATGATCAAATAGTAGCAACTCATCCTTCCTGTCAGACCTCATCAAATTTTCACCGCTAAGATTTACCTGGAAAATATCCACATCCAGTATTACTTTTCTGGATGTATACATCACACTCCATCAGGAATACATGAAACCAACCAGCAACAATACCTTCATTATGACAGCTGTCCCTCTATGAGCACAAAGAGATCACTCCCATATAGCCCAGCCATTAGACCCAAATAATTTTCTCCAACCTCAATGACCTTTTACAGCACAATAAAAAAAACTGCAACATGCTTTTATGGACAGAGGCTACCCCAAGGCACTGATGTGTAGTCAACTAGACAGAGCTCAAATTAGCAGGCTCACAACATCATCCCTCTGGTCACTACTTACCACCTTGGACTCGACAATCTCTTGAAAACAGGTTTCCCCATACTGCATGCAATCCTCCCGCACTACACAACATATCTTCAAGGAGCCTCCAAAAGTAACCTATAAACAACTGGCCAATGTGTGCAACTTACTTGTAAAATCCAAACTGCCGAACCCAAACAAAAATATCAGGTTCAATTTCCTGCAAAACCTGCACCATACATAAACCAACAAATTCATTCTTCAGCAATATTACTAAAATAAACTATCCTATAAAAGGCCACCATACTTGTGAATCTGAAAACCTCATCTACCAACTGGAATGCAAAAGCACAATATATTGGTTTCACAACAGAAACACTAAAGAAAATGGTCATCGACATGACACAAAAATAAAGATAAGCCTGTAGCATCACATGCCGAAACCCATAATCTGGACTTTAATCACTGTTACACAACCAAGGTGGTCGAATCCCTGAACAAAGAAATATGCAACCCTTCAAAACTAAGGATATGGGAACAGGCTCTTCAATATATTACCAAATCCAGACAAGCTCCTAACCTCAATCTTAGGTAATTCCTCTCCTTCCTACCAGCACACTTATTATTACATTCAATGTCACAATAATACAATTTTTAGCTTTTATATCTCTCTTCATAGTGCTGCCATCTACACAATGATATCATAACTGAAAAACAGTCAACCTTGCAGTTCAACCAAGAGCCTCAGTCTACTCTCTTGACCTGTTGAAGCAGTCTGACGATGAAAGCTTGCCCTCAAAAATGTGTTTTTTTAGTGTTCTCTCTAAACCATTTCTACTCCAGTACCACCAAGGTTAGTGTGCTGGCTATCTCTCTTAATTTAAACCAAATTTAGAAGTAATAAGTTTTAATGTAATTTTTTAGGCAAAAGTTATTTTTGAATATTCACATGATTTATAGTTAGTGTGGTCAACAACAAGAGTATTATTTTCAGTAAATTTATTGATAACATTAAATACACGGTATATGGTCTCTCTAAACTACATTTGTACAGATGAGTTGGTTCATTAAAGCCATTTGCAGAACAAATTAATTTTATTATTCACTATAATACAAGGGAAATTATTCCTTCTACACCGCCTGAGAAATGAGTTCTGAATATTTCTTGATCTTGCTGGCGATGCTCATATCCACATATTTGTCTCCGATGCTGATGATCATCCCACCAAGGATTGCCGGATCAACTTTAGCTGTCAGGAGCAGAGTCTCTCCTTTCTTAAAGAATGCATGGAGTGCTGTTTCCAAGTCCTTTTTCTGCACTTCGTCCAGTGGCTGAATATAGCATTTAGAGTAAAATTAGGTTTATAAGAGTTTTCTATCATAACAATGAATTTTGCCAGTAATAGCCCTATAGGTCATAACTTAATGACATACCTAGAGGAGAGACAAGACTTTTGTGTGTGTGTGTGTGTGTGTGTGTGTGTGAGAGAGAGAGAGATGAGAGAGAGAGAGAGAGAGAGGTCCACTTTTTCAATTCAAAGTTAATATTGTAAACATTTTCGAAACTGAATCATAGACCAAATTTTTGGTTGGTTGTATTATGCCTAGAAAAATAATATTTTGTGCTTATTCTTAAGTCGTTTGGAAAAAGTTTTATCACACACTTGTCTGTAATTGTGTTAATTTGTAATTTTGTTTACCCTGTAATGTGTCAGCCTTACCATGACGAATTTCTCTATGGCCCTATCTTATAAGCTACACCATAGTGTAGTCCACTAAGGTAAAACTGCTACCTTTTCACATAAATAAAGTACATAGCAGCTGAGAGTATTATAAATTTAAAATCAGTATTTTAGCTGTTATTATATGTATTGGCAAAGCTTTATAATTATTGATAATATGGTTAAATCTTCGTTTTTATCCACTTGATATTTTATATATATTTTTTCTTCAATGACGACATGTTTCGGTGAATTTACACCATCTTCAAGTCTTATCTGTATTAAAGATGATCGATTTTACTTCATACTATTGGAAAGTTGTGAAAATTTTATAAAGAGAGATGATTAACAATATGTGTTTATAGATCATCTCACTAGATAAAATTTTCACAACTTTCCAATAGTATGAAGTAAAATCGATCATCTTTAATTCAGATAAGACTTGAAGATAGTGTAAATTCACGGAAACATTTTGTCATAATAGAAGAATATATATAATAAGTAGAAGGTGATAAAAATTAAGATTTAACCATATTATCAATTATTATTCATAATTATTGTCAAATGATGAAAGAGAAACGAATTGAAACCAATTCAAAAATTTGCTTAAAAACATTCTTTTTAATATCTAAAAAATCTTAACATAACTATATGATAAAATTGATGGTTTAGACATCTTTACTAATATGTTAGATCACGGAATAGGCGACACCTCTGGGAATTTTTACATAGTATTCAAAATTGACAAAAAGTGAACATATGGATGTTTCGAAAAGAACAATTGAAAATGAATTAACATTAACTCCTTTTTAAGGAACTGTTGATTTAAAAATATAGCATTTGAGAAATTGAGACAAAAACTTTTGACTGACAATCAAGTGAAACGAATCTAACTATAAGTTATTCAAATGAGTAGTCGTATGTTCTCATTTGAATTGTATGTGAGGTGAAATAGTGAAACAAGAGAGACGGAATGAGTCACTTTGGAATTCACTTTACTTCTCTGGCATTCAAAACTTGTTATGCGAAATAGAAGTTGGCACAACTCAAGTCATGAATGCTGGGACCATGACCAATAAATAATCATAAATACCTTGGCAGTGGTAACCTCGCACACAACTTCTCCCCGGTGAGCGGCCATGATGGTTTTGAACGAGTTGATAATGGTGTTCACAGCTTTCAATCTCCCATTTTCCGCTAAGAGAGCTAAAGATAAAAAAAAAGTATAAATGTTTTGTGAGGTGAAATTAGAGCTTAAAGGTTTAATAGAAAGTCAATTTGGAAATAAATGTATAATTTTGCATTCACAAATGATATATACAAACTATTAAAGAATTTTGTAGTACAAATAAAAATGGGAATGAAACGCTAAACACAACTTTAGAGGGAATAATCATAATCTAAATTATCAGTTGAAGTACACAATGTGGTTTGGCATATAAATATATGGAAGTAGATTTTGTCAATTTTGAAATTGATATAGTTGGTGATCTCAGTAAAACATTTAAATGTGGCTATAACCATCCCAAATATTTCAGATTAAAATAAGTGTGCATATGATCTGCACACGTAAATAATTGCATACATTTATAACGTTCACTAACCAAGAATGTTTGAAGAGGAATAATTTCACAAACCAAGGAGATGTGAAAAGGAATAATCTCACTAACCAAGGAGGTTTAAAGATACATAAGCTCACTAACCAAGGAGGTTGGTAGATGGTACACTGAGTGGAACTTTAGCAGCTATTTCTTTCACTGCAGTTACTTTCAGGCTGCGTTTCAAGATTGGATTCCTGATGAACTCTTGTAGCCTCAAATCAGTTTTCAAGATTCCCTGCAAAAAATGAGGAAACATATTGGAGTGCATCTGTGAAATAAGTATTACATGGCATCTTGCGTTTTAGGGTGCATATGAGCAAACACATTGAGATATTGGACAAATCTTGATTTTGTATCAAAAGCTAATTTACTTATCAAATTTTAAAAATTATAATTGAATAGTATTTAAAAAACCAAAACTATATTGCCTATTCTTATGGATTAAAAATTTAAAATGTTAGTGTTAAGATTAGCTTCCTAAGATATAATCAAAATGTTTTTATTCTAAACATAATCTTGACAGTGACTAAAATTGGAAAGGTTTTTGTACATGTGATATATGAACTAATTAATGTAACCAGTGAGGAGCCCTTCGACTCTGGATCTTTCAGATACTAAAGGTTATTCAATCATTTGAAAAATAAAATGTTCTGATTTAATTTCATTTCCAGATTTTGATTATTTTGTGATCAATCCTAATTAATTTTAAAACAAACACAACAGGCAGTTAATTTACTATGTGAATGTGCATAACCACCCAGAAGATTCAGAGGAACAGGGTCATTGAAATATTGAGGGCTACTTTTATACAAAATAATTCAGTTGACTTAATTTTTAAGGTATATTAGTTTTGTTCAATTATCATTAAGCCACCTACATTATTATTTAAGGTTGGACGGGAACTGGAAATTATAAAAATGATGCTTTAAATAGGGGTCTGCAAGCCTGGGTTTTTTCCATTAAACTCGAGTCAAGTAGGCCTGTTTCAAAAAGCTCCCAAGTTCAAGTATAATTATTTTGAAAGTAAAATAGTATACTTAAAATGTCACCAATTAAAACATATGTAACATGTAAACATCACTTTAAAGTTTGAGATTATAAAAATATTTTAAAAAATATGTTTTTAAAGTGAGAATGATACTCATATTAATATAAAAAAAAGTAAATAGACCTACTTTTGAAAAAGTTTCAAAACTTAAAATTTTGGTTTTTAATTTAGAAATAACACTTTAAAAACATGATTTAAAAATAAAAACTCTGATAAAAATATAATAGAAACAATACTCTAATGATTTTAACACTAATGTTTTTAAGGACATTAAAATTACACTAATAACACTACTACACTAACTTATGCTGAAAAGGGGTACTGATGTACCCCAAAAACATAATAATTATATATGTTTTGGTGTTTTTAACTGTGAAATTTGAGACCCGTTTTTAGCCATTTTTCTCTTTTACAAAAAAAAGTAACAAAAAGCTACATTTTAACAAGCCAAAGCTAATATTTCCCTAAAATATGCTTTTGTAGCTTAATTTACCCCACAATGTAAGAATCACAAACAGCTATAAATGTGAAATGTTCCACATTTCGTTTATTAGTCCTTAGTGTAATAATCGCACATGATGATATCTTTCTTTCTAGTGCCATTCTTCTATGCGCAGTTGCACATGCACGTTGTAAGGGCTCTCACAAGAAATTATCTTAGTGAGAAATTTATTTCATTTCAATTTTCAATAATAAAAGTTGAGGTCCATAATTTAAAATGAAAAATAAGATTATTTAAATAATATTTCTAGTCAACAATATTAAATATTATTTTTCTTTATTTAAATGTGTTAAGTTTTGTAAAATATTTATTCCAATTATGATTAGCAATGATTTTAAAAGTATAGTAAACATAATTCTAAAACCAAATAGCAACTAAACTGGTGCTAGTTTTGTAGTTGAACGGATCAATTTGTAAGAGTTTTAAATGTCTTGAATCAAAAACATTAAATGATATATTCTCAATATTAAATCTTTAATCTAATTAAAATTATTATTTTATAAAGAGAGGTAAAAACAGTAATAATAATGTTTATTCGATTATTTAGAACTCTATTTAGCTATTTTTATTTTCATTGCTTCGTCAAGGCACTGCAACATCAACATCAATAATATTAGTTTACAGTATACGGTGAGCTTCTTGCAAAAACATACATGAAGTGTCTATCACACATTAATTTAATCCACTTAGATAATTCAAAATTTGTCTATATCAATCAAAGCTACAGTTTTAAAAAATAATAATAAAACCCATTTCTTTAAAAAAATACTAAAAAAAATGTTGTTTGCCCTTTTTAATTTTTATCTGAAATTAAAATCAAGATTGTATTTTATCAATGTGTTAAGACTATGACATTTAATAATATTCATACTAAGTATGTAAAACTTTATGTCCTATTTGCACCATAGATCTACTAGTCACATTATTAAAAGCTTTTACAAATTTACTTTTTAATTTACACTTAATATGTTGCACAAATGTATCAGGTTTTAAAACACATCTAAGAATCAAAGTTTAAAAGTTTCCTGAAAAACAAAAGAAAAACGGGTATTTTCTATCCCTGAGTAAAACTGGTTAGGAATTTAGCTATAAGGTTTTCTTTAGGATGTAAAACAATGTGTGAAAGTTAACCTTTAATAATTCCAACAGATTTTCTTAGATTAAGATATGACACTTCAATAGTAATGTTTGTGAGGTGAAATAGAGAATTCCATAGAAGCATGAATTCCCTTTGGAAATCACAGTGTGTTGTTTTTTTCTTGCATTCATCATTTGTTGATACAGTTTGAGAAAGTGTACAACAATGTTAATGATAATGAATGCTACATTTCACTTAAAATACTCTTTAACATACATGTCGAAATCGGATAAAATGAACAATTTAATTTCCCCATAGACAGTGTAATTTATATTAGAATGAATGCTAAGAATGTGTGTTTATACATCAAAGCCTGCACACAATCTCGGTTGCTCTTGCGATTTCTTTAAATAAAAACAAATGTTATTCAGCTTTACCTGAAACTTGATAAGATCCTTCTCGACCACATCGAGCTGTTTTAGTTTGCTGGCTGCTGAATAGAGCGCACAAGCATAGCGCCCTTCAACTCCAAACAATTGGATTGGGGGCTGAAATCATGCATTACAATCAAAAAAAGTTGGCCTTGCCACCTGGAATTAAACTAGTCACCTAGATATGAGGTGGACCACAATTTGCCAAAAGGACCATCTAGTATAGAAAAAATAAATACAAATGGTCAAGATGTCACTCTCCCAATACGCTGGAACTTACGAGGTCAGAGAGATCAGGGTTCAAATGCAGGCCGGGTTTACAAATAAATGCAGGTACATGTCCTCTAAACTGAACATATCTCATCCTTAGTACAGTGGCATAATTGGCACAAAGATGTATATTACCCAAAAAGGAAGGCCCTAATGAGATGTGGTGACAAAATAAAATACATATTGCTGTCAATAGCCATGTTAAATATTTTACTGCATGACATGTATGACAAGTTTTGAGAGGAAAATTCAAAGCTTGGCATAAAAAAAAAATTATATGAACAACAGTTTTGACATTAAATGGACAACTTTAAGCTTACCTTCACAAGCTGCTGTTGACCAGAAGAAGCAAAATTTCTTGCCTGAAACATGAAAAATACAAATTATCAAAACTGAAATATTGTAATAATTACGGTATATTTTCAATCATATGTTACTACTTAGGCCTATTATCCCAAACCAATATGTATGGTTGTCATAGCCCTGAGAAATGTTAGGATGTTTGCTTTGATTTACATAACTTTATTGGATGTACGTGCTTAAACGTGCTGTCTTCGCCTATATGAAGTAACAAATTGGATGTATTAAAGGGGAATGCTGACTACTCATAGCAATGTTTGCTCTAGTTTGATAGGAAAGGGGACAGGGAGGGGTATAAAAGTATTTTATTTGTTGACATCAAAGCTGACACATTTTCATCAAATTCGTAGGCAGAGACGCTACCCGACGCCATAGTAGATTAGATCTTCGGGTCTTCAATAGAACTTGTGCTTAGAGGGCAACAGTCAAGCCCAGGGTTCCGAGATAAGAGTTCTGTAAAGGGTTGTGAACCAAGTCAGTCATTCCATCAGTCACGAGTAAACCAGTTCTTCCAAGAGCGTGAGTGTCCACTGTCTTATATTTCACTTAACATCACATCTTGTACTACCTCTTAGTACTTCTATTAAACCAAAATTCACAAGCTTACGTATAATTAATGCATTTAGGTTATTTGAAAAACAATTGTTCAAAAAATGTGTAGGTTTTAAACGTTTGCACAAGTTTGTGAGAAGTGATATGTGTTTATTTTGATGAATTTAAGCTTGCTGAATGTTACCTTATATATGTTAGTTGACCCAAACATACAAAGAAAATTTTTGAGCACATTTGGCTAGATTTGTGAGTTTTTCTTTATCAATTAATCTCCAAAACTCAGCAAAGTCCCTTTCTTTTACTTTCTTTTGAAATATGGATTTCAGTTCTGTATCTTGCTGAAGATCATCAGTTCCTCTTTTAAGCACCTTGCTTCACATCCAAATAGTGCTAATTCAGCAACATTTGCTGCTGTTATCACCCATGGATTCTCAACAAGGTTAAACGAATTGCGATATTTTCAAAAATCTTTGAATCAGTTAATCATTTCCGCTTGAAGGCTAGAAGTGCAGCAAGGAAGCAAGGGTTGGACAAATTGGGCTATGTATGCCTTTTACTTATGTGGTCTCACCATTGTAAAAAACTGGTGGTTACCTTGTCTTTTTTAAAGACTTAATATTAATTCTACAGATATAGGTTGGTTTATTTTTTATCAAAAATAATTACCAAAATGTATGGATATTTCTTTAAATACATGAGGGCCGCATGTGACCCGCGGACTGCGTAGCGAGTGCCACTGCACTAAATGGCGAGATGACATATTATTCCTAATACAAGTTACTTTATCTTGGTTATATTAATATATTTATATACTTCATTGTTATTATTGCACATTTAGGTAGATGGCAAAGTGAATAATACAGAATTATTAAACAATTAGAGCCTAAAACAAAACTCACTACAACCACAAATAAAATGTAGAAATATAAATTAATAATAGCACCGCGTCTTACTACCCGTTCGGGTTATACGCACTTACGCTGTGTAATGGTAGGGTGATTGTGAGATGTAATGGAGGACCTACAGTTTAACGTGGAATCCGAACCACGGTGGAAGCCTGGCATTCCCCACATTCACAAGATGTCTTGTCAGAGGTGAAGGAAGGGTTTGGTAATCAGATAAATCTATGCCGGGACCGAGGATTGAACCCCGGCCGCCAGCATAGAAGTCTGACACCTTACCCCTAGACCGCCAGGTCACCGTAGAAATATAAAATGGCTGTGTTGACTCACGTAGTTTGCATTGTAATGTTAAATCATATTAGCTTATTACATTAGGTTAAGTGAATCGTGATCCCACATGTTTTCTTAAGTTAAGCTAACTTTAAGTGAACGGTATGTTAAATTATTCAAAAGAGCAACATAGCTATATTTTGAATGCTTAAAGCTAATAAATAAAATAAAGATCTGGCTGGAAATAGTGTTTATATTTAATAATGATCTTTAGTCGTATTAAGAGTAACACTCCAATTTTTTAACAGAATGGAAAAAGCCTACTGGATTCAAATACAATTGGTATAGTATGATTCTTGTAGGATTTTTGTAGGAACAGTAAAAGTTAGTTACTAAAACCATTTTAATATGTTCATGAAATCATATTACCTGACACTGTCACAATCGATATATATTATATATAAAATAACATAAATAGTATTGTAAAATATTATCAATATTGGTCTCAAATGTTTGAATTTTCTCTATCCTTTCAACCTAAATCAGATTATAAGATAGCTTATTTAAAATAAATTTTGTTAAAAAGTTATATTTGATTGACTAATAAACTCTCATATAAATGTAATAAGTACACCGGTTTCGATTTTGGTTTTCCAAACTCAATGAATTATTTTAATTATAAAACAGTTTTAGACTACAGTAGAAACACACAGCAATATCAGAGTGGAATTTTAATCTTGGATAAAATTAATACAGGAATTATTACATTAAGTTACAATACAAGTAATGCCTGATAGTTGTATCAGCAATTAATATCTTATTTTAATACATACCAAAATTGTGATATTTCTTCCAGCCATTTTAACGAAATAGGATCGCCAGGCCAGAGATCATACAGGAAGTCAATTTTCATTTGAGCCATAGCCTACATGTAGTATATTTTACAAGGCCGTAACAACGTTGGATTGTTACCTATAGGCATCGTACAAAGTGCAGATGATCTATGAATTCACAACTAGAGCGCACAAAATGGCGACATTTTTTAATTCTTGCAAGGTTTTTTCAAAATTTGTTATCAAAATTCTAAATTCTCTTTCAGCCTTTTGGTAAATATTATGTACAAATATATTTGAATATTTTATTTTATATCGAGAAGTCAATTTAAAAGAATCTATTAGAGACCATATCGATCTAATCATATATATAAAGAAATCAATTACTAAGCCAAAAGGAATTTAGATCTTATATTTTACCAATCTTAAGCCGTAGCTTCTCTTTCCCTCAAATATAATAAAGTCCAAGAGTGATGACAGGTTGCTCTGCCGCCACTATATATACAATACAACCCAGAGACATTGAATGACGGGAAAAGGGGTGGGGGGCAAAGAAATGGAACATTAGGGAACAAAATATGCGCATGACCAAAGCTTCTACACACTTCTCGGCGTTTCGAGGTCATCCTAAATTGTATACAAGTGAAATGTCTTTGCTGCTAGAGATCATTGCAGCTCAAGTTCTTTGCTTCTATTTTCACAAAAACAGGCGATCAGTCTCAATTATGACGATGGTGAGTGTAGTTGTATTGCGCTTTGACGCAGGGAGCAGTGTGATGGGGTGAGTACCGAGTTTATTGTTTATTTCTTGTGGCCCAATGCTACAAAATAACAAATATATATTGAGCTTTTCAAAACTCGGATTAGGTATGCTTACTTTCATGCTACCGTCTGAAATTATTGAACATTGTTTTATTGATTCTGTTGTTGCCAGAAATAAACAACAAACCTGAACTCTTGTATTAGTGTAACAGCTTTCTTTATTAGCTGTGCCAGTTATACCACTTTTAAATTTTGTACTGGAATGAGAGCCGCAACTTGTTGAAATCTTCCACACGCTGACCTGATCATAAAAGCCTGTATGGTTTTAGCTAAGAAAATTTGTGTTCAGCTTGTCTACGAATAGAACCACCCTTGTAAGTGAACGACTGTTTTACATATATGTCATCCAACTGTAAGATAACAAATTTCTCTCGTTCTGTAAAATTCTTCGAAAAAGAACTCAACAAATATTTTGAACTAATATTATTAACAGAAACGTTAAGTTCTGAGGCAAGTTTGCATAGATGTTTAGGATTAAGTAAAAACAAAAAATTGTTAGTCCGAATAGCTTGATAGCATGATTCAGACTGATAATAGATCATGAAAGAGCAATTCAACAATAATGATGAGTATCTTCTCCTAAAACAAGCCAAGGCAATCTCTTCTGCTAAAGATTGAACTTGTTCTGCATCTAGAGAAAACTCTTATGTGTTCAATTGAATTAATTTCTTGATTCAAGACAAATCTACTTTGACATATTGAACTAGTTTCACATATTTTTGTACAGGATTTATGTCTTGTTTTTCTGGAACAAAATTACAATATTTTACAAATATGTCTTCTAGCTGAGATCACTGACGTAATTCAGTAGCAGTTGTTTGTATTGACTCTGTTTTTTTGTTGATTCTCTTTGGCATATACAAGCAAAGTCATATAATTTAATATCTTGACGGAAATACAGGTGATTACAAAAATTTAGAATATAGAACATGCATGCAATGTCATCAATCAAATGTTCCATTTGGATACACACTCCTTACTCACACGAATTTTGTAACCAGTAACAAGATCTTGAAAATTGGTTGCTTCGTCTTATTCTAAATGTTACCTATCCTTTATTTATTTGTTTATTCTAATCTCGGTTCTACGTTGATTTGGATCTTTTATAGCTGGGTTGCTTCGTTTGTTAAAGTATTTAGGTCGAGTTGAGAAGATACGTGGAACTTAACCAGTAAAAAGTGTCAGTCTATCTTTAATTCATTTTTTTTATTCAATTGATGTCATTGTATATTTCTACAGTCACAAAATCTTTACTTCCAAAATATTTTGTACAAACAACAGTATTTTATGATGGTGTCCATTGACTACGTGGAATGTGTTTAATCCATTCTCTTCTGAGTTGAACGTTTTTTCAGAAATTTACAAACAGAAACATTTTATTTTGTTGAAGGATAGTTGATTTAGCACGCAACAGTGTTGAGGAATCTAAAAATAAAATATCAGTAATATGGAAGCATTTAAAAATAAATATAAGATTGCTAAATTTTTCAAAATATTAGATTATGTAGAATGTGGAAGATTAAAATAAATACTACTTAAGCTATCTTGTTAATATTAACAGCACAATGTAACTAATAGCAAACACATTAAAACTATTAGAAAATTTTACACTTTAAGTAATATACACTAAGTTGAATTAATAACTCCACTGATTCGAAAACATTGTAGAAAATATTTGTCGTCAGCTGTGGTGACCATGCATTTAGATTCTCTTAATTGATTTTTGGAACCACCTCACCACTTGGTCTCAAGCCGGACCATTGTTGCCACATTTCTTATGCTCTGACCATAGAATAGGCTCTGACCTGTAACTGTAGATGGCCGTGCCTATAGTCGTATAGTTCAAAAACGACCACTACACCATAGATATTTTTAGATGATAAGTTTATCTGTTAGAATTTTGAAGATGCAAAAAAAGTTTACATTGGGTAGAGTGTAACACATGTTGTTGTCAAATGCATTCAATTTACTAGCTATTCCATTACTTATAAATTACTTTAGCTTACTATTGCCATTATGAATACTATGGGTGGCCTATATGGCTATATACGATGATATTTTTATATGTTCAGAAAAAAATTATTATTCTTAACATGTTTTATATTAATACTAATAAAGAATATAATAAAATGTATTCATTACTTTAGCAGTCTGAATATTTCGTAGAAAAAACGCTTAGATGCTACGGCCTTGGATACTGAACATAAGGGTAGTCATAAAAACTGAAACCAGTAGCACCACTAGTTATTAGTCCAAACTTTTTTTTTATACTTCTACTAGTAAAATGATGTATGAACGTGGAATTGTTGAAACTAAAATCAAAATATTTATTTATTAAACATAAACTAATATTTGTTTTACATTAGATTTTATTTATGTACATCAACTAAAAACTATGTTATTATTCTAGTGAAATAAAAATAATGTTTATCACCCTGGAAAAGTTTATCGTTTTTGTGTTGACAAGTGATAATGTCAACGTGGATGTGATTCGTAGTTTATTTTTAAAACTTTAACAAATGACCAAAGTGGGATGACTTTGTTTGTTTTAGTGCCTGTAGTTATTAGTGTCATTGCGGCATGGAATATGCGTCGATGGTGGAACAACTCGATTCCATCTCATTCACACACTGTGAGCAGAAGACGGAAATTTGTNTGTTCGGGACTCCACAATCGGAAGACGACCTCCACCTTTACCAGCAATTGTTCAGGATCGTTCCAGCTTAAAAGTTTATTTGCAGACTGAAAGATCAGGATGGTCTTTAAAAAAGGTATATTATAAAAGTGTTCCATTATACGGTATGCTAATTCAAAACTACTCCTATTTAAATGTTTAGGTTTACAAAACTTTAGAGTGAGTTACGGCAATAAGTTGTCACAGATGTTTTGCACGCACGCATTAGATTTTTGGCGGTATATAAGCAATGTTGCCAACTCACACAATTGGTTTTGTCATTAATTCACACTTTAACAGAACACCTCCTCTGCACGAAATTATATTATTTTCTTCCCAATTTATAAGAACCACCACCCTATTAATTTTAAAGTATACTTATCTTAATTGATTTAAAATTAAAGAATCAAAGGGGATACCTTTTGTGTTTTGTCTCTTAATTAATGAAACAAAAGTCAATACTACCTGTTCATAGTTGAGGTGTAGGCATTAGTAAGTAATGCACACTATAGTTATTAATTTTACTATGGCTATTATTTTAACAGCTTTCTTTTTTATAAAATTCCATTTATTTATTAATTCTTCATTTTAGCCTTGTTTTTTTGTAATCAATTATATTACTTGTAATATTTTCCTTAGCTTAGCTCCTTGAACCTTATTAATATGTTTTCATATTATGAATACCTTCTAATTATTTTTACTGTCTTTTGGGGTTAATCCAGATTATGTAACTCATAAAATTATTGTAATTATTCTGTGGTGTAAAAGCAGTCTATTCTGTATGTCCTACTAATAAATAGAAAAAAAACCCAGATCAAACCAAATAATAACCAAACAATTCTCAAAAAACCCTTCTTTGTAAGTTTATACGCCCATTCAAAGTTGACATCCAAATGAAATCAGAGAAAAAAATATTTGTATGAGTAGAGGATGCTTTATTTTGCTGTAATTCCTTGTTCCTTGCCAGAGAGGCAGTGTTTCGAAGAGTGAGGAGGTATCTGTGATGCCTGGTGGTCGTCGCAGCTTAGCTCGCTCCTGCACATCCCGGCAACCCCCTCCTCCACCCAACACCTTACCCCTCTCCGAGGATGCTCACAAATCAAGGTAGGCCTACACATCCCGCTGCCAGTATTTCATTTGCTAGTCACAGCAATAGATACATCCACTTTTAAGCTATAAATACATTTGATAATAATTTACAGAAAATTGCTATTCAATATAGAGCACAAATTGGATCATTTTTAGTAAACTAATTTGGCAAGTGTTTATTTATCACTGTCTGGAGTTTGATGACATAAGTTTTTTTTTATCACAGGCAATGCTCATTTAGTACATAAACTGTTCATGATGCCCTGATTGGATAAATGTATATTTTTAGTGTAATTTTTTGCTATTTTGGAATTTAAAGCCATATTTTCTTTGCTTCAGTTTTTGGAGTTTGGGAGTAATTTTTTACCATTTTTGAGTAATAATAAGCACTAGTGTTGAATATAAGTATTTTTTAATTAGGGCATACATTTATCAATCCACAGTTGTGATGAGAAGTTAATGAAGTCAATTAACTTTGCATCGTCTTAGCTTGTCTGGTTGTAAAATACACATTCCTCTTGAGACTGCAACTAAGCTGGAGACGCTTGGCTATTATTACTGAAGCAGATATTTTAAATAAATACTGATTTTAGCATAATTTAAAAGTTGAGATATTAAAGCTTTTCAGTGCATGCATATTTTTTAGTTAATAATTTTGTAAAGTATGTGTTTGTTTGACTTGGTCATTTTTAATTATCATGAGGTTTTGTTAATATTTTTAGGTCACGTTTGGATCATTTTTATGTCGTTAAAATCTGGACCCTGTTAATTACATTATTTGTTTACAAATAGCCCTAGTGCACAAACAAATAATATACCTAGATACTCAACCTCCATATTAAAATGGCAGCTTGAGTCCTTCACCACTAGGATCGCTGCAGTTAGTCCTATCATCACCCAGCAGTGACACTAGCGAATCCCAGTGTTTAAGGACTAAAGCTGGCAAAAGGAGCGCAGCGAAACCCCTGAAAAGTTGAGAGTCTGTTTCTTACTTGTCTGTGCCCTATGGATAATTTAAATGAACTGTTCACTTGTTGTATGTTTAAGGTCTCCGGGCCAGACTACCCCAGACACACCCGCGTCAAGGATAATCTCTCCCAAACACATCCCCATCCCAAGTGTACCTCACGATGGCAGTGTTATGTTTGAGGTTGTTATGTTTATGTTCACTGCCACGGCTTCGTTCTTGCAGTTCTTGCACCTTTATAGGACTGTGTGGTGGTTGCCACAGTCCTACACCAAGTACGCCATGGTGAGTAGGCCTTACCAACGTACAACCAATACCTAGTTAAAACTAACCACCGCACTCCTATATTGCACAGAACTTAAGTGAACAAACATACTATACCTACTCATTAATGGAGTGTTCCACTACAGTTAAACTATTTTTAAAATTAATTTGCACAATCTCAAACTTATTTCAAACTAAAATAATTTAAATCCAATACTTTTGTTTAAACTCTCCTTTTCAAATTTGCCTTTCAAATCATCCACAAGTCACATTCTAAAGAACATTGAAAAATGTAATAATAACGATCTCACTTCAGTAGTAGAAATATCTATGGTGTCACTCCAACAACATACTGGACTGTCTGGAAGGTCGAGTTTTTTTTTCTCTTCAGGTGAACTAAGGTGGTTTTTCCTAAATAGTTTCTCACTCTTCCTCCACACAAATTTGAGTACATTTCCTCTAATTTTATGTAACTTTTCCCCTCACATCCCTACTGATTTAAAATAACTATTAGTGCAAACAACCCAAATGAGTAGGGAATATGATAGGATAGAACTAAACATTTTTTGAACCTAAAAAAAAAAAATCCAATGCCTAAAAATTATCCCATCAACAATTACCAAATTATTTTTAAAAAGCCACATAAAGTTTGTAAAAACACTAGTTTTTAATCAAGGGTAGATAGTTAAAGTACCTGGGAAGTCTGCTGATAAAGGATCTCTAATACACCAGAGAAATTAGACCGAGGATCACCATGGCCAAGGAAGTTTTCCTTAAGAAGAGGTTACTGCTGATCATCAAGTTGAGTTTGGAACTGAGGAAGAAACTGATGAAATGCTGCATTTGGAACATCTCGTTGTATGAAGCTTACATGAAGGGAAGAAGAAAATTATGGTAGCTGAAGTAGGAGGCAGAGAACAGGGCGCATTGGCTGTTTAACTTCACTGATAAAAGGAGTGGACCTGTCGTAAGACAAAACACTCAATAATAATAATAATAATAAAGTCCGAGTAGAGCCCAGCCATTGTTAACATTATGTCGGCCATCAAGGCAGAGTCGTTTAACTGTAATGATGCAACTCTCACTTATTTTTTCAGAACTTCTATCTCATGGACCCATATCTGGTGGGTTTCATTGCGACTATCCTAAGCAGGAGGTTGGTGTACTGCATGTTGTCACGTGTTGTGATGTCATGGAGCCCTATCAACCTCTGGCCACTGCTGCAACAACTGCTCAGGTATACTATCTTTCACACATTACGTGTCATATACACAAATGGCTGTTTTAACTTTTTAAGGTAATTACCTTATATCCATTATTTCTCTTGAACATAGAAAATAAAACTGACTTTTAAAATACCTTTTAACCTTTTCACATATTAAAGATTAAAATTTTGAATTAAACTCCACCAAATCTGAGTCTTAGGTATATTTGTATTCATAATTTCAGATTGAGGACAAATCTTAGCAATTTTCAAGTTTATATTCAAAATATTGAAACCTCACACAGGTTTACCAACTTTGTTTATTTAATGTTTTGAAAAACCAACCATAGCAAACATGTAATGTTATGTAATAAAATGTTGAATTTGTGGTTTTTCAGATTGCTTCTTCTAACAATTGTACTGGTATTGCTTGTGTGGTGTGCGTACAACATTATGCAAATCCACCCCATCGTAAATATATTTTATTTGTGTTATCCGTAAGTAACCAATGTTTATTACAGAACAATATTTTACTCTAATAGTAGGTACATTTTAATATAATTTAAGAAATTTTTAATATGTACACTTTATCATATAATAGTATATTAACAATCATTATAGTGTTACCAAGTGTAATTAATTTGTTATGTTTTCCTTTTCAGCATTTCTGTCTATTTTATCTTATTTGGCTTGAGTGTAAGCCCTTTCTTTGACGTAAATGAACTGCCATCACTCACAAAAGATGAATGTAAAGTCAGAACATTTAATGGTATGTTAATTTACTTAATGCACGTAGGATAACATAATTTGTTACATTTGGTTGCTCATTTAGGATATTGTGATTGTTATGTCAACATTCCTCTAAATTAAGACACTAAATTGTATTTAATATGAACACAGTAATTAAATTTTGTAAGCCATTTTATTTTAACATTACGCAGAGTCAAATTTATATTTTGGTCAAAGTTTTTTCCACTGGCGAATAGCATTATTTATTTATCTCGAAGTTTACTTAATAAGGGAATAAATAAAATATACTGATACTGTATTTGTGATTGGGGAAGTAACATATATTTGTACATCTTTTATGATCATTACGGTACATCATTTCCTATTTTCATAATATTAGGAATTATGTGATTATCAATTTTTTGTTGAACTACAAGAACAGGTACACTCACTTAATCCTGATAGGTAGCAATCTTAACTTGACTGATAACAGTATGGCCCTATCTTACATCCTGCACCAAAGTTGAAACTGTCAAAGTAAGCTTGCTAACCTTGAAGGGGAACATAGTGTAACTAATGACTTTTTGTTAATAAAAACTAATATATGTATAGAGGTGACCTGGTAGTCCAGGGTTTAGGTGTCGGACTTCTGTGCTGTGGATCGAGGGTTCTATCCTCGGTCCCGGCACGGATTTATCTGATTGCCAAACCCTTCATTCACCTCTGACAAGACGTGTATTAATCACAACTTGTGAATGTGGGGAATGCGAGGCCTCCACCGTGGTTCAGATCCCACGTTAAACTGTGGGACCTTCATTTCATCTCACAATCACCCTACCATTACACATTAGCGTAAATACATATAACCTGAATGGGCGGTAAGACGCGGTGCTAATAATAATAATAATAATAATACATTTATAAATTTTTCTTCTTGCAGGCAAACCTATCCATAACTGCTCACTTTCTCCTCAAACAGTCAGAGAGGAGGTGGAATTGTTAAAGACTGACTTCAACAATCGAATGAAGCAAATACTTTTTAGTTCTGTCTTAAATGCATACTATTCGGGCTTTGTGCCTTGTTGCTTTGCACAGGTTGGTTATTTCTTTTATTTCTTTTTTGTTTTGTTAGTGGTATATCAATGTTCTATCTAGGACCTCCTACCAAATGGACATGCCACGTGGCTGAATTTATTGACTGGCTGACTAGTTTCTTAGAGTATTGCGAAGTATTTCACTGCCCCTGCCTGTCCACTTCATAATGCTGTCCGGATGGCAACATTTTCTGGGGAGAGTACAGTTGAAACTACTTAGTTCGTTCCCTTGGGACCTGCCACAGAATTCACCTCTTAGGAACTATTTTATTTACCCATTTTAAATATATTCCTTAAGTTTGCCAAATCACTCTACATGCTTATTGCTCTGTTATTAAATGTAGAATAAAGATTAAAACAAGAAATAATACACCACTTTTCACACACTTGGTCTCCTTGAATATGTAATTAAAGGTTAAGGACTGTGGATAAAAACATCTTTGGCACCTTTGCATGGCTAATATGAGCGTCCTGGTAGCCGCCACTCAAACTAATGGCAGCAGATTCAAAACGCGCCGGACCATGGCCAAACCACAGAATGATGAACCAAATAGCTTAAATTATATCGCTCTTAAGTTTAATAATATTCTATTGGAAGAAACTTTTAGGAAATACAAACACATCCTTTTGTGTTCAACTTTGGTAAAATTTTACTTTATTGATATTATTGATTCAAAGGTATTGATATCACTAAAAAGTGACAGACAGTTGCAGATCACATTACTTGATTTATGACTATATGAGAACTATTTTAGTAACTTTTATAACTGTAAAAAATGTTTCCTTCTACCCAAAATCATACTATATCAAGAGTGCTTGTCATTATATATAGTGAGTCTAGATGCAGGCCTTAGCTTAGTAGTTTGTGTCTGTGGTGGCAGTGATCAGATGAAACCTGTGTAATCAAGTTGACATGTTCAAACCGGCATTACCACACATACCATAACAGTCATTGGAACACTGATTTGAATCTTATTAAGGTCAACACTTAAGGGCCTCGTCTCACGGCCGATTAACCAGGCTGTTAGATTCTAGATTAAACCATGTTATTATTTTTCACTTTTGTTGTATTTTATAATGGAGCTTTACTGGGCTTAAATCCCACTGTTTTCTAATGGAAACTACAGTAAAACTCACCACAGAGTAACGCTTTGGTTGAGCTGTATTATTTACCAAAGTTACGCTTAATGTATTACATACAGAAGCAACCAATGCCCTCAGCAATTCAAATCCTACTCTGCCAATTTTAAAGAAAAGTCCACATAGAATTTATTAGGGGTGTGTTAAATCCACTTTTTCTATTCAAATCGAATATATGAAATAGTCTCGAAGCCTAATCGAAGTTGGAATATTTTTTGTTAGTAGTATTATGCTTGAAAAAATATTATATAGTGGTTATTTAAATTACTTTATGCTCTAAAATTATTTGGAAAATGTTTTATTGCACTATTGTTTGTAATATTTTGTTTCAATCTTATAAATCAAGTTATTATCACAAAATGCATTTAATTTACTTAAGATTTTTTCCATATGAAAATTGATTTGTAATGTACAAAACCGATAATAATGGCAGTAATTGAACATAAATTGAGTATTTTAGCTGCCAATATTTTTGTTCGCAAACCTTCAAAACGGAAATTTTTTCGAAGCAAAAAGTTTTTGAAGATCTTTAGCTATGTATAAAAACCAATCGACTGTTGCAACCGTGTTTGTTGTGACTGTTTCAGAACCACCTCTACTATGACGTGTACTGGGCAACACAACACCTGGTGTTTGTTTGGTTGGGCTGTTTTACAATGTACTTGGTTCACTGTTATCCGGTCAAGTGAGTTAATTATATTTGTTGACTTTGTTTGTGATGGTTGTGTGGTCTTAGCTTGTCATTCTCATGTTAAACTGATGGGGATTTTGTGGTTAAAATCTCGGTCAAGTGAAGTAAGGGTGGTTATTCCTTAAAATTCGTATACAATTTTACTTTTCTAATTCCTATTTCATTAGTGTGACAAACGTATGTATATAATATGAATAATCATGTGCGAAGTTTTGAAAATTCAAAATTGAAGGTCAAATCTCTTTCGACTTTTACAATAACCTTTGCATATTCAAAAAATTTCGAAGGAAGGATACAACTTTGATAAATTATCAAACGATATAATATAATTTTGAAAGTTACTAAACAAAATTTTAACAGTGACTAGTAATTTAAATAACACATCGTAAGCATGGTTCAAAAACCGGTAAGTAAATTTTAATATATTATTTTCACTATCGCCAACATAATTTTGTAAAAAATAAAAATACCTATGAAGAAATAAAATAACACTATGGTCACTGGTATGAAGCAGAGAAAACGCTTTAGTCTTGCTCTCATTGCAACTTGTGTCTAATGTTTGGTCCTTAATATTCTATCTCTTTGGAATTATCTGCGACAAATCTACAATTGCATACCCGCCTCGGTGGTGTATTCGGCTAACACGCTAGTCATGTTGAGCTCAACCGCCGAGGATGGGGAGATCGAGGTTCGAATCTCGATTGGGTGAACTGGGGGTGGTTTTTCCTAAATGGTTTTCCACACTCCCTCCACACAAATGCGGGTTCACTTCCTCTTATTCAACCTTCCAAATTCCCAATCAATTAGCGTAATTAGTACTTGAAGTGTATAACTCGAATGGGTAGTAAGATGCGGTGCTAAATAATAATAATAAAAATAAAAGTGCATTTTGACACAGAAGTTTTTCATAGCTTCTTCACCTTTTCTTTATTATTCACAATGCCTGATACGGAAAGTAGAAAACAAAAACTGAATTTAATTTATAATTTTTATCAGAGAAATGCAGATAAAAAGACATGCATATGTAAAGTTTGCAAAATAATATTATAAACTTCACAATGTAAGTAAAAATCAAAACTTAATTAAGAATAAAAGTCTCACCTTGACAGCTCACGCTATAATCCTATACCATAGTGTAATAATTATAAACATGCAAAAGGTGAGGTTATTTTTAGGGGAAAAGTGGTGTAATTTTTTTTCAAAAATCGATGATATTTTATGTTAAATATTTATATAAATATGAGTCGAATTAGTATTCATTTTAAAAAGACTAGGATAAAACTTTCTTCATTTTTTGTTCATATTGTGTATTTAACTATTTATTAACATATTTAGAGAAAAATAAAATATAAATACACACCAAACATTTCACATTTAGTAATGTCTAACTTGACTTTGTCTCAATATCATTACTTTAGAGTTTTACAAATAGAAATATAGAAATAGTTGATTATTAATTTATGTTTGGACCAAACAATAATAACACTGAAACATGTTGTCATAGAAGACTACACCACTATCAAATAAAAAGGGAATATAAATAAAAAAGATGTAATGTTACCAAACATGACCACCTTTAGACAGGTCCAGATATATTAACGTCCTTGCCTGGACCTGTGTCCTGTGTGAAATATTTTAAAGGCTGAAAACAAAGAATCGATCCATCAAAATATAAGTATCGTAATGTGTAAAAGTAAAACTCGTGATTTTTAATGCTAACCTAAAAAAAAAAGACTAAATATCCTCGAAAATACGGCAACCCTGATCTAACGCTATTACCAGTGTTGTAACGTTGAACATTATATTGCATGGCATGGTATCTGCTAAATTACAAAGAAACTGTTTATTTAGAAAAAATAACCTTCAAAATTGTGTTATTCGTGTGAAAACAGAATTTGCATAAAAATTAAGTGCTATTGCAAATGCTAATATGCATGTTCATAGTAATAATGCAAGATAAGCTTACCAATTTACACGGTAAACAAAGAGTACATGTGTAAATTAACTATGTGCACATTTGTAAATGTGTCATTTTTAATATCTTTTACCAGTTCATACTACCCCTTCAGGTTCGCCTGGGTAATAATTAGACCAATGGTTTAGGAACAACAAAGATTTAATTAAGAGGAAGTGGACCCACATATTTAATTTACATCAGATAATAGTAGTGTGTCTGAAAGGATGTATATAATAATTTATTTTCCACAGGTACTGCGATGTGCTACACCGTGCGGCATTGCACCTGGGTCGATGGGCCAGGTTAGAGGGCCGAACGTCCCATTTGCCAACACACATGTAAGTGCAAATGCAAAGTAGTAAGTTATACCTCATTTACCTAACTATAGGGCGAGGGTATTTCCCCGAATCTGGTTTCCTTAAAATCGTACTTTGGTATTAATGTACTTGAAAAAATCCTCCGTCATGGTGAATGTTTTTTGAGAGTAGTGTGCAGAAGCGATCAATATTTTTAGATTGGAACATAGTTTGTTGTAACACTTCTCAAGGTCAAAAATTTTCTCCAACTTTCAGCTGCTAGTACACCCACATTAGGCTTATTTCTCAAATTAGATGGGAGAGAATATGATTTGATACAAGGAGATGCCGACTCCAAACCATAAGGGATGCTTGTGGAGATCAAAATGACTAAACGAGGACTCTTGCTTTATATAATGATTCCTACAATGTGTTAAAAAAAAACACTGTGGCCACAAAACTGGAATAGTCAAGGAATTTGAAAGCTAAGAAAAAAGCAGGGAAAAGCCAGAGAATTTGACCATAAAACGGAAATTTATACATTAACATTATTTGATCAAAACAAGAGACTTTAATATTTTATTATGTTAACTCATATTCATTATTGTATATTAGGGCAATCACAGATAAAGTGAATTAATAATAACCTTCAGACACATTGTGTTGCTTTGATTATTTTTTTAACCCTGTTACGTGTTATCTGCGGGTGATCGGCTTACTTGTACCGAGTGAGGGTAGCGCCCTTGGCCGGCTGCCTTAGCATCCCACCCATCCGACAGCCCCTCTGGACAACAGACTTATTAAAAATCAACAACACTTAATGACCCATTCCGAGGGAAGAAGGCGGCGAACCCTACACAAGATAATCTACAATCTCATCACTTCATTTTGTGCTCTCCTGCAATATGCCAGACCTCCAGCCACCCCTCCGGCCCCAGACAATTACTCTCCAACACAATTCGCTGGTCCCAGAGGAACTGGAACTTGCAGACATCCTCAGACAAGACCCTTCCTCCTCAGACGAAGAGCTTACCCCACACAAACACCCACATACCCAATAGACTAGACCTCCCCCACTGACCATCTCCCACCCCTCCTCCTTCAGCCCTCCCGACCATAATTGGACTGGCCACATTCACAACAGACCAAGAAGATGAAGAAAAACATCACCACGAAGACCAACATTCATCACTACAACCCTTCGCAACAACCTACCAGAAAACTCCCAACAACCAACACACCCCGAGTAGAGAGATATAACAACCTAAATCAAAGTCATCTAACGCACATGTGTGTAAACTTTGTTTGGGTTTATATGGAATTGAAGGGATCAATCAAACTCACGAGACAATATCCGATCAAGTATTTCATTACGTATTCACTTGCATGAGTAATGAACAAAAAACCTAAAGCAACCACAATATTTGTATATCTCCACTGTTCTGATTCATTCCTTGTTAATCTTAACAAATTACGTGCATTTGAGCCTGAACCTCCCCATCAGTGGGACTGATACCTTCATCAACTTGCTCACCAGTGCAGGTCACAAACAATTAATATCAGTCCAATCATGTGTGCCATTGAAGATCGATCCATACTTAGTGACCATAAGTATTATATAAACAGATAAAACATGATTTTATAAATTTTGTATGGAAAACCTGGAAAAGTCATGGAATATGAATAAAGGAATTTCTGTGGCCACCCCACAATATTATAGGTCCATAGTAAAGTCATTCCTAAAGGAATCAAGTTAATGTGGATCGTTAAATATAATACATGCTTTTTCATACAAACATAGGTAATTTTTGTGGGTTATCTCATATTTAGACCTGTGGCCAAATGGTCTAGAGTATTATTCTTGTGTTAGACTGGCCTGCTGAAGACTGGGAGATCAGGGTTTGAATCCCAGTCGGGTCTACTGATAAGGGTGTGGGGGCTCCAAAATAGTTCCTACTCACTCTCACGCAAGTGTGAGTAGATTACCTTCCTCAACCCTACCTCATTAGAGTAATTTTCTTATGTGCTTATAATCCAAACAAGTAGTTTTACTTTACATCCATTACTGTTTCCAGCCTATGGACTGGGTCAGTTTTTAAATTAAAATCATATATTTTCCACTCCCGGCTGGCTGGGCCTGTCGTAGCTTCATATGCCTTATGATCTAACTTAAGAATAGGACGGGCACAACATCCATTCCCTGGCCATTAATTTATCGATGTGAAAGGGTAAACCCGTATTTTCATCAATGATAAATTTTGGGCCATGCCTAGAATGGAGCCTGGTACCCTTAGCTCAATAGGCAGACATGCTACTGTGCTAAGGTGTTGGACCTACCTAAACAGGTAGTAATATGTGGGGGAAAAAAATCTAGTATTCAAGTAAACGAGATAATCGCATACTGTATTTTGTTAATTTTATTTGAGTATGAAATATTTAAAAATAAATTCAAATCCATGTGGTTTGTTGATTGCCTATTTGTAGTTGGGCCGATTCAACATTGTGGCATCAAGGAGCGCTTGTAAAACACTGCAAGGAAATGTACCGAGCAGAAGGTATCTCGATTGCCGCCGAGCCTGGCAATCAGACACATTCTCGGTTCTATGTGAGTATCCTACACTGATATTCACTGTGATGGCTAATATGCATATTTTTAGTTAGGAAATAGCTATTGAGATTCATACACTGCCATTGATCATGAAACAAACAAAAAAGTTTAATTCAAATTAAGGGTGTGTGAAGCCTTGTAACATTGGCTACACTCCCAAAATAAATTTTGGCTTTGACAATTTGTGTAGCTTCACCAATGAAAATATCGATAGCTAAATTACTCTGTTTAGGTTCATTTAATGCTAATCTGATATGTTATGTACAATACATTAGAAATTAATATCCTTATGACAAAATTCTGAAATAAATGAATTGCTTGTTGTGATAATAACTATCAAATTTGAATGAACGGGTGGCAGGAGGCCAAGAGGAAGGTAGAGGGACACATGATTGAAGGGGAGTGCAGAGACGTATGGAGGAAAGAGGAAATGTTAGAGAGTCTTATGTTCCAAACAGACCCGGCAAGTGGCTGGAAACTGTGCATGATGATGCTGATAAATGAAATATGACAAACATTTGTACAATAAAACATTTCCTTGGAGTTTTTAGTGTATACATTTATATGAATAAGCTGTATATAATATTTTTAATGGTGACTTGGCGGTCTAGGGGTAAGGTGCCAGACTTCTATAATGGCGGCCGGGGTTCAATTCCTCGGTCCCGACATAGATTTATCTGCTTACCAAACCCTTCCTTCATCTCTGACAAGACATCTTGTGAATGTGGGGAATGCTAGGCCTCCACCGTGGTTCGGATTCCACGTTATGTTCGGATTCCACGTTAAACTGTAGGTCCTCCATTTCATCTCACAATCACCCTATCATTACACATTAGCGTAAGTGCGTATAGCCCAAACGAGTAGTAAGACGCGGTGCTAATAATAATAATAATATTTTTAAAAGCCTAAAACAACTGACAAAACATATTCAAACTTCTATTTGGCTTGGAGAATATGTTATTTTAAATTATAGTTCGCTTAGAACTGAGAAAAGTAGACTTCACACAACCCTAATACTAATGATAAAGAATATTGTGTTCAATAAAACTGCAGGTCGTGTTCAGCAACCCATCATGCCTGGTGTTAAAAAGCTGATATTTACATGCATGAAATTAATGCGCAGGCGGTGTTCAGCAACCCATCATGCCTGGTGTTTATGCTGCTGTTCCTGCAACTTGCCATGGTGTTGATGCAGTTAGTGATCCTAGTGGGTTCCTCCGAGTGGTACCAAATCATCTCTGTGTCACTACTACTGTTCGCCAACTACTACACTTTGTTTAAGCTTTTTCGCGACTACCTCGTCTGTTGGAAAGTTTACAAAGCCGAGCAAATGATCCAGGAGAAAATTGGTGGATGAAAATGGGTTTGGTTACTACACCTGCCCACCTCTCCTTTACTTAGAATTATACATTTTAATTATCGACTCTGAATAGTAGGACTAATGATGATTGAAATCCGTTTAAATAGCACTAAAAATAACATTGTGTTTGTTTCCTTTTATCTGTTTTTATTGACCTTTCCTAATCCTTCTTCCAAATATAACTTTATACACACACACACACACACACATTTACCTGAATATAAAATGAGGCTACTTTTCATCATAAATAAGTCTAGTGTCATCTTATATTCATGCATAAATAAAAAATTTGATGTAAGGTAAACACTTTTATGTTGTATAATACTGATATACCGGCATATGTTTTATGTTTAAGAAAAAGCATGTACTTGTTTAAATTCTGACACAAACAAGCATTTTTATCATTTAAGCAAATATTTTATGAGGACATCATTGTTGGCCACTTTCATAGCTCAATAACAATACTAAAAACTAGAGATGTTTTTTCTCAATTCCGATTCTTAGGTCAACCGCGTTTTTTCGATTCTCAATTCCAATTCTTGAACATTTACTTTTTCATTATTTTTCCAAGTATTATTGTATAGAAAATCTACCCTGATACCCTACTCACCCCCTCAATGCAAAACTTGGACTGTATCATTACAACACATGGTCACTTGAAACTTTAATCTCACAATCTTATAGATATTTACTAAACACAATAAAAGTCTTCAAAACTGAAAATCAAAACCAAAATTTCAAATAAACTTTAAATTAATACAATAAATTAAGACTTTTATATTGGAAAGAACACATTTTACACATTAGAAATTTTTTAAGTCATACGCCAGAGCTGTTTATTGAGAGCTAAAAATCGATCTTGCGATAATCATAAAATTAAGATCAATTCTTAAATCTTGTTATTAAGTTGGAATAGATTATTACATTTATATTGAGTGCGAGTAATTTTTTCAGGAGTTTGAAGATCCGACTCATTTAACAAAGACAACATTACAAAGGAAACCAAAGCATCTCTCTAGTCTTTGCAAATGTATAAAATGGTCTGATATTTCAGCTTACATTTTATCCATAATTTCTCTTAGGGGGAGAGAACTTTCTTGTTGAGTATTAAATTCAGCACAAGATGCATTTTCTTTACACATTTTGGATTTTTCTTCTTCTAATACTCCTCACACAAATGTTCGGCTTTAGAAATAGTGTCTTAGAGTTAAGTTTCAAGTTATCAACCACCATGGTCTTAAGCCGCTACTCTTGCCGAAGATGAGAGTGAGATTCGATCCCAGTCAGGTGCACTTAGGGTGCTTTTTTACTTTCCTTTAAATTAAACCTTCTTTTCAAAGTTCCAACTTAATTTTGTGCTTGGTGTAAAATTGTTTCTTTAACTTGAGGGAAATTCTAAAATCTATCAATTTGAGAGACCTCTGATTAGAAGAAAGCTAAAGACGCAAACATTTCAATAGCATTGATTATTAAGGCCGCCTCCAGATGTGTTTCAGTCAGTGTATAACACAATTGCTCCGATACATCAATTACTTTGTTTCTTTGACTAAATAACATTTACTACATTTGCTTTAGATCTCCATCTTGTATCAAAATGACTCTTCACTGTAATCTCAACATCTTTCAATACTCCATCGAAAGAAGGGGGCTGATGTTCCCTGAAAATTCAAAATTATGTGTTTTGTTTATAATTGTGAATTTTGAGGTCTAGAGATTTCTGATTAAGTGTGTAGGACTTGTCCTTCTATCCTCCTTTCAATGATTAATTACTTCAGCCGTTTTGACTCATTTTTCATTTGTTAATATATTTAAACTGTAAGAAGACCAGAAAAAGTATCTGAATAGAAGTTCTACAGTTCCAAAAAAAAAATGCATTGCTGGTGCATTTACGTGAGAAGCCTGAACACCAGAATGAATAATATACATTGTTGCTGTGTTAGCTTAGTTCACCACTGAGCCACCTAGGATTTGTCCCATGCTCATATTTTTAAGGTGCAAGTCTGTGGGTGAAGAATAACCACAAGCACAATGAACCCTCAATAGCTCAGTGATAAGAGCATGGACAGACTAAGCTAAAGATCCCTGGTTCAATACCCATGTAGAGATGTAATTTGTCAACTAATTCAAATTTATTGAGAATTATGTACATCACCTTATGGACACAACCATATATTAATTTCCAGCCTCGTGTTTTATATGACAAGTACAAGAGTTGGCAGCTAATTAAACTCACTGGGATCTCTTGTACCCACTTTTTAGTTTAGTTCTCTAATTAAATTTGTAAGTGCGTCAAGGAACGAAATAAGTTGCTAATACCATATAGTAAGTAATGGAATATACCAATAATAGAAATTTTTGCTTTCATTTACCGTCATAAAGCTAAACCCTGTTTGGCCATAAAACTCTCCAGGAAATAAACTAGTGAGATTCAGTTACTTGTGATAAAGAAACATAGTTTAATTAGTTCTTATAGATCTTTAGTGAGACTAGTATCAATGTTTTTGTGAAAACATTTATTAATATCCCTCTAGATTTAAATGTCACACAAATATGAGATACATTTTAAAGTATTTTTGCAAGTTATGTACAATTTCAGAATAATTTAAACACTATAATAAGAGAAAAAAAAACAGTCAATAAATATAAAAATTTTATACAACTATAAATACTGATAAGCTTACAGGATTTTAATATTCACTTACCAACAAATTCCTTGAGTTTTAAAGAAGGAATTCCCTTTTTTCCAAGCAACTTAGATTGAAGAAAAGGGTAATATTCCCGTTTTTCATCAAACTGAATAAGTGTAAAGTTATATAACTTATGTTTAAAACAGGATTATTTAAGATCGATGGGAAAATACATCTTTTCTACCTTCATGGCCCTTATTTAAGGGGCAATAAGACATCTTTGTTTAATTTTCCATTTTGCTTTCTCATTCACCCAAAGAGCTATTTAAAGCCTTCAGATATATGTCCCAAAATTAAAAGATATTTCAATATTACTATATTTTGAAAATTTTTCTGTGTTCTTGAAATGTGTGGTAGCTGAGTTATAGAAATAATTTTAGACCATGAATAAAATGTGTTAAAAAGATTGTTATGTAAACAAAAACAGTGCAGTATTTAGTTTCCGAGGGTCTCAAGGGCCCAGGTTGAAATTGTGTTCATGGTCGGGATTTCATACGGGGGCTGTCCCCACCCAACTATCGGCCTGATAGTAAATACACCCCTGCAAATAGTGCAAGTACACATTGAAATTGACTAAAATCACGGCTCACTTAGCTCAAACAAGCAGACCATGGTATTATTTTAAAGCCGAGCTATTGTAGAAAAATGAAAAAAATAATCATTATTTATTCAAAAAGAAATATGAACAGGTTTAAGTAACTGTTTTAAGTTGAAGCTGGCAACATGGAGGGAGCCAACACCTGTGAGCCGAATCCGAACCCACTCCCACCTGGCTATGCCACTCATAGGCGGGAATATATATTCTACATTACAAGAGACCCAAACTGCTATAATAAAGATTTATGTTTAAAAAAACAAATTAGTGTAAAAGTTTGATTAGAGGCACACTAAAGTTGCTTTCTTATAATATATCAAATTAATCCACACAAATATATCACATTTAATAAAATCTACATTTTTTTTAATCCTTTGGATATAAACTTTTCAACTTTGGTTGTGGAATGTATTGTGTCCCATCAAAATATGTGAAATACTTGTAAAGGTCTGCATGCTGCACCTGAAACATATTTTTATATGTATATAACAAATTGAGTATCTTTCAAACTTAGGCCACAAAGTAAGCTGACAAAGAACTTGGTTTAGTGACCCTTAAATCAATCTCAAACATTGGAGCCGCCGGCACATTGGTATTTTATTTAGGTAGGTGTTCATAGCAACACAATTCATTTCAAAAACTACCCGTTTCGGTGGTCAGATAGTGTCAGGCGTCACTCTCGCAATAGACTTGACTAGTGATGGCAGGAAAGTCGTTTGAATTTCAGTCGGTGGTGTTCCCTAAATGGTTTTCCACTCTCCCTACATGAAAATGTGGGTACACTTGTCTTCCTCTAAATTCAACCTTCCTTATCCCTAACATCTTTGTATTTATTTTTTATATTATATTATTTAGCACCACATCTTACTACCTGTTTGGGTTTTCGCTTAAGTACTAATTAAGCTAATGAATTAGGAATTGGGAAGGCTGAATCAGAGGAAGTGAACCCACATTTGCAAGGGAGGGGAGGGGGGAGGTTGAAAACCATTTAGGAAAAACCACCCCTCATTCACCCAATTGAGATTCTAACCTTGATCTCCCTGTCCTCGGCAGTCTAGCTCAACATAAATCTAACATGTTAGCCAACTACACCACTGAGGCGGGTCTTGTCCATAACACATTAAGTAATTAGTACATAGATGTATAACTCGAATGTGTACTAAAACATGACATTTTATTTAAAAAATGTTAAATCAGTTTCACATGCTATTACAATATATTCTCAAGCCTTTTCAGAGGAAGGACAACATTTTTATGAAATTTTATCTATACAAGGTCTAGAATATTAGCCGTGGAAGCCCAGGAGTAACCTAATATAAATGATTTAATAAAATAAAATCTAACATAAATGAATGAATAAAGATTACATACATATTTGAATTACATATTTATATTAGGGGTGTGAAAAGTCCATCTTTTTAATTTGAGAGTAAGAAGAATTTTATGTTGCATAGTTAAATAACTTTGGGCATTAGATATATAATTTATATCAAATACGATTAACATTCCATCCCGAGCCAACAAATAAATTGTTTATTATGTCTGTGCATGATACCTTTCATCACAAAATTCAACATAAATGTGTGTCATAGTTTTGAATATTTTTATCAATGAAGCTTTTTAATAGGTCAAAGTGGAATTTATTTTTTTATGGAATCTAAGACGAAGTTTTCAAAGCATTGAAAACCCCTAATTTGTTTTATTACTGTGCAATTGTATAGAGTGGCCAATTTAGTGAATTAAAAATATATAATAAGAAACGAAAAAAAACAATTCTCACCAGGAATGGGAATCGTGGAACCTCACTATAAGGAGGGAAAACCATTCAGTTCATCCAATTGAAGGTCATATCCTCAAGAGTCAAGCACGCTAGCAGGCACCTAACTTTGCCAGTTAAAAGTTTTATCTAGGGGCTGGTGAATCTTTGACTCTGCTTATTAAAAGTTTAAACTTCTCTTTTTAAAAAAAAAATATGCTTTGACATATTTTTAAATGTATAAGATCAATTTTATATCTTTTTATAGCATAAGACATTAAATATTAAGATTAAAATCCAACTTTCAGAAAATACACCATATATTTGATTTGGGTTTGTTTTGAAATGAAAAAGTGGATTTCACATACCTCTTAGTTTTATTGATTATTTTTAGCTTTATATGCTATTGTTTTAAGTCACTTTTTTGGTTAACATTTAAAGCCAAAGCATTACCTCGGTGTTCCTCACCAACTCCAACTCTTCTTGCACCACATAAGTCGACCAAGAGGATGATAGAGATGACGAGGAACTATCTCGACTGTCTACAATAAGTGAATAGTGTGGCCGGATACGAATCATCTGAAAAACAACATATTACCAGCTAAAGACCATTTGACAAACATAAGCCGGTACCTTAGCCCAGTCAATACCATCTCTGTCTACTGAGCTAAGAGGCCCAGGTTCGATTCCCGGCATGGCTGAAAAATTTATCAGTGGTGAAATGTGGGTTTCTCCTTTCACAGTGAGGAATTAATGGCTGGATGTTGTGTCTCTTCTAGATTTAAGTTAGTTTATAAGTCTTGTGTTGAGATAATCAATCGGTTCAGAAAGTGCAAGTTAAATACCTCAAATAATTGAAAAAAAAAATGACAAGGCCAACTTCATATAATACTACTGTACACTAGGGATGGACAGGAATGACAATTTTATATTGATAGGTGAACAGGATGGGAAATGAGTAAAAGTATTGGGATCAGGAAGATAACGTGAAACTATAACAATAATGCTTTAGATTAATTCTAACCCGCCTCGGTGGCGTAGTTAGCTAACGCGCTAGTCGTGTTAAGCTCGACTGCTGAGGACGGGGAGATCGAGGTTTGAATCTCGATTGGGTGAACTGGTTTTTACTCTCCCTCCACGCAAATGCGGGTTCACTTCCTCTAATTCAACCTTCCCAACTCCTAATCCATTAGCGTAATTAGTACTTAAAGCATATAACCCGAATGATTAGTAAGACGCGGTGCTAAATAATAATAATAGATTAATTCTAGACTAAAAATAAATTATTACTAATATAGCAATACTTGTAAAATCTATGGAATTATTAAATATAATACAAATTATATATCATAAAAACATAATATAAATAGGGGTGGGCGAATAACATTTTATATCGAAACAAATAGCTAAATTTTGAATAGGGCTCTACGAGTACTTGTATTCTGAGCTTTGAGCCGAGCTCGTCGCTTAAGGTCGAGATCAAAAGTTTTGTAGACTTGTCATTTTTGAGCTTCCACTTGATGTACTTAATCAATTTTTAAAATGCAATAGTAAGCATAACATAGCATATTTAATTGAGGTAATATCACCATTTCCAATTATAAATCATTCAGTTACTTAAGAAATTGTTTAGAATTAATTTCAATTTTCACATTAATAACGTAATGGAGATTTAAAACCGCTTACGACCGGTAAATTTATTCAATATTGTCGTCCATTTTGAATTATCCTTGATTTAAGTTGTTTACTTGAATTGCCATGCCAAAGCAATGAAAATAAAAATAGCTAAGAAGACTACTAAATAATTGAATGATTCTTTTTACTATTTTTACCTGGTCCCTTTCTAAAATAATAATTTATGTTAAATTAAAAATGTAATATCAAGAATATATTATTATATTAAATGTTTTCAAACTTAAAATATTTAAAACTTATATTAATACATTTAGCTACTATTTAGTCATAGAATTATGTTGGTTAACCTGTTTAAAATCAATGTTGATCTTACTTAAACCAATATAAAATTATTTTAAAAATTGAATTGAAGTAGATTTCACAGTAAAATAATGTCTAACGAGAGCCTGTAAAACGCGCATGTGCAACTGCACATAGAGGAATGGAAATGGAACAGAAGACGTGATCATGCAGATTGCACTAAGGAATAGTAAACAAAATACGAAACACCTCAAATTCCTAATAATTGTTATGATTGTCATGTTTTTATAGTATAAATTAAGTTACTGAAGCATATTTTGGGGAAATATTAACTTATTAAAACGTTGGTTTTATTAACTTTTTATCAAGACAGTGTAGAAACACTTTACAATACACAATGACAATATTTACTATATCGTCTATATAGAGAGCCTTCTTCAAGAGCGTGCAAACAAAAACTATCCACCTTCACTTAATTTTTTCCCGTCACCTAAGCGTGTGGCCCTGTACGCCCGCACTGTTTGCACACCCCTAACCTTGCCCCTACAGTGAATGATTGAAGACAATATGAGCCAATATTGTGTGTTACTATATTTGCAAGTCTATTGGACCTCCACAAAGGTAAGTTTAGTTATTTAGTGTAATTGGTAAGAGGTGAAGCCCTGCGTGTGTGAAATAACATTATTTTGCGAACCCTCTTTTATTGTATGTAAATAAATACCGATATTATAATTTAATTTTAAAACTAGATTAGATAATAGCTGATGAAAAATAATTGAGATAGGAGAATTTTTTGTTTTTTTATAAAAAGTACTTTGCACTTGAAACACCAATATGATTTTCAATTTATTTTAAACGTATCCTGTGCACTATGTTTCAGGTACTAGGCTTTGTTAACAATCAGCTAGATTGTTAACAACGAAGGTTCATCCTTACCTGGTTTGAGCCATAAACTCGGTCGAGCCAACTCTCTGGTGCCTGGAATTGGAAAGATTTTAAAAATCACACAGACATAAAGTTGATGTTTTGATGACCTACTTAAGATTAGTTTCACAAGTTGGTAAATTAAATACTTTTTTTTAGTTGCCTTGAATTTATTTTTCTAAGGGATAACTGGCAATTAAAATGATCAACAAATTGAGTGAATTTGTTCTCAAGAAGTAAAACAACTCGACAAAAAACAAAAATATTTTTATTGAATTAACTAATATGTTTAAATCTCAAGATAGGGATTGCTGGCATACTTTTTAAGTACAGTAATGATATTTGGAATTACTAATGCCATAAAATAGGTAGTATTTTTATGAATAAAAAAGTGGGGGTCAGATACTGTTAGAACGGTTATTTCTCATTGAAGTGCAAAGAAAAATTTATTGTGCCTAACTGATTTAGCTGTACAACAATTTAGAATATACAGATATTATTAAGTATAATGTAAACTGTTAATTTTTTTTTTAAGTTTGAGTTGTGATAATTTAACCCTTGTAACTAATTGTTAAGTGTCTAGTTGTTTATACCTTGGCCTGTAAGTCCCAGCCAATAATGACCCCCTTGATGCCGAGTGTCTTGTGTAAGACAACCTGTCCCACTCTGTAACGGAGATGTAGGGGACGTGCGGTGCGTGGTTCTGGAGAGGAAGCAAAGTGGCCGGTACGCTCACGGTACTGCAACACTTCAATGGCTGGGGACTCTGAAGTATCCCTAAACCACGATTTCTTTGACGAGCCAACTGGTGGTATCACTACAGCCAACACAAGCGATAAATAACATTTTATTTCATCTCTATTTTTTTATGCTAGTAGCTATAGTTATATAATGTACAAAGGTTTTTGTAATACTGATGTTGAAACATTTTAGAAGTAATCTACCTGCATTTGCGTGTAAGAAAGATGGGAAACCATATACAATTGTCAATTATATTAAATAATTGTGCTGGTAAAGGTGTATTGATATTTTCCTAGACTTTTATTGTAAATTTGTACCGTCAATAATAGGATATATTTAAACCATAGACATAGTTGTATATTAACCATAATTATGTGTTTTAAGTTTTTTGTGCACTGCGTCATACTACCCGTTCGGTTTGTATGCTTATGTACTAATTACACTGTGTAATGGCTTACGAAGATTTAATTCAGAGGAAGTGCACCTGCATTTGCATGGAGGGAGAGTGGAAAACCATTTAGGGAAAAACCACTCAATGCATCTGACAGGAATCTAACCACAATCTCCCCATCTTTGGCAGTCTAGTTTAGCACGAGAGTAGTGCGTTAGACCACGCAACCACTGAAGCAGGTCCTAAGTTGTTAATATGACATGAGCTATAAGAAGTTACCATAAAAAAAATCTTATCATTTTCCAACACTATTGCATGCCCATGCGTATTACACTTGAATTATTATAGAAAATAAAGTGGTGATATCTCAGTGATAAATGAATGACATGACAATGTTTGTACAGCCTTTTATACTCGTTTTCAGTGGGAAATACATTATTATAGTTGTGTTCTATAAAATTAAAATTAATCTTAAAAAAAATATCCCTGAGATAACATAACTTATAATTGGTCAGAAAGAAAATACACCTTCTTAAGTCCAATATTTTCTGTAGCTTATAAATTATCTTTGTTTAATTTAACGCCAAAGTTTTACAAAGAATCAATTACATTTTCTACTCTGATAAGAAAATAAACTGTGGCTTTGTTTTTATAAGTAATTACAAGAACATGTTTTGGATTTTTCAGTAGTGTAAGCCTGTTCTAAAAACATTAATTTATGGAAAAAGATCACAACTGTATAGTGGAGGGGGTTTGAAACAAATAAGAAAAAAATAATAATTCTTTGTATCAAACTAGAATTTCAGTAACCAATATTTTCATTTTTAGATTTAGGAACAAATTAAACATTTCAAAGATTCAACATTTCTTAAAAGTCTATCTAGGCCTATGCTTTCATTGACCTTGGTAGGGTCCAATCACCTAACTAGTTATCTTTTAGATGTGAACTAATGAGACGTGTAGGAGAAAGCATGTCGGCCTTATCATCTAAAGTTGAATAAAGAAAGGGTGATTTGTATTAATTAGCATCAAGTTGTATAAAATCATAAACTATGATGGCTAATAACTTTATTAGTTGGAATAGAAAAAAAAACTCCATGGCGTCAGCCAGTAATTGAGCTATAGCAATTAAGCGGCCACCATCTGTTGCCAAATATAGTGCCAACATCTGCGGATAGATGATGTCATTCTGTCTTTAAGTTCTCAATTGTGATCACGAGGTTAAGTAATTGATTACATTCCAGATCCATTGATTCAGAGAAAATCTGGAAGCGCCGGGGATCAAACCCAGGACCTCTGGACCAGTAATCATAAACTTTGACCACAAAGGTGGTTATTAGTTGAAATAAAGAAATATTAATTTTCACTTGGTCATATTGGATTCTGTGTAAGCCTATCTCTTTTTCCCCATAATGTCTTATTGTAGTTACTCCAGTTGAATTTGAAAAAAATTGATTTATCTACCTCTCAATATAATGTCAGTTTTTTTTTTATTCTGGCACTTATTGATTATATTTTTAATTATGGGGCCATATCTACATGGGAACTATCACACACTAAAAACATATCCCTACACTATAAAGGTAATGAAAGCATAAAACAGATTTGTGTCGACACACACGCGCGCGCACACACACACACACACACACACACAAACTAAACATATTAAGAGAAAAGTACATTTAACAATATAAGAGACTTGTTGCTTCCACCATTCCCTCCACGGCTCCAATCGAAACCAGGTGTCTCTGAGGTGTCTCAGTTCATTCACAAGATTCAGAAGTGCCTGTGAGCGCACCACGCTGGTCCCTCCGTTACTCGATAGGAAATACTGAGCCGGTACACACACCAGTAACATCCCCAGCTGGATCACTTCTCGCTGATTCAAGGGCATTACGACCAACACTTTACATTCCTAAAAAACATGAACACAACTAAGACTGAATAAACTGCATCGATAAATGTCACATTGTTAATAATAAATCAGAATTAGTCAATATTAACACTAACTGGCCCCATGGTGTAGTGGTACCTGGTTACAAGCCTAGGGGTCCCAGGTTAGATTCCTGGCTGTTAGGTACCTTGGGTATTTTTCCCTATATAAGCCCAACAGGGTTTGGTAAATTAAGATTCCCACTGGCTCCACAACTTCATAATCACTATCATCACATCATCTCATTGCAACTACAAAGTGTAGACAACCTCCAAGGTATACCCAGGGAAACGCTCCGTGCCACTAGAGCAGCAAATAGTCTACACATAAGGCGACCGAACCTGGATGTCGAAATCCCGTCCGGTCATGTGTGCCATACGATTAAAAAAAAAACACTGGATATCACCTCTGAGGGAAATGAAAGTCTTATGAAGAAAAGTTGTAACTTCCCTTTCTCTCTCAGTTAACTGTTGCCAAATCTCCCGTTCAGTTTAGTCAGAAGGTAGTGCCGAGATAAGAAATTTGTCATATATTTAAGGGAAGATTGACAACTAGATAATGGCAAAGATGTTACCCAAAAATAAACATACAGTTCCCTCAAAGATGATATTCAGGGTATATGACTTTGAAATATTTACAGCATGAATAGATGTAGACTGGAAGGATAGTTACAGTAATTCATCCTGTGGGTATTAATTAATAACTTCAGAATATGGAATAAGTCATACTCATAGGATGTCCTTTTTAATCCATATTCTCAAAAAGATTGCCTCTTTAAAGTAACAAATAAATATTTACACCAAAGTCTAGGCTCACAAGTTTTTACTTCCTAAGAGTTCATAGAGTTTGATCAACTAACCCAGAACCTTTGGCTTAGTGTGCTAACGTTTTACCACTTGACTATCTAGGGATCATTCCTCACTTATATTTTAAGGTAGAGTCTGTGATGGATGTGTGAATATAATTGGCTAATAAGAGCTTTCATTGATATCATAAGTACATTCTAAATGACTAAATATGATAACAAGCAACACTATAAAATTAAGTCTATCATGAGAGGCGAAGTTTGGGGAGTAAATTATAGTTACGTAAAAAGCAGTAAGTGAATCATATTTGAAAAATGAAAAAACTACACCTACATACTGGAATCAAACCCATGAACTTTGGCTTCGCGCACCAATACTTTACAAGGGATCATGCTGTACCGTGATTGAAACATTTTATAACCCAACTAAGAACCACTCCTATACCTATAAACAGTAGGCTTAAATCATATTTTAAATTTTATTTATTGGCCATTTAAAAAGTTATTAAGCCTGCGTATTTAAAAAAAGTTGGGTATAGTTATCGAAATAACAAGAATTTTCAAATATTTAAAAACATGGGTTCAAGAAATCCAAACCTTAAAATGTTTCACACTATGTTTCGAATTTTCGTGATAATTTTTCCTTCAGAATAGTTATTTTACTCTTAATTAACACTTAATATTACATTACAAATAAATACATTATGTAGAAAATATCTAGACTTTAATTACTATAAAACTTAATTATTAAGACTTAAATTATGTAGTTAATAGATATAAAAGTTTAACAATTCAGGACAACAAACGTATTTTTCTTTGGCTTTGTAATTGTAATTTGACGTTTCGAGATACAAGTACGTTTCACTTTCACTATAATGTATTACACATGTGGGAAATACCAATATAACAAATTAATACATTGTGACCTCATCGTTTGTTTTGATTTGTTGCCAACGCTCTAGTCTCTTGCGATAGGAAACTGTCCTGAAAGTGAAATGGTCTGTATTTTGGTTTCAAGGGTTGAACCGAATCTGTTTGATTATAATCTGATGATTAATACAAATGCCGGTACTAGTGAACGAGTCCGTAATTAAATTAAGCTCAATATCGGTTTTACAAAATAATCATTAATTTGTATCCTCCCTTGATTATGAAGGGACAGATTTAACGGTTTCTTTCAAATTTTTTTTGTTTTTGTGAAACATGTCTCTGATGAATAAAAGTATTTATTGTTTAGAAATAGTGGAATATACAATTCAGTTTTACAGGTAATCTCTGGGTAATACTGTACAAATACGAATAAAATCTTGCCCATATTTAAATAATTTTGTTGTTATCATCAATGTTGTTTACAGGTTGCCAAGACTACACCTATATTCAGAGTTTGTTACTAGATTATATGTTGGTTTCAGAAACCAAAGGCTATTATATTGAAAGTTCGAACAATATAATGAATAAGGTATCTTAAAACCTGATTACATTTGTTTGAATACCAAGCATTGTGTAGTTGCCATACATTCAACCAATAACAATTAGGTTGTAGGCTTGTATAAAGTATTATTATATTACCATTTATCTTGTATATTGCTATCAGAAACCATATTATGTTGAAATTTTTTTATAACTATGAGACAATTTAGCTAAAAACTTTACTAACTTAAAACTTTTAACTAATAATTTTCTTATTGGAAGGTCTTTTATCCTAACTAAACACAACTATAGGGTTGGATTCTATTACAAAATAAAGCCTTACAAGCAAGCTTCCTTCAAAAATCATCATATATATTAGGCTACATCAACTTATTTAATGAAAAAACTAACCAGTTTGGAACTTTGATATGCTATTCAAGGCTTTTGCTAATATATTTATTTCATTTAACTAATCATACATTGATGTATCTCATATATGTAATTAAATTAATGAACGATGTCAAAATATCACATTGCCTTGTATGAGTGCAAGAGAGAAAGAAATACCTGAAAGTTTCTTCCTTTTACTTACACAATGGTGTGCAGACGACAGATCAAAAATTTCAGCCACAAATTCCCCTCCAGTTATATTATAGACAGAGATCAATGTCAAAATCAGGGCACTGCATATCATAATCCCACTGAATTGATTATATTTTGTAGTTTCTAAAAAAAAACTATTTATAAAGCTAACGGGAACAATACTTTCAATGAATAAATACATAATGTTGTGATGTATTTAAATACTTTAAAAATAGTTTGTGGCTGTTTCGTAATTTCGTTTTAAAATAGGATCTGTTAGTTTCCAAGAGATTGCTACTCTCCAAAACTTATTGTTCCTTGGTCACATTTTAGCAGACGACACACAAAGAATTATGAAAACAAAACAAACATGTCTGGGAAAATACCTCAAACTGCAATGAATTTAAAACAGGTATTTATTATTGTTAGTAAATGAACAACAATAACAAAATTATTACTTATATTGCCGATTTCCTGTTTTTAGCTAAAAGCCAATAATATAGGGCGTTTACACTAATGCTTAGTTCAAACTTTGTATTAATTAAATCATAAAATATGTTCTTAATTACTCTCAATCATAAGCTATTACTATATTCGAATGTTATACTCAACTACCCTACAGGTTTATTAATTTATGCATACATTTAAACTATAGCACTTGAAGCATGCATAGACATACAAAGAAGTGACATTTTTGTTATAGTTTATGGTTCGTCAACAAGTTCTCAAACTCTACCGCGATATCTTACGAACTTTACGAGATGTTAATGATGAATCAACAAAACGGGAAATATTGGAGTGGACCCGGACTGACTTTCAAAAAAATAAGCACCATACAGACGAGGTTTGTTTCAAGTTGACATTACTTTTAACTTGAATAATATATATATGCAGAGTATTCAAAAGAAAAAGCAAGCAATGGACCAAATCTTCTTTATTGTCAATATAATAATTAAGAATTGTATTTAGCCTGTGGCCAGGTCTATTTAGTAAATAGTGTATCATTCTTCTCCTCTCACGCACACTCAATTTTGATAGGAATATTTTCTGCCCCTCCCATATTTCTTGTAATGATAGTTACTTTAGTGTATTACCACACATCCTTTGTTAATTGACAAAACTATTCAAAGGAATAGTGCATTAACAAAGAACCTATCAAATATGTTCTTAAAATTTAAATTTAGTTGTTTTTTGTGGACATTTCCAGTTTGTGATAAAAGCATTAATTTACCATGGAGAACGACAGTTGCAACAATTGCAGTTGAATCTTTCACTCAGCCGAGCGTCCTGACATGTAAGTGATAATATACTTTTAAATTTTAAATAGGAAAGATTTTTGTTTACCACTATTGCAATCACATTAATAACTAATAGTGATTTAATTTTTCAGGAGTGTAACATTTTATTATTGAGTAAACAGGTTTGATGTTTTTGTTTCAGTAAGGAGCAAGTTTGTGTGTGTACATTGTGAAGACTACTTTGAGAAGTTAAGAAAGCTATGTTATACGTGTAGTATTAGGCAAAGTAGAGTATTAAACGAGAGTTCAATTATGTGAAAAATAACAACTTGGACATGAGTCAAACTGGGATGTTTGATGTCAAAGCTTACCACTGAATCATCCTAGTTCTTTTAATATCCAGGGCCACTTTCACTAGTTGTTGGAAATGTAGGTATCCGATATACGAGGCAAACCAGAATGACTCTGTGGTACAGCAAGGATAAAGTCCTGAATTAAATTCCTTGTTTAGGTATTTGATCTGCGTACCATGATAATCCTCTGAAAAGCTATCTATAGCTAATGATACAAATGAATTAATTAAATATAAGAACTTTTAGACTTCCTCTACTTGAGTAGCGACCTACATTATTAAAATGTTTAATATCAGGAAATAATTATTTAATCATTCCAAAGTGCTATAAAAACATATTTATACACCAGCATTACACAATTACATGCACTGGTTATCCTTTCTCATTAAGGTGTGTGCCACACTTCAAAAGCTTCGACTTTTAAGCAGGAATTTTATTTTCCAAGCAAACAAAATACAAAGTTTGGCCAGTAAAAAAAAAAGCTACGATAGTTCCATTTTATGTACTGTTGTATATGTAATTTATTGTTCACTTGACAAAGATCATTAGTGATTAAATTGTCTTGTGATAACATTCATTAGCTTAGGCTGAAATTTGTTAAACATCTTCCAATAAAAATTATCTAAGTTACATGCAATATGCACAATATAACTTTTATTTTTTAACATAAAGGTTTTAATTTGGGAATATTATCCTCTTATATTTAAAAAATTGGACTAAGGACACCCTATTTACTTTCAATCAGAATGCTATAAAAATTAAGATAATTTTCAAACTTTACAAGGCCAGATGTAGAATGTTAATAAATTTTGTATTTTAATGGTAACTTTTCCTTACTTCCTTCTGTGTATTCTACCCCATTTGTTTTTTAATTCACAACCACTATCTCTTTTCTTTTACAGTTTGCTATTTACCTTCTTCCAAATATAACAAATTACTTCAAAAAGTGAAAAGTGGTCTTCCTTAAAGAGAGATAATTTAACAAGTTACTATTATATTTGAGTAAAACAAAATATAATGTTAACAACCAATTTATTTTTATTTCATACATTAATGCCATGAAAACGTGTAATCCAGTGGTTCTCATCCTTTACCATTACCCACATGTTGAGAACCACTGATATAATCTATTTGAATGTTTTGCAAGGTGGGAACACAGAACACATGTCACAATAAATTAGATATGCTATGCACAAAATACAATAATACTATCACACACTAACCATTTTTAAATAGCTATATAAACACAATACAATAAAAACGTTATATAAACTAGACAAAATCTATTTATAAATATATATAATTATTTATTGTAATTTATAAAAATAAATTGAACACTACTTCAAGTACAAAAGTACTTCTTAAATCAACAAATGATGTGTAGATTCAACAAATTATAAGACATATAAAATACTTCTCTAGCTTCATAAAACTAGTTGCCAAATTAACTGTAAGAAGGAAACTTCAATAGTTGAGGGATTGAATATATTAGATTAATGGTACAAATAATCAGTCTTGGAACATTAAAATACACAGCTGAACAAAAGAATCTGTATACAGGTTGAATATGTTTAATAATATTTGAAAAAAAAAAAATAATAGAAAAATACAAGTTCC
>CABEEJ010000502.1:35482-56994 GCA_901482245.1 Timema douglasi | reverse complement strand
TTTTTTTTTTTTTTTTTGTAAAGAGCTTCTCTCATGGCACCTATAACATTTAGCATCGTAGGGGAGTTCAAAGCTTCGAAACTTTGACTTGGATTAAAAACAAAATATTAGCTTCGACTTCTCTAAAAAAAAAATCCAGTTAAAATATTCAATTTATGTTCATATTAAGCAATAGAATTGCGTGTTGTGATAATAACTTGCTTTATCAGATTAAAATGAAATACTATAAACATTTGTGAAACAAAAATAATTTTAGTACATAAGGTTAAATAAATAAAAACATATTTTTTCAAAGCATAAAACAACCAAAAATATTAGAACTTTGATTTGGCTTTTAAGAATATTTAAATGGCAGAATTGTGACCAGTAGAAATAATTTATCACATTAAAAAAATAAAAAGTTTGGAGAAAAAAAAGATTAGTTTTAAAATGATGAATGCTGAAAACTGCACACATCGATATGTTCGGTAGTGAAAAGGACTGTGTAAGTTAATGTTTTGGTGGTAAAAATGAACATATGCCCACATAGTTTTGTTAATATAATATTTGTGAACTATACACACGTGAACATATCACCATCACTGTACGAAATATTTACATGCCGACATATTAAAAGGGAAGCCGGCTATCGATAGATTCTGATACGGCACGGTATCACTGCTTGCGAACCAAGATGCAACTGATGGTTGGAAGAAACAACTTTATGAATGCGCACATACCACAAAAACCGCCGAACAAAGTTTTTGGCACCAATGCAACAAAATACAGATAGAATGCACCAATTAAGTGGAAAAATTCTTTAAGTAGCACAATGTAATCCTTAATAAATCTTTATAGTATAAATATGATAGGAATTTTATGAATGTAATAAAGCACATGATAAAATGGTAGGAACAAATAGATCAAACACACAATAAGGTAGTCATAAAAAAAACTCGGTTTACACTTTATACTGTATAATAGATTATATTATTTCGTTTTTTCTCCCATTTGTATTATAGGAAATCACAATGAGTGTTTCACACTCCCTGCCGAGGAGTTATGATAAAATGAAACCTGGGTCAAGGAATTGGGCATATTTTGTTTGTTCCGTTTATATGTTTCTATCCACTTTTAATGTACCTTCTTTCAAATATTATATATTATAAAATCCATGTTTAATTTGTCCTATTCATTACTAAATGTCTATCTCAAAACATCTTCATTGCACCAAATTCTGTACTTAAAAACAGAGAATGTGTATATTCAATAGTTTTATTCCCAGGGATGGGCACGCCGACCTGCTGATTTTACTGACCGCCCGCCCGGCTAAAATGTTATAATATTTCTAAGTATCACACTGCGTCCACCCTGCCACTTCATAATGTTGGCAACATTTTATCTGGATAACACCGCAATATATATACAATTTTGTAAAGATTGGTTGGATCGGACCCACCATTTTACAAATCATAATCTTAATTTGAGCTAAAAATCTTAGGAAAAAGAAATACAATAGAGTAATATAAAATACAAATGGTAACTATATGTTAAATCTTTTGCTATAATCCATTCATTATAACATTCATACATTCAGTTGTGTGTTCAATTAATGGTCTGGGGCCTGGTTGTTAAGTTAATTCTATAATATTTGGTTGGGACTGAAGAGGCGATACACAATATTAGAGCTTTAAAACAAATTCAAATTTGAATAGCCTTAAGTATCTGAGGGTATACTTATAGTTTTATATTTCAAACTCTAATAACAATAATATAGTGAAAACTCAGAAGTAAAAAACAAGAGGTACATCGGGCCTCTCGACATAGGAGAAGCTAGATGTGCCTCAAAAACTTGGTTTGGTCATGTAATGAGGATGTTGGAGTGCATAAAATAGTATAGAAGCAAGCCCGGGATGGTATAGCCATGTAATGAGGGTAGAAAAGGAAAGAATCCCAAGGAGAAAGAGGGAGATGGAGTATGTAGGAAAAAGACGATAAGGAAGAACAAGTATGAGATGAGAGAAGCAGATAACAAGAGGAGAAGAATTTTGGAAAGACAAGAGAGCTAAAGGCATTCTACTAAAGTGACCCGACCACAGGTTGGAAGCAGTTATGGTGGGAGTGTAGGGAAAGCGAGAAAAGGTCAGTCTTTTTGTAGTTTTTATTTAAAAACTTTTTTGGTTAATAGAAATCAAATAAGTCTCCAGTAGAACGATAAGAGTTTATTATTATTACTATTATTATTATTATTATTATTATTATTATTATTATTATTATTATTATTATTATAAGGTTATATCAACAGTTGTTGAATGTATGTCAAGGGTGTCCTGGAATTTAATGACAAGTTTTTCTTTTCATTTAAAAAGTTGATCATCTAATGTTGCTATGTTCATGACAGATATTCAACAACTGTTGATATCACCATGCGAAGAAAATTAAACTTTATTTTTCTACTGGAGCAATATTTTATTTTGGTAAAAAAAAAAGTTTTACTCTGGTGGAGTTGAAATTCTCTAAATGTTTATCTATTACTCTATGAATGGTAGGTGGTGCTGGTGTAGCCTCTGGGTTGAAATTAGCGAATATTTAGGTTGGGTGGTTTTCTAGTCTTTGTGATCCATTGATGTGCCAGTTCCCATCTTCTTAACTGAGACATATCACATTGTGTCTTGTTGAATGATTTTAACACCTTGACAGTGTAGCAACCCTCATTTGAGGTTATGATTGGAGGCGTGTGCTGAAACTGGTTTTTCTGGATTCTTAATTTTGGTATTATGCCAGTGTCCGTTCATTTGTTTACGGGGAGTTTTCATTGGTGAGGCCAACATTGTGCAGTACAGTGTTGGCATTCTATTTGGTAAATTAGGTTACTGGACTCACATGTGTGACTGTCTTTGATGGTATGGATGGAGTTGGTGATATTGCTGGAGAAAGTGTAAATATGTGTTAGTGTTTTTACTTTTATTTGTGCTCTACCATTTTCATAATATTCTATCATTTTATTTATTATAAAATGTTTTTGCTCAATGCACTTTTTTTCATACTAAAAACTCAAGTTTTAGGATAATAAATAATGGCTCCCTTACCACCCTCTCCAAGGCACAACAAAACTGTTGATTCATATCCTTAGAAAATTAAAACACTTCTGACACAATCATAGACACAAAGTTCAGTGCTAGAAAACAAGATCCTAAAACAGTGATGCACGTCGCTACTGCATGTCTATCACTACGATGCTGGACTTTTCTCGCCAGAAGAAGATCCGCCACGGATCTCATTATATACAGACCGTCCAGGTAAAAGCAAGGAATGATGTTAATGATTGCAAAACCTGCCGAAAATACCGTCAGATACTTACAAAACCTTGCAATCATCTCTGGCAAAGTGGGGGACAAAAACTTATGCATCGNTTTTGTAGAGTTCTCCAGCGAGGGTTTCAAACAGTGGAAATCGGCCGCGCAGTCGTTTGGATTGACACAGAGGTGGTGTGTGCTCTCTGCGACAACACGTCCAGGCAAGCAGGAGTGTTGTGGCAGTTCGGGAGTCCCTTCGTCCTTCTCAAGGTACTCGTAACAGAGGTGGTCAGAATTGGTGGCAATACAGCACTCCACAGCGCCCCCTGACAGCTGTCGCACTGGCAACATGTAGAACATTTATCAGGTTAAAATTGTACTGATTATGACTATGACTATTTTTACTTAATATTTAGTTTTTTTTCTTCTAAATTTTGCAAATAAAACCTAGTTTTAACCAAACTCATAAAATATACGAACAGCTTTTCTAAACCAGGTCTATTAGAATTTTTTTTTATATATATATATATATATCTTTACTTTGGTTTTTAAAGATTACAAAATCATAAAAGAAACCATGTTAACTTCTTCTTAAATAAATCAGTGAAATGGAATAAATAAATAAATATATGTGTGTGTGTATCTTTTTACTTTGGTTTTTTAAGTTTTCAAAATCATAAGGAAAAAAAAAATGTTTTCTTAAATAAATCAGTGAAGTAGACATTCACATATCTACTCAAGGACATTGAAGATATGAAGGATTTTAAATGTGCAACAAACTGTGGATTTGAATCCAAAATTAATGTGTTATTTTTAGGGGGGAGACCCAATAATCTTCAAATCCTTAAGGGTATTAAAGAAAAAAAAATAGATTTGAGACTCAAAAATCTTTTTTATTCTTTAAAATGAAATTTGCTTTAGAGCTGAGAAACTGCTTATTGGTGGTTAAGAACTATTTAGAATTATAGGATGAACTCAACAACTTGACCCCAGACCAATATTTTAACATTTAAATGAATTTATGAATGATAACATTTACATGGTGGCTAGAGATAAGGAAAAGCCAGGGAATTTTTTGATCTTAGGGAAAACAAGAAAATGTCAGGGAATTGAAATACCCGACTTATTTTTGCACCTAAAAATGTAAACAAAAGTGAAAGATTTTGCTTCTTCGTGTTACAAAATGCATTGTCTAGATATAGCACTCTGTTAAAATGGGGTGATTGACCGGGGTTTCTTGTATAACACATTGACACAAATAACTTAAAACATTAAAGACTGAATAAAGAACTTATAAGAATGTTGATGTTAAGAAACCATTAGGATTGTTTTTGGTAATATGTGACAATGTACTTAACTGAAAAAATGCCATTCAGCATATGAAACTGTAAAAAAGGTTATTTAGGGAATTTTTTGTCAATGTTGTCTGTAAAACCTGGAAAAATTAGAAATTTTATGAGAAAAGATTTGTAGCCATTCTTATTTGATTAACAATTTCTACTTTCTTCTAGTCTATTATATTTATATTTCCTCCTATGTTCATAATTTTTTCCAAGATTCGGATTCGAAATTAAAATTCGTAAAATAGTGGATTCGGCCCAAATCTAGTTATTTTATTTTGTTTGTATGATAGTCGTGATGACCAAACTACAGTAATAAAACTATCTTACTATACAATCCAGTTCACATACAGTGATTGAAATTTGAAGACACTACATTGTATTTTCATGATCAAAACACAATCAAGTGAATCAATCATTCCACTCTTAATTTCAAGTAAGGGTTGACACTATTTTAGTAATAGGGCTATTTGTAATAGAGCATTAGGCTAAATCATGGTTTAAATTAAGAGGGATAGCCAGAACACTAACCTTGGTGATACTTGAGTAGAAATTGTTAGATAGAACACTAAAAACACACAAACACATTTTTAAGGACAAGGTTTCACTGTCACAGACAGCTTCATCAGATAGAACTTGTTTGGATCAGTCTACTCTCTTGACTTGATGAAGCTGTCTGTGACAGTGAAAGCTTGTCCTTAAAAATGTGTTTGTGTGTTTTTAGTGTTCTATCTAAACCATTTCTACTCAAGTATCACCAAGGTAGGTGTGGTGGCTATCCCTCATAATTTAAACCGTATTCTAGTAATAGAAAATTCCTTTATTTTCTAGGAGGAATTTCGGGTTTTTTCCAGGCATTTAGAGAGTGGTATAGAGAAATTAAATTTCTTTCATTTTTCATTAAAGTGAATAGTGTGGAATCAAGTAATTGGTGTGTAGAATAGAATGCTATGGCTTTGGATGGCGGTATGGGAAGCGAGTTTAGAGATAGAACAAGTGTTTGAATCAGCAATCTTCTTCAGTTCACTTTTACTTCATCGCCAAGACCTAATATTTACAGCTTGCTGTTAAATATTCCAAATTCACAAATTTCCATTTATTTTTCGTATTTCTCATTATTTTTTTCCAAACAAAAATATTTCGTTTTTACCCAGTTTACTGGGGCCACTCTGTCGGTACATTAGTTTCTATAGTTTAGGGACAGAGTATAAAATAATTGATCCCTTCTCTTCAGTTGTGCCATTAATTTTTTTCTCTCGGTTTGAAATTCAATTGACATTCCACAACACACATTTTTATTACCTGGCACAGACTCGTCGTTCTCTCTAACCAGTTCTGTGGTGACGCAGTACCCCGGGCTATTTTCCCTGACGGCCGCTAGGATGCAGTAGTACCAATCCTCAGTGTCACTCACTTCACACTGGTTGATGTTCACTACACGGTCATCGGGCCTCAATCCTGTGGGGCCTTGGACTCTGGAATTCTGGTCAAACAGATTTAAAAAATAATTCACTTGTACCAAAATTTATGTTAAACAATTTTTTTTTAAACAATAAAAGTTTGTTTAAGTAATTTCTTCAAAAAATCTGTATTTACAAATAAGAGAATCCAGAGATAGATGTTATACTATATTTGGGAAAAGGCCCAATAAAGATGGATATAAATGAGAAATGGGACCTTCGAGTCCTTAAGGAAATTATAGATTAAAGGATTAAAGAAAGTATCAGATTTGTGCATCAAATCCTCAAAAAAGATTTTGTTTTCAATTTTTCAAGTGAAATTTGTTTTAAAGCTTTAATGCTGCTTTTGGTGGTTCAGAACCAATTATAATTAGTACAAACTTAATAACCAGACCCCAGACCAGTAATTTAACATTTAACTGAACATATCAATGTTATAATGAATGGATTACAAGAAAAAATGTTAAAATTTAGGAGATTCAAAGGTGAATTGGAGATTCGGATTTGAGATTTGGATTTGTAAAATATTGGATCCGAGCCAACTGTAAGAGAAACATATAAAAAGGAACAAACACAATATTGCTTTTACAATGAATAGATTAAAACAATTTGCACTTTACACTGCTGCCACTGAACAAAGAGGTAATGGTTGCCATCTGAAGAAAATCACCCAAACTTGGTTTCATTCCATTGGAAATTATTAGGAGTGTTTGTGAAACGTGCAACACGATACAAAGTTTGCCGAATATTTTGAGAAGTAATATTTTCTGTTTTAAGATTTTATAAATGTATTTTATTTTTAATTATGCTTTGTTTTTCTACAACTATTATATCATGTTCATTCAAAGAATTTGTTTAAAAATAAGTTGGATAATATTTTGACTATTTTAGATTTTAAAAATGATTTAGATCAAACTTTAAAAGAGACAAAAAATTGGGACTATAACAATACAAAAAAAGGTTGTATCTTTGATTCAAATTACTAACCTCTCCTTTATGGCTGTAAGCCTAACTTTCTTTTTAATCATAAAATTGATTCAAATTTGAAAACACGTCCAGAAATAGCTAATCAAGATGAACTAGAATGTGTTTTTAAAACCTTCTCTATATGTTGAACAAAGACTCCGTTGCCAACGTCGTAAAAAGGGTAGAGCACCAGTGGTAGCACCAGCAGCATCAGTGCGGCAAGAACTGAAAGCATAATGTTGTGCCACACACCCGCGCAGAGCACCCTCAATTGTCTGCGAGGGGGCAGGGCCTCTAGTTGCTCAGAGTTGAGCTGGACGTAGGCCACAGGGCAGATCACCACTAGCATCAGACCCATGCCAGAGATATGCACGTCTTCCCTAAATACCAAACATGGTTATTATTCATACTGGGAGTGAACTTAAAAGTTTGATTTTAAGTCAAGTTTTAGTTGTCCAAGGCATCACTCTCGCCTTATGAGATCGGCCTACCAATAACGGGGACATCAGGTTTGAATCCTTTTTGGATGTACCAGGGGGGATTTTTCCTAAAACGTTTTCCACGATCCCTCCTCACAAATGTGGGTACACTTCCTCTAAATTTAAACATTCTATTTCCTCACTCATTAGCGTAGTTAGTACATGTGTATAGCCTGGACAGGTGGTCAAGTTTTGTCGGCTAGACATTCCTGGTCTTCTACTAGCGATGGCGTATATGTAATCGTCTTCGATGGTTGGACTAACATGTTGGTGCCAGTAGATGTATTAAACCTAACTTAGGCCTAATTAATCAGATTATGGCAGCCATGGGAACAATTCCCCTTTGGAGAAATACCCATAATACTGTGTGGAGTACAACCCAGGATCTATAGATTAGTAACCAAGAATGCTGACCATGATAAAAAGAGGCCAAAAAAAGTTGTAAATTCAAAGAATTAGAGTAATCAGAGTTTACAATTTAATCTCGAAAATTTTGAGTTTGATTAATATGATTCAAATTTGAGATATTTTTTATTTAACTAAGTCTTCTCATTATAGTACATTATGTATAAATATTGCGATTTGGGACTCACCGCACGGCTGCTATAGCATGCCCCAGTTCGTGTATCACACTACACGTGATGAGTGTTAGAGAATAATAACCAATGTCACCCAGTGGCAAGTTGACGCCAGGAATCTGGTAATAAAAGACAAAACATTCACACCACAAAATTAAAGATACAACTATAACATGCTAAGAACACTAGTTTTTAAGTACCATGTCTTATTAACCATTCGAGTTATACACCAGTATAAACAATATTCTTGCTTTTAAGAAATGTTAACTTTTTTATTTGCATCTTAAAGATATTTGAATTTTCAAATTTCAAGAAGATTTGAAAGATTTTAAAAACTTGTCTCTACTACGGTATCTAATTTCCTAAATAGAGCTAGCCGTGAATTCCTGAATTATACCAACTATATACTTTTTTCCTCATAAAAATTGAGAAAAACAAAATGGCACAGTGGTTTGATAAAAAAAACTGTAAAATTAACTGTGGTGTTGAATTTATTTTGGCTGGCATAATTTTAAATGATATAGATTCATGAGGACATAAGATTCACTGATATGTATTAATTGGAGATTGGCTCTTTGAAACTTTAAGCATACTTGAGATTCAAGGATCCAAAAATATGCAAATTTCAAACAATTCATTATATTTTGAAATATACTTGTCAATATAATATCATGATTACACTGGTTTAGTCCAATATCAAAATAGGACAAACCTCAGACCCTGTATACAATTAATTTACTGCTTAATGTAAACAAAATCAAAAGTGAAGGGAGAGAAAAAATTATAATAATGTGGGATGGTTAGCTTCTTCTGCTTATTGTGTTTTCTAGTATTAAGATAAACACATCCATATTCTCGATATGGAATTACTCACCATGGGTTCAAGAACCACCGAAGATTTCTTCCCCCCTGCGTCGATATTCCTGTGCCAGATATCGAAGGTGGCCTTGATAACGAGGTACACCGCGAGGGGTATGAGCCCGAGAGAGAACCAAGAGCCCACCGTGAACCAGCACTGCAGTAACCTTGGACGCCATGTACCCCACTTCTGGATGAATCTGTTGAAGGTCGTTGTGAACCACACCAGTCTGAATGCCTCCACTTTCAGACCCGTGTTTTGTAGGAAATAGAAGTAGGGCAGGTGCAAGCAAGTCTACAACCATTGACATAATATTACAATTAGCTATTAGAATTATTGTTTAGCTCGACTTTATGTGCCAACCCACAAACTTTTTTTTTTTAGCACAGTGTCTTATTACACATATATACCAAGATGGATGAGGAAAGTTGAAATCAAAGGAAGTACTCACATTTGGAGAGAAAATGTGAAAGAGTTCAAGAGAGAGAACTTGAAAGTGCAAAAGAGTACACAAGAGAGAAAAGCAGGCGAAAGCATGAGGAAGAGAGCAAGCGAAAGAGAGAGGGCATGCACGAGATAAAGATATCATGTGTGTGTGTGTGTGTATGAGAGAGTGTGGAAAACCATTTATAAAAACCACCCTCAGGTTTAAGTACACCTGACTGGGATTTGAACCTCAATCTTGTCAATGGTATTCTATTCTAATGCGTGGGGGAAGACATTGACCATGCAACCGCTGACGTGTACACAAACACAATTATAATGTATGTCAAAACATGACACCCATCATAAACTCTACCTTAACGTGTTGAGCCCCATTGCGGTGCAAGTGAACTAAGCACACGGATCGCTGTGAGCCCTAGGACCACGCAAAGTCATTTGTTTCTGATATTTCCTACATCCCAGGGGACAACATTCATGTGGGTGTAGCTATTAAGTAGGACCGCCCAACTTGCCCCCTTAGTCCAATAAACTTTTTTTTTTGTGTCTCATTGGGGCTACTAATGGGTTGTGGACGGCATGATAATGTGTGAGTGGCTGGGAGCTGCCTATGGACTGACCGCACTTGAAGAAAACTCAATTCAATACCACAATACACAAAAAATAATTTAATTAGCTATTTTAGCATGAATGTGGGCTTTGTTACGAGTTAATTGGGGCCAAAAAGTTAATTTGGTCCAAGGAGCAAATTTGATCCTTCCAGTTGTTTTTATCACCGCTTCTTACTACCCGTTCAGGCTATAACACTAAGCCCACATTAATGTCTTCATTCCTGTCTTGAGGTGGTTTTTTTAAAGTTTACTATAGCAATATCACAAAATTAAGAAAATATCATGTAGGGATTAATAAAAAAAAGAATTTAATGTATAAATAGTACTTTTACTCTGTCATTTTGTATCCAATTTAGTGATTCAAACATTTATCTTAGGTAGTAAAACTAAATATATATATATACACACACACAAATTAAATTTTTAAGATGACACCTGGACAAGGGAATCGAACCCAGGATTTTTGGCTTAATGCACCAATATGCTCTTACCACTGAGCTATCCAGGAATCATCATGTGCTCATAGTAATTCTTCACTCATATTTTAAGGTAGAGTCTGTGATGGATGTGCTGTAATCGTCGGCTACATATGAGCAGCCAATATCGCGAGCTACCAGATAACGCAGCCAGCTTTGACTTGGGAATAAATATACATAGCTTGAAAATAGATAGAAATGTACATAAATAAGATGGAAAAAATAATATTGGTACTAGAGCGTTTAAACCTAAAGATTTACCTTAAATAAGTTGTCAATGAAGAAAAGTGCAAAATGTATTAGACATATGGCAACAAGAACACTAAATGCATCCATTGTAGTGTATTGCACTGGAGTAACTGATGTTTATTCCTCAATTGATGTTAGCATTCAAGTGTTTACATAGATGCTCCTGTAACCAATAAACAGAAATGTAAACTTCAATAAAACATGAGATTAAAACTTTTAAAAGGTTACTGAAATTATGATAAATTATTGGCTTAGGAGAGTACCCTGTGGAGATTTAAAAACAAAATACTTATTTGTGAGTGCTCTTCAAAACACTTTTAAATCTAATTAAAGTGAGCTTCGTGTCTTCAGGTGCTAAAAGGAGAGCAGATCATTCGGCCCCTGAACCGGGTAACACAGAGTTCACTCCCAACTATATCACCCGTACCTCACCTATAGATAGAATATTTTAAGACAGAGAGAATTTGAATCAATCTTGATGGTTGGTTGGAGGAAGAAACTTAATATAATATACTCGATCATAGATAAATCCATGTGATGGTTAGACCTAACATATGAAACAGGATTTAAAGTAGGATGCAAGAAGGTTAGTCCAGGAGTGGAATAGTGTGTCTCTTTAAATGAAGCTACAGAGTACGACCTGTGGAGTGAAGTTTCAAAATAAGAATAATGGAAAAGTATCTAATGGGAAAGCGGCGATTCCAAAGTAAATATATGAACTTAAACAATTGAAGGGTGACTTGATTAAAGATCCCTAATGGGGATGGATAATAATTCTTGAGTGTGCAGATAATATAGTGGCCTAAGTTTGGTTAAAATATTTAACAGCTTTATGACATTTTAACAATATATAGGCCCTTATAGATCATCTGTTTAATCCTTGCTGTAATACCATCACAACTAATATTTTGAATTTTGAGTCCGCTTTTTTTTTAACATGGGTCTATATGTTAAAATGTGCTTCATCCAGTTAGGTTATTTTCTATGCTTTTCACAGTTAATACAGCTGAAACTTTTGGTAGCTTACACTACAAAAATGATAATAAGGTGGTATTTATTAAAAATACATTTTCAAACTATTTTAAAGGGGACCAAATAGTTTATTTGCTATACAAAAATATATTTATTAACTGGTTACAATAATAATATTTAGCACCACGTCTTACTACCCGTTCGGGTTATACGCTTTAAGTACTAATTACTCTAATGGATTAGGAATTGAGAAGGTTGAATTAGAGGAAGTGAACCCGCATTTGCGTGGGAGAGTGGAAAACCATTTAGGAAAAACCACCCTCAGTTCACCCGACCGAGATTCGAACCTCTATCTCCCCGTACTAAGCAGTCTAGTTCAACAAGACTAGCGCGTTAGCCAACTACGCCACCGAGGCGGGTAACTGGTTACAAAATATATATGTTTAGGGGAATAAAAACATACAAACCACTTCATATGATGACTTATTTTTTTAGCCATTTAAATATATATAACATTACTTAGCTATTTGTTAGCTGATAAAGACAATTTTTGCCGGCCTTCAGCATAATTATCCAGCAAACCAACGCAAAACTTTCCTTAATATAGGTGGCTCTTAAGACATCCACAACAACCTAACTGTAAGTTAACCAACGAAAACTAAATATTACTAAATAGTAAATATTCTCTTAGTTTACATTTTTGAAATTAGATACCACTATTGTCTAAAATAAATCAACTTAAGGTGTCCCCACTCCTAAACTCGGAGTTTGGATTTATCGTATTGCTGGATATAGGCAAACGGGAAACCACTACCGATATGTATATATGTACTAGGGGGGTGCAGAAACAAGATAGGAATAGGCGGCCTACTTAAATAAGTGCGGTGATGAACTTTCGAGTTACTAAGGCCATAAAGTCATAAATTAGAAAATATTTGCTTAGATCACCTAATTCACAGGGTATCGTGAGACCATCCAAGTAGGTACATTAAAATTCAATATATAAAAAAAGCTTATAACCCAAACTGTTAGTAAGATGCGGTTATGAAAAAGATGGATGGGTTACTACATTAATTAGAGATGAGTAATTTTCATGCAAAGTTGTCATGGATGTATTTTGTGGTAAGCAGTAGTAACCAAGAGGAAGTGAATCCAATTGAGACATTTTAATCGTCTTCGAAACTATTTATTCGATTCATCATTTTGAACCGTTTCCAGCTTGTGACCAGGCCCGTTTAATAAAATGCCTTCATATCCCTCTGTCTTCCCACCATTCTTCCTCCTTTACTCTCCTCCTCTCACGTGCACACTTTCTGCTATCTATTCCTCCCATCCCTTCCTTGGTCTCCCTTGCAGTCTCTATTCTCCATACTTCATATCCATTAATCTTCTTGGCATCATCACCCCTTCCATCCTCATTACGTATCTATACCATCTCATCCTTGCATCCTCAACTATTTCATGTAACCCCTCTACCTCAACTCTTGACCTTACATCTTCATTCCTAATTCTATCTCTTCTGGTGACTGTTAGCATGCTTCTCAAAAACTTCATTTCCATGGCCTCCACTTTACTTGTTTCATTTTTATTCAAAGTCCAAGCTTCCTGTGCATACGTAACTATGCGTATGAAGCATGCTATATACAATACTTCCTTACATTTCATGGGGTCACACTACCCAGATACTTTATTTGCTTCTTTTAAATCTACTCCATCCAGTTCTATCATCTTTCTTGCCCTTATTCTCATACTTGTCATAACCATCACTTCACCTTTCACCATACTAAATTTCATTTCAAACCTTTTCATCTCCTCATTCTATTCCTGCAACTGTTTCTGTACTTCTTCATTTCTCTCCCATTCCATCAAGTCATCTGCAAACATCATTGCTTTCATTTTCTCCTTACCCAATTTGTCTGCCACTCTATTCATTATTTATCATTTCCATCACCAATACAAATAATAATGGTGAGAGGGCACTTCCTTGCTTGACTCTATTTTTTAATTGGAACCACTCTGTCCACCCTCTTTTTGTCTTCACACAATTCAGATTATTATCATACATATTCCTTACTCTTACATAAGTGTTATGCCTCTATAGTTTTCACACCTTTTCCAATCCTCTTTCTTGAATATTGGTAATATAATACCTTTTGTCCAATCCTCTGGCGCTTTCTTTTCTCTCCACACCACCCTTGCTACTCTATACACCCACTGTAGACCCATTTATCCTGTTGCTGTTATCATTCCCACCTCAAGTTCGTCCACTCCCGGTGCCTTTGCCTTCTTTGTCCTTTCCAAGGCCTTTCATACCTCCTTCCAGTCTAGTTCCGATACCTCCTCTTCCATCACTCCATCTATTTCCTTCTCTTTTTCTTCCTTTCGCACCAATCCTCCCGCCTCAGTATTTAACACTCTCTCAAAATATGATTTCCACAACTACTTTACCTCCTCATCCCTTTCCATTATCCTTCCTTTTGCATCCATCATTTGGACCTCTTTCCTATTTTCCTTCCTCTTTTAGGCTCACTTGACTATAGGCCCTACAATATTTTCTTACTCCCTTCCACAACCATCTGTAGCACTTTTGTCCACTCTTCCACCAATTTTTTTTTTTCTTCCTTAAACTCACTGTGTACCTATGTGGATAATTTTATCACGTGACCGCTCACCAGACGTTCTAGCAAGGCATCCGCCAGACTGAGCCTGTGCTCAAGCTCATGATCTGCTAGTGCTCAGCCTGTACTCTGGCCGTGCTCAGCATCCTCTATGGTTCTTTTTTTTTAACAAGTGGCCAAATGTTTCAATGTCAGGTTAAAGTACTAGTTAGCTAAGTTGAGGTTTAATATGACTTTGAGTTTAAACTTCAGGTTAACGTATTTTACAGTTTGAATGGGTTTTTATTTGAAGGTTAGTTGACTTGGAGCTAATTTGATGAATGCAGAGGCTGGTAGTATATTTTTACTCAAATGTCACTCGAACAAAAATATTTTTTAATGGAAATGGAAATAAATGAATGCTGAAATACATTAATAATCATTATCTGATTTATTTTTAAATACATTTGCAAGTCTTATACATGTTTCAGACATATTTTACTTCTAACTTTTTTTTTAATCTAGCTCACAAATTCATCAAAATAATTATTGGTACTTGTTAAAAATGTGGGATTTTTACGATGGTAAAAACACGCTAGCATTTAATAAATATATGAATCAAATAGCTCCATTAATTTTTTTTTATAATCTAACAACACATATTGAAATGTTTTCAACAGTCAGCTGACGTTAATTAACTAGATGATTACTCACTTACCTCTACACCTTATTCGAGTTAGTGAAACCTGAAGTTTAAGCTCAGGTTATGTGATAGCTTAACATTGTTTAGAAACCGGTAATAAACATCTTAAGCTGAGGTTATAATTTAACCTCGACAAAACCTGACATTGAAACAATGCTTTGTTCGCGACCAACCAATCAAAAGATCTTAATAGATTTAGGTTTGTTTGTGTTTAATGTTGTTTTTCTAATTCCAAAAGGTAATTTTTCTTTTTGTAAAAATAAAATCCCTGAATAAGATAAAAGACAATTTAATTGATTCTAATTTAATTAATTATTCTACTAACCATTCAAAATGTTTCAATGGCTGATTTTTTTGCAACTATTATAATTATTAATAACGCTATGAGGTAATTTTTTTTGGGTAAAAATATAGTTTCTTTTAAACATCCGTATTATATAATCATAAAAAGTATACCAACTTTTTTTGGGGGGCTTAGGACATCTTCAATAGGTTATAATTTGGGTCCTGTGGCTCTTATTAATTGTAAAATCATTAGTACACTTTTTATATATATAAAGTAGGTTATTAAATTATGCATGTATGCACATTCTTTCAGATGTGTTGTCCAAATTGTAAGCAACAATATTTTTTGGATGCAACACTGATTTAGAATTTTATCAACATGGTCAAATAAGACCGCTGATAATTTAGATTTTTCTCATTTGTGAAACCTCATTTTATTTCTGAGTAAGTTTTAGCTTGCACCATTCCCTACACAAACTGACTCTAGCACCTCTTTCAGAAGTAGTCTACACCATAATGTTACATTCTTGTCCTGTTTACAGCCCAAAAAAGAAGTTAGATATATGTATCTCATAAATAAATCTTCCCATTATTACTTTAACACATAATGCACGCAAGACTGATTTTTTAATAAGCTAATGTTTGATATTTCACACACTACTTTTGGTGGCCGCATGGTCTAAGGTGTCACTTTCACAATAGACTAGACTGCTGATGACAGACGGATGGGAGTTAGATCCTGGTCAGGTGTACATGCACCACATAAATGCAAGTACACTTATTCTAAATTGAACCTTCTTAATCCCTTACCCATTAGTTTAATTAGTACATTGGTGTATAACCTGAATGGTTAATAATACACGGTGCCAAAAAAAAAAAATAGCTTCCTCAAAATAAATTTGTGCAATTTTTTTTTTAAATTCTCTGTTGCCTCCACTTACTATTTACTTAAAGTGACTTTCAATAATACTTGTGGGTTTATAACCTCAACAGGTAGTAAAACACGATGCTAAAAAAATACTTGCCATTAAACTGTAGGGTATAGCTTATGTTTAGTAATATCCTCTAAAGCAGAACCCTTAGTTAGTAACTCCTTACATCTATTCTGAAAGAGCCATATTTGGTAGCCCACCAAAGCCATCTGTCATGCATCTAGCATTTTACGGCTTGTCATCTTAGTAGCTAATTAGGCAGTCAAGCTATGAGCTTCAGACATGGTGGCTAAAAGACAGTAAAAGCCCAAAAATTCAAGGGATTCTTCGATGCCCAAGAAATGTCAGGGAATTTAATCAAAAATAAGGATAAGTCGGCAGACTTGAATACTTGACCTATTCCACAACTAAAGATTTAAACAAACTTAAGAGATTTGGTTTCTCAGTGTTAGCAAAATGTATCGCCTAAATACATGTTTTTCTAATATGAGATGGTTGTGCAGTGTTTGTTATATAAAACATTTACACATGAACACAAATAATAACTAATTAAATACTAGAAATATTTATGTTTCGTAGCTTAAGATTTTTCAAAAATATGTTATCAATATAATAAATGAAAAAATTTCCATCCACCAATAAAAAAATGTAAAGAGGCCAGGCCTGGAATTTTTTTTAAAATGCTGTCTATTAAAGTCAGGGAATTTTTTTTTGTAGCCACCCTGTGAAATCAAACCTCTACTAAAAAAAGATATTGTCACCTTTAGGTTACATAGCAATCACTTATTTCCTCTAATCTATTATCTTTAATGTTTAGATTGAAGACTTATTGAGAGGCATACTAGATCCACTGATCATAATTGATTTGGAAAATGTTGACTACAACTGCAAGACTGCTGATACAGACAAGCTCATTTCCCAAAGTGCTGTTCAGGTAGGTATTGACAACCAGTATGCGTTTGTACATAAATCACTAACACATATCATAGGTTCGGCAGCCCTAGTCTAAAGTGTCACTCTCGCAATAGGCGGGATTGCCTATGATGAAATCGAGATTTGAATCCTGGTCAGGAGGGTGGGTTATTTTATAAATGATTTTTTCACTCCAGCCATACAAAATATGTTGTCAACATTTCCTCTAAATTCTAATTTCCTTATTTTATTTTTAGCACCACATCTAACTACCCATTTAGGTTTTACACCTATACTCATTACACTAATGTCTTAGGAATCAGGAAGGTTGAATTTAGAGGAAATGTTGTATGGAAGGAGTGGATAACCATTTAGAAAAAAGCCTCCCTACCCCAACAACCACCCAGGATTTGAACACCAATCTTTTCATCATCAGCAGTTCAGTCTATTGCAAGAATGATGCCTTAGACCATTCAGCCACTGAAGCAGGTCCTTAATTTATTGGAATTTAAAAAAAACTACCAATAGGTAATTTACAATATTTGAAAGTGTATGTAAGTCTGTTCACAGTAGGAATTGTTTTCTGAAAGGCCTTTTACCTTACCAGAAATCTATTATATAGTAGGATATTGGTAGGAAAAAAGACCTTTCAGAGAGTAATTCCTACCATGAATGGTATATATTTCTCTAATCCTTACTTGAATTGTTGATGCTAACTAGTTCTCTGCCTCTAATCCTGTTTGGTGAGAACCTACTTTCAGGTTACAAATAAAGTTAAAACAGTTGTTTGTCACTGTATTCTCTCTCGTGTCGATGCAAATATTGATTTGAGATGGAATGTGGTTTATTCTAAGGTCTATTGCTGCGGGATCTCACAGTGATGTCGTACACTTGAGTCAATCAACAGTCGATGAGGATGATGTCGGTAATTACAGCAAGCTTTCAGACAGGTGGTGGGACGAGGGGGGAGAGATGAGGGCTCTTCACACCATGAACACGCTCAGGTGAGCGCCAATAGAACTGTTCGCTTGAGTCAATCAACAGCTGTTGTTGTACACTTGTGCCAACAGAATAATGAAGGTAAATTTCAAGGCAATGCCCCAACCTGGACTGAAAGTGGGAAACTAAATTCCATCTGGTTAGGATTGAGCCCCAATATTGCAGGTATGTCCTTTTGATAATCACTATTAAATTTGACACTTTAATGTTTTCATCCAAATTTAATACTAAAAAGGCTGAAAAATCTCATTATAAGCCGTCTACATGGATATATAAATACATATAATTATGAGTACCTCATTTATTAATAAAGAATATACTTTTATTCTATTGTGTGCAGAGTACCTTTCATTCGAGATGGGCTAATTTCCTCGGGGCAAACAAATCCTTCTTTCAACGAGACTAATCACCCTTTGGAAGGACTCAAAATACTAGAGGTTGGGTGCGGGGGAGGCATTTTAACTGAGGTGCGTGTGTCCAAATTCATGTATTCTTAAATTTGCATGGTAAGCACTTCTTGTGTGCATCTTGTAATAGAAACAGAGGTGGCTCTAGGGGATGCGAGGCTGTACCCGGGGTCATTTGTGCCCCCCACCCCATCCTCCTCACCCTTCCAATATATTTTTTTTTAATTTTTTTTATTTAGCATCATGTCTTACTACCCGTTCGAGTTATACACTCCCCATAAATTAATCCAACTCAAAACTTTGCTAACTGATCTAAATTTGGAATATATATTTGGCTATAAGAATTAGGAGGAAAAAAACGTAACCATGTAACCTCTGAGCAACATAATGTTGATAAGGGATGTGGGGGGGCAATAATAAGATTTGAGGATTTTTACAATAATTTTTTCGAAAAAATTGAAACAAATAATTTGTATTTAGAGTTAAAAAAATATAGTTTTTCTTTTATATCATTAAATAAAATACTGTGAAAAAGAATGTTATAGGAATAAGGTGATTTTACATAAACATAATAAGTATAAAATATTATTTTCATCAAGCACTGTAAACTTCATTAAGTTCTTAATCAATCGCGGCATATGGCTCCTGAAGGTGCGGGGCCCTAGGCGGTCACTTAGTTCACCTTATGGTAGAGCCGCCTCTGAATAGAAATTATTGAATTACCTGAACATAGTTCCTAACCTAGGCATTAGCAGAATGGCACTTTTAAATGTCCAGTCTTTAAACTGTTGTTTTGAATCTTTCATATCTTAAATTTCATTTTGTGAAAATATTACATTATTACTACATTATTTGTATCTATCAAGTCAGAAACTCATTCTCAAGATTATGTCCTTTTAAATCTTAAACCGGCATACACAATCTCTTCTTGTACATTGATCTCGTCTAGCCCCTTGCAAGACTTGGCGCAGAGGTTACTGGTGTGGATGCAAGTGATAGCATGATAGAGACGGCACAGCTTCACGCCAATAAGGATCCCGAGATAGCAAGTCGTCTAACATACATCCACAGCACCATAGAAGAGCATACCAGCACACACCACGAATTTTACAATGCTGTCATCGCTTCAGAGGTATTGGAACACGTTACTGAGAAGAACTTGTTTGTCGAGGCTTGCTCATCTGCGTTGAAGGTGAATGTCTTAAGCTTCATTTAGAGTTTATTTATAGAAAAGTTTTAGTTAAGGTGTAATGGAAAAGTAGCACATGTTAAGGTCCATATTTTTGAGGTTTTTATGACAAAAACTTTTATGGCTAAAATAAATCAGATATTTCTTCAGTATATATGTTTAGTTTTATTTATACACTTTGCAATATCAACAATTCTCAAATAGCTGTCAAGAGCATTGCAGAATTTGACTAGTATTGTTTTATCTTCATTTAAAACTTTTTTTAACACCACATCTTACTACCCTTTCAGGTTATACGCTTCTATACTATACTTCATTCACGGGAGGAGTTTACCTCTGAAAGGTCTTTTTTCTTACCGATATCCTACTATATAATAGATTTCTGGTAGGGAAAAAAGTCCTTTTCCAGGTAAACTCCTACCGTGAACGAACAATAATTACGCTAATGGTTTTAGGGATTAGGACGATTATATTTATAGGAAGTGTACTCGCATTTGTATGGGAAGAGAGAGAGGGAGAGAAACTATTTGAAAAAAAAAACCCACCATCAATACACCCAACCAATATTCGAACCTCGATCTTCCCATCATTGGCAGTTTAGTCTACTTTGAAAGTAGCGCATTAGACCACGTGGCCACCGAAACAAGTAAGTTTATGTTCAAATATTATTAAGTTCATGACAGATATTGAAGAAATGGTGAGATTACTATGTGCATAACATTTTTCTAAAGAATCCACTTTTAAAAAAAATTATTTGATTTATTTTGGCCATAAAGGTTTTTTGTTATAAAAACTGTAAAAATACAGACCTTGAATTGTGTTCCCTTCTATTCCTCAAGCTAATCTCAGTTTTCTAAACCAAAGCCTGTGTACAACCCGAACGGGTACTAAGACATAGTGCTAAAAATAAAATAATAAACTGAAATCGCAAGTTTTTCATTCAATTAGGTCCTCATTTGTACTCAAGAGGCTGAGCTGACCCCGTTACAGACCCACTGCTTCACAAAAAATCAAGAAACACCAGGGATTGAACCAGGAACTCTGACCACTAAGACGGTCACAAATTTACAATAGGGTTGATTAAATAAAAATTGAATTTTTCTTTATGGCAGTTTAATTATAGCTTTGGTTATAGAGAAACAACTTTTGAAATAATTACATTACATTTAAACTAAACAAGGAATTTATAAAGAAGGTCAATAGTTACTTTGACATTGCAGCCAAGTGGTTCGTTCTTTGTTACGACCTTGAACAGGACCATGTTGACGTGGGTAGGAGGGATTCTACTGGCGGAATATGTGTTGAGATTACTGCCCCAAGGCACACACGACTACAACAAGTGCATCCATCCTCATGAGACACAGTCTCTGCTCAGTAAACGTAAGTTAGAATAAAGTCATATCGAAGTCTTGCTGGTGATTTATTAGCAAAAAATGTCCTTAGGATACAAGCATGCGAAATAAAATATCTGAGGAGTAGGCTGGCAGCCGGCAGGTCTATATAAGGACGGACAGGGTGAGGAATGAAAGGATATGGGAGAGAGAGAGTGTGTGAATGACGAATCACTACAGGTTAGGGAGAAGGCGAGATTGGGGTGGTATGGACATGTGAAGAGGGTGGAAGATGCTTGAAAAGGAGGTGGTGAGCAGGAGGCCAAGAGGAGGAACCAGGGACAGGTAGGTAAAGGGAGTGTTGAGAGGAATGGATTGGGCTGGCGTGGAGGAAGAAAGGTGGAGTGATAGAAGTAAATGGAGTTCAGCCTTATGTTTGAGACAGACCCTG
>CABEEJ010000502.1:16413-35169 GCA_901482245.1 Timema douglasi | reverse complement strand
GGTTGTCTGGGCTAGATAATACCAAGAGCCTTATTTTGTGTTAAAAAAAAAATTTGAAAGTTTCATAAAATCCTTAAATCTATGTTACGGTTACAGGCAATTAGATTCAAGTGATGTTGGACAATATTTTTCGAGATTTTGTTGGAATAAGTCAGCTAATCTTTGTGTCTGTATGTAGGACACTAGAGGCTATCTTTTCTCTCTCTACCTCCTTAATGTAAAGTGAAGGATAGCCAAAAGTCCTTTCTAACACATAATTCACAACTATGTTCTACGCAACTAGAATCTGTGTTATAAACATATCCACCTCCAGTTTGAGATTAAGATGGTCACCCATACAATGCCTATTGGTGCAAAGGCTGTAGTAAAGCGAGGGGTGAACACAACACCACACATACAATAGTACAGTTCAAGGTGGGCATATTCACAAAATCAAACCACTAGTTTCCATATTATAAGAAGAGTTTTATTACACTAAAATATATTATGATTTTACTAAATTAATTTTTTTACACTCACATTTACATTTTTTTAAATTTCGCATGACCCAGGCTGTTTTTAGCAGTATCTCTTTTTCAGTTTGACATAAGTGATCCTATTTGTTATATTATGTTGAAAAGAGTACAGGAAAGAGGAATATAAACACACATTGACCATAAACTTTTTGTTTACAGATGGATGTAATACTGTGCTAGTTCACGGTATGTGTTACAATTTCCTCTCCAACCAGTGGAAATGGTCTAATAACACCGTTATTAACTATGCGGTTCATACAATAAAAACTAAACAAACTTAAACTCTATATAATGTTGTACTATATTTTACAATTTGTTTGGAATTATAAAATGTTAAAGTTGTATTTATTAGGTTGTATATAGTAGTAGAGAGACAGAGGAAAGGGTACATTGGTTGTCTAATTTCACTGACAAAAGGAATGGACCTGTCCTAAGACAGAACACATAATAAAAGAGATGTTTTGGATTTATTTGTAGATGGTAATGTATAATAAGACAGCGTAGAAACACTGTACAATAATGTGAAGTCATTCTACATTGTATTATTATACACTTCCAAGCCAATTAGGCACTAATGCATTTTACTATCTTTGTAGATGGTGACATACTTTCAAACAAACAAAATTAAGGGTTTAAGCAATTTGAAAACATAAGATAAAGTAAAATCACAAATCGTTACTAAGATAATGGGGCTGTGAATATAACTATAATCAGACAAATCATAATAATTTCAGGATCCGACGAACTTGTTTTTTTATGTGACTTGCATTATCTATTGAAAAAATGTATATACTTTGCCTTTCTCTCTCCTTTCTTTATATGCCAGTATTGTAACATTTGTAACTTATATTATATAAATTAGTCATAAAGTAAAATACAATTCACTTAGAGACTTTTTTTCACGGTACAAATCCTATAGTGAAAAGAAAATTTTTACTCTGGTGTGGTTAAACTATTAATATTTTATATACTTTTAATAAACCTAAAGACCAACTATTCATTTTAAATCAAAAACACTTAAGACATTAAGAATTGATATAAAATAATTATTTTTAATAACGCTAATACATATTAATTGCTGCACTCACCAAAGGATACCACACATTAGGGCTCTGCGAGTACTCAAATTTCGAGCTTTGAGTTGAGCTCGAGATCGAAAGTTTTGTAGGTTTGTCATTTTCGAGCTTTCACTTGATCTACTTAATGATCAATCTTTAAAACGCAATAGTAAGCATAGACTGTTTAATTGAGATAATTTCGGCATTTCCACTAATAAATCATTCGGTTACTTAAACTGTTAGAAATTAACTTGATTACCCTAATGTATTGTGATCATTCAGGGTATGTAACTCATCATTATGTAATTTCATCCCATTTTGGACCAAATTACTTGTTTTCGAACACCCTATTATTTTTTTGTCATGAAAGGTAAGAAAACCATTAAAATTGTTTTGTGTATTCTGAGTTAACACATGAAAAATAAAATTTACATATTTATTATTATTATTAGTAGTAGACATGGTAAACATAAGGATATGTCCATGGAAAAAAAGTACCACAACCAGCACACCATTATGCAATGAATGCCTTGTGATATGAGGATAAGCCATACAACACACTCCTACGGTGACTTGTTCACAAACGTGAACTATTTTGGGTCTCCCATATAAATATTTACTCCTCCCCTCAAATCTTAAATATTTTAAAGTATTCAAGGGGTCTAAGGTTCTATTATAACCATTAACATTAGAGTGAACATTTGCGTTTGAAACATACTATGGCCAACACACCTAAAATATGCTGTGGATTTTGTTCACAGAGTCAAAACACACAAGAGATAATAAAAAAAAAGGAGGGTTTAGTTAGTTGCCCGTATGGGAGAAAGTGATTTCCCAGAGCTCTGCAACTTTTCTTTCCAATCCTCTGGTGCCAAGTCATCAATGCGCCGGTTTAAAAAATGCAACTTATAGTTTAATTGTTCTGCCACCCTCTCGATGTTGGACATCCTTAGAGACTTCAAGTCGGGTATCGTGGCCTCCAAGTGCTGAACCTAACGAAAATAATGAACATGTGTTATTAACTATTTTAATGCTCTTTCTCACCACAATGGGGAAAAAACCACTTGCAATGAACAAAGTCAAAATTGGAACCTCGAATTCTTAACAGTTCAGTTTTATCAAGGGACTTAAAACATGAATTGGTTGTAAAATAAATATGATCTAGGTTAATGAGTTCAAATATTTAGAACAATTTTAACTATCAATAATATTAGATTGGAATTTAGGAAACGAATAGTCAGGAAATGCATGCTATTACTCTTGCAGTAAGTCGTTTACATCTCCCCTGCTTTCAAGGAATGTAAAACACTCAAAAATAACAAAATAATAATTTTACTAGTTCTCTATGGATGTAAAACATGGTCTCTCATTTAACATGACAAAACAAATTTTAGGGTGTTCGGAAACAAAAGGTGCTCAGGAAGATATTTGGTCCAAAAAGGGATAAGGCTACTGAGGAGTGGAGGAAATTACACAATGATAAGTTACATACCCTGTACTCATCACAAGACATTGTTAGGATAATAAAGTCTCGCAGATTATGATGGGCAGGACATGCAGCGTGAACGGGAGATTCTAAAACCTTGTTCAAAATATTGACTGGCAAACCCAACGGGAAGACATAAGACACAAATTGGAGGATAACATTAGAATGGACCTGAAAGCGAGAGGATGTAATGAGGTGGACTGTATAGAAGTAGTGCAAGATAGAAATAGGGTGTAATGAGGTGGATTGTATATAACTGGCTAAAGATAGGGATAGGGTGTAATGAGGTGGACTGGATATATATATATATAAAATATTGAAAAACAAAATGTATGTTGTGAAAGTTTTGACTGGTAAGTGTCACAACATATCTTATGGTAGATCTGGTAAAATTTGCTAGAAAAAAAATATATATATATATATATCAAAGCAAATGTTACCAGATCTACTCTCATGCATGCAGTCACCAAATCATAATATATGTTGTGACTTTTACCAGTCAAAACTTTCACAACATAACATTTTGTTTTTCAATATGTTTTTCCTTTTAACAATTTTTACATTAGTGAAACATACAATTATGAAAATAACAGTTGGTTTGTTTATTTTTTGGAAGCAGCATCTGTGGTTCACTTAAAAATTCTTTAAAAATGAGAGATTTTAAAAGGCTTGTGTTCTCTTCACAAATCAAGATGGCCAAACAAACAAAATGAAGGGGCTTTTTTTGATGTCATACACAGCATGTTTAGTTGTGTTCATGTGCATGAGTTTACAAAATCAAGTTTTATGGCTCTTGTATGGCTCTCTCTCTAAGTTATAAAAACTATTTATAAGAAGATACAAGTGAGACTATAATACTTTTTAGTCTATTATTTCATGAAATATTATATCTCTTGTTGCCTCAACCATGAAACAAAAAACAGAATAGTTTTATTTATACATTTTGTTCTTCCGATAAGTTTCGAAAAAGCCAATCATACAATAACCCTTATGGAAGTATTATTGGAAGTGTTTATTAACAATGTTGGTACTGTGAAACGAGAAAATCATTATTATTATTATTATTTCCACATTAGTGGATTTCAAACAATGTATGCAATAAAAATCATCTGCCGTCAGCAACCACCATGCCAACTTTGAATCAACTCTAAAATTACAACTCACCCTTTTTTCCAGATTTTCAAATCTATGTTTAACAGTATCTTTCACAATTTGTGGAATAGTTCCATTTGCTAGAGCTGAAAATAGCCAAGAAAAGTGAGCATACACGAACAAATTAGTTTCCTCCAGTTACTTAAAAAAATAACTTTTGAAATATTACTTTCTGGTTTTAACTATAAAATGTAAGATTGAAGCCCGTACATGCAAGAACGAAACAGGAGGTCGTACATGCAAGAACGAAACAGGAGGTCGAGTGTGGTAGAAGGGCATTCGTTAATTTGCTTGCCAAGACGAGTGCGTTGTGGCCATATTTTCCAAGAAATTACGCAAGAGTTGTACAAAAGGTAATTCCAAGCATATGACCAGTACACTCTGGTTTAACTTTCAAGACTCTCACTTCGGTGGCCGCATGGTCTAAGGGGTTACTCTTGCAGTATACTAGACCACAGATTATGGGAATAATGAGATTCGAATCTTGGTCGGGTGTACTGAGGGTGGTTTATCCAAGATGGTTTTCCAATCTCTCTCCATGCATATGGAGGTACACTTAATCTAATTACAGTATAGCCTTCATAATACTTAAAACCATCAGCGTAATTAGTACATAAGTATATAACCCAAACAAGTATTAAGATGGGTGTTCAAAAACTCTCAAGGCACAGTTAGACTCCTGATACACTTCACTCCAACTTTGATTTTTCTCAGCCTAATTCTTACATATGGGCCATAATTTTCATCAATATCCTATAAAATATAGGTCACAATCTGTATATCTTAGGCTAGTCATAATATAGTTTAAATAAATATCTGTGTTATTAAATATAATCACTTACCATGTTGATATAATCTTAGTACTTCAATGATATATGGGCTGAAAAATAAAAAGTAATATCTTGAATCAACTGAAACATGCACAAAATTCCTCGATATGCTAAATAGCACAAGCTAGAAAGAAACACAATATACCTAATGGTAGTGTTAAAATACAGCTTACTCATTTTCGGAGCTTCCTGCTAGGATATAGGAGAGAGGGACTAGTATTCCATTCTTGGTTCTCAACTTTATCAATTCCTGGCCATTTTCTTGAAGACCCAAGTATTTGCGAATTTCTGACTGGATTTCCTTAAAATCAGAATCTTTGTGAAGGGTAACACATACCGCAGGAGTGCTTGGTAAGGGTTCTTCTTTTATATTCTCTGGGGAGGAGAAAATCAAACTATTTATCTAAATAAATATATAGAATAAGTGTTTACCTCAAATAGGGCTAAACGATTATGGTATTGAATAATTAAATGCTAGATGTTTGCCATAAATTGGTGTTAATCAATATTATGATTAATAATGTTTCTCAGTATACAATACAGTACTTAAAATTCTGAATTTTGTGGAAGACAAATTTGAAGACAAAAAAATAAAAACCATCACACATTCAACAAGAGTTGAAAAAAAAATCCCCATACCAATATGTATTTGAAACAAGACAGAAAAAAGTTATATTAAAATTCATATGAAAATAAGCCCATTTTTTAATAATGGGGCCTGGTATATCTTAATTATCATAAGAGGTGTGTGTTTTTTCATCATGGTTATAGTTAAATTACAAATAATGGTATGTCATTAATAGTTTTTTTTTATCTAGAAAAGAAATTTCTATTAGGGCTAATCTTGTAAAACCCTTTGTTTTGATAATCTGTTTGGTGTAATGTTTTTATATAAGGGGTTGCCAAACTGTTTTGTGAGCTGCCCAGATTACAAATTTTCAGTAAGCCTATTGCATTTTATTTTATGGTAATTAATTTTTTTAGCACTACACCTTACTACCTCTTCAGGCTAAATGCACCTATGTATTAATTACACTAATGTGTTAGGGATTAGGAAAGGTGAATTTAGAAGTGTACCCGCATTTTCATGGAGGAAGAGTAGAAAAACCATTTAGGCACTCTCGTTGAATCAGTACACCCAACTGAGATCGAACCCCAATCTCCCTGTCTTCAGGAGTTTAGTCTCTTGCGAGGGTAGCGCCTTAGATCATGAGGCCACCAAAACAGATTATTGGTTACTATTATAACGTGTACAGAGAGTTTGCTATCACACCTTTGTTCTATCGGGGCTAGGCTTTGTGGTTTGTATTCACGATTGTAATGGATATAACAGTACCCTTTTGAACGGGGATGGTATGGTAGGTAAAGGAGCCCTTGCATGTACTTTTCCACTAGTTGAAGGTGTAGTCAAAGTAGAATTGTGCTGGAATGCTTACACATTTTAAACATATTGTGTAGCTTGTAAGCTGAGAAGAATGGTATTCACTTTCACCAACTTTTAAATTGTGTTGAATTACTCCCATGCTCGATTGCATTCATCAAAATGTTCATTTGGAAGCCGGTAAGCCCTATTTCTTACTCACAATAGCATATAACCCGAATGGGTAGTAAGACGCAGTGCTAAATAAAAATTACTCACAATGGTTGTTAGAGAAGAACAACACATTCATCCAGCATGAAAAACGAACCAGAACTAGTTCATTTTCCTTATAGACAAGAGGCTAACAAAATAGTTATAAGGCATAAGCCTATATTGGTCAAGTAAATTTAGCCGCTAAGCCTAGATGCGGTTAAGTTTATATTCTATTCAAATATAAACTACTAAGTTAATATAATTTTTTTTTTGTCTTAAAAGTATTCTTAAGGCCCCGACACAGACTCCGTGTTCCATTAGAAATCGATGCCACAATATCAGATTGCTCTGGCCACAGAGTCCTCATCTGTAAGTCCTTACTCTGTAGAAGTTTCCCAACTTTAACTTTCCATGGAATAGTTTACATGGACTACCAATCACAGCCGAGTAAATATGTGCATGAGCATTTAAATAAAAGAACGAATAGCAGTGAGAGGATCCGTCAATATGGAAACATACACAAAATGAAAAGATGGCTACACGTGGAGCTATTTCAAAAACATTTTTCTAAAAATATTAACACCCCAGGAAAAGCGGCTTCTAGGAAAATGTTTTCTGAGAAATACCAAGTTCTCAAAAATATTGGCTTTTCTTTGTAGGGTCAACACCACTAATATTGAAAATATTAAAAGTGCTTGTTTTGTTTTCATTCAAAATACTAGTACATCTGTTTTGCATCTTCAGGCTATTGCAAACATTTATTTTACGTTTGATAGCTAAACAAGAGTTATAAATATATTTCTTATGAATGTACTTAGATTATACATTTTAGTATATTATGAAAATTTTCTCAACAAAGTTGTTTTTGGTTTCTTTAATACTTATATTATGATCAGCTGATTGTTTGGCGCTCACTCCTTGCTTAAAAGATTTTCTTTCGAATTTTTTGATTGGACGAAGTTGAAACAGTCATGTGATTATGGATATTGACTTTGTAATCGCGAGTAGAATTTCTTATGGACCAGGAACATGGAGTACGAACTTACGGATATGGGGTCTGTGTCAGGGCCTAAACTCTGAGAAATATATATTAAACTATCTACAGTAGCCCCATTGCTTCTTTGGTGCTGAGTGACAGCTGATGGCTTTTAAAAATTGTTGTTGTTATTGTTGTTTATTTTTATTTTATTTTTATTATTATTTATTTTTATTATTATTATTATTATTAGCACCGCTTCTTACTACCCATTCGGGTTGTACGCACTTACACTAATGTGTAATGGTAGGGTGATTGTGAGATGAAATGGATGACCTAGAGTTTAACATGGAATGGAATCTGAACGACAGTGGAGGTCTGGCATTCCCCACATTCACAAGATGTCTTGTCAGAGGTGAAGGAAGAGTTTGGTAAACATAAATCTGTGCCGGGACCGAGGATTGAACCCCGGACTCACAGCACAGAAGTCTGACACCTTACCCCTAGACCACCAGGTCACCTTTTAAAAGTTACCAGACCAAATTATAAGTTATTCACGAGCTAAGTTTACCTAGATGACAGCTCGAAATGTTACTAGAAGTAATCCCTAATATATCACTACGCCAACAGCTGATATTTATCACTTTGGATGACTGTAATGAAAACAGATGGTGATATATTATTGTGATAGTTAGCCACGGTAATTTAGGCCAATATTATTTATATATTTATTTGAGCTCAGACACAAAGTTTATTTATAGTTTTATTCCACTTAAAAAAATATTCACACCACTTTCACAAAAACTTCTAACGAACATAGTTTCAAAATGGCGACTGACAAATTTAAACCATGTGGTCGAACATAGGGGTAGACAAGTTTATTACAATGATGCAGACATGCAGTTGATGAAAATATTTTACTCCGTTAAATATTTCGAAATACGATAAAATAATCATAAAATCATTTATTTTATGTAAAATAAATGACAAGAATTTTCTCTTTTCCAAGTCAATACGATGCCTGTAATAAAAGGTATTGATGTGTGCACTATATTAAACATAATCAATAACGTTCCAAAACGAAAAATAAATACTTTTAATTATGTTTAAAATATTGTTTCGAGTTGGATAAAAAGAAATTGAAAAAAAAAAGGAAATAGTATGAGAAAATTTAAGTTTACGTTATTTTAAATGTAATATATAACAGGTAATTAAAGATCTTTACATTTATAACAAAACTGTGATCTTTTACAAGTGTTGGCAGCCCAAACCTAAACATATGATTTTCGAACTGTCATCCAGGTAAAAACCTATTGTCAACAGAATATATGTATCCCTATGTTGAACCATGTGATCTGCAAAAAACATGTGTTTACCAGATGTCACTTCTGACAGTCAAAATTTAGGTAGGCCTATATATCTAAATGGTGACTGTCAGAAGTCAGCTGTGAGCTGTCAGTCAGCACCAAAGAAGCCACAGGGCTACTGTACAATAGCCCCGTGACTTCTTTGATGCTGACTGACAGCTCACAGTAGACTTCTGACTGTCAAAATTTTGGTATAATACCTAAATTTTGACTTTAAGAAGAGACAGCTGCTAAACACATGTTTTTGCGGATCATATGGTTCGGCGTAGGGAAAAATAATTTGGTCTGGTACAGCATCCCCATGGCTTCTTTGGTGCTGACTGACAGCTCACAGCTGACTTCTGAGAGCCAAAAATTAGGTATATACATAAATTTCGACTGTCAAAAGTGACAGCTGCTAAACATATGTTTTTGCAGATCAGAGTTTAGTCTAAGTGATGAACTAGTAATAAACTGGATAGTCTATTGTATTTAATATAATGGAAAGTTAATATCTGATAGTGAAAGATTGCCAAATTATATTATACTAGTTCTAAACAGATATCAATGATAAGCTAAATTATTATTATATACATACCAATTAAGTCATATCTTTTAATGGTTAGCCAAACCTTCACTGTTTTTAAGTCACCCCCATCAGCCATAATAATTGATTTCGTTAGAATCAATTTATCATAAATAAACAATTGAAAATACGTCTGCAAGCAAAATTGTTACCTAAATAAACAAAGCAAACTAAAAAATATCTCAGCTGTTTTCTGTCAGGCGACGATACCAACCTCTTAAAAATGAACTAAACTAAAATTAAACAAAGACGGCGGATCAGCGTGGTTCTTCTATCTGTGGAGTGTTTAAAAATTCTTTTAACGAGGAAAGTGTTTTCTGTGATGGAAAATGTATAATGTGGTACCACAAAACCTGCGCTAAAGTAGGCAAAAGAAAATTGATCTTTTTAGTAAATAATAAAAACTCTAAATGGTTCAGTGAGAGATGTGAGAAGGATGGTGCAGCTGCAACAACCAACAAAGTCGTTTCAACATTGGATTCTGAAGTATGTAATGCTCAAATAACAAAACAAGACTTAGGTGGAAAACACATTTACTCAATCGATGACGTGATGCAGGAGATAGGAAGAATGAGCTGCCAGCTTAACGAAATAAATCATAACAATAAAGTTTTTGCCGATTCAATTTTGAAAATAGAGAATAGTGTGGGTCAGGTCAAACTTGATAATGAGGCTGTTAAAAAAGAAGTGTGTGTGCTTGCGGAGCGTAATGAAGAGCTTGACCAGTATATGAGACTCAATAATGTCCTGATTGATGGAATCCCAAAACTGGAAAAAGAAAATGTGAGAGATATAGTGCTAAAGGTTGGTGAAAAAATAGGTGTAAACATAACAGCAAGTGACATTGACCGGCTCCCAAAATGGAAAGCGGGAAAACCGCCGACTATATTAGTAAAGTTTGTTAGGTGAACAATTAAAGTAGATTTCATGAGAGAGAAGGCTAAGTTGAGGAACACTAAATCAGTTTCTTTTGTGGATGTACCGGCTCACAACATCTATCTGAATGAGCATCTAACAGCTAGTAAAAGAAAGAAGTTTGCCGAAGCAAGAAAGCAAAGGGATTATGGTAAATTTGCATTTGTCTGTGTCAAGAATGGTCATATTTACATACGAGAAGAGGAAGGGAAACCAGCTGTTCTGTATTGAAAAAAAAGTGGGAAGTAAATAGAAATGAGAACGCAAACGTTTTATGGTGTTTTAAAAAAGACGTTAATGGTTGTTTTTAAATTGACCGAGCTTAGTGTATTTATTGAAAAGGTTTTTATGGAGTGTTTATTATTTTCAGTTTATAAGATCTTTTTCTTTTTTTACTATTATTTTTATGTGCTCTACTTGTGGTTTTGTCTCATCCGGCCCTGGGTATGTACGTTTGTGTTTTACTGTTGTTTTCTTTGCTTTAGTCTAAGAAACTGTCTTATGGTAAATGTGGCTGTCTATTTCTCTATGTTTATTTTATACATAGGGATAAGTTCTCTCTGTTATTTACTAATAGGGTAATAGTAGGCTTAGTAGGTTTGATAAGCAGCACGTATTTCTATAAACAAATTAGTATGGGCCCTTTTTATTATTTTATTGTTTTAAATTATCACAAACAATAATAAAAAATGAGATAATGTTAGTTAATTAGACTCAAGTTGTTAATTGTTTTCCCAAATCCAAACTAAATATATTTTACTTAAACATCAGAAGTATTACAAATAAGTTGGATGAACTACAGGTGATAATAAGTAGGCCTACTCTGCCTTTACAACCGGATTTAATTATACTTACAGAAATGTGGCTTGAATCGTATGAAACTAACTTTCATAATATGAATGGATATACAGGAACCTTTGCCTGTAGGAATGATAGACAAGGTGGGGGTGTGTGTGTGTGTGTGTGTGTGTATATATATACTGCAAATAACCTGAATGTCAATGTTATGGAAATGGATGAGAGTAGTTTTTACTTTCTAAGAATTGAAATAGACTCATTAAACCCACCCCTAGAGATCAGTGTTATATAAAGGCCTCCAAATATCCCTCTTAATAACGTCCTAGCATATTTTGAAAACATTATAAACAATTTGGCAGGGAAAAAATGCATAATCATAGGGGACACAAACATTAATACAATGTATGATACAATATTTAATACTCTGCTAAACAGCTATGGCTTTGAAATTTGCAATGAGCTAGCAACTAGAATAACTAACAACAATGAAAGTATATTGGACCAAATTATTTCAAATATAGATGGCCAGGCTCTGTGGGTTTCAAACACTAACAATAGTTTAAGTGATCACAACATTCTAATAGTGGAATTGAAATCAAATTATATCATGGTGGAAAGGAAAAACGACACTGAAAATCAACGTGTAATTGATTACAATATCTTATAACTTAAGCTTAATGAGTCTTTAAGACAAATTAACACCAGCACAAATACAAATATTTTTTTTAGTAACTCATGACGATAGTGCAAAATGATTTGTTAATTGCTGAAAGAAGGGGAGGTCAAATAATTGCAAATAGTGTTCGTTATTCGCCTAGGTGTGGTTGGACAAACAGTCAGCTGTTGGAAATGCTTAAATTACGTGACAAAACATATAAACTAGTTAAATTTAACCCAGAAAATACAAACTATAAGAGTGCTTATATTTTAGCTAGGAATAATGTAACAGCACTTAAGAGAAGGTCGATGAAAAATTATTTTACAATAAAGTTTATAAGCAGTAGTAATAATCCTAAACAATTGTGGTAGGAAATAAATAAGTCTCTTAATAAAAACTGTAAAGTTAATAATAAAATATCAAAATTGAAATTTATGAACAAGGAATATAATACAACTCCTGAAATGGCAGATATTTTTTTTTATATATAAATGTAGGACACAATCTTGCAATGAATATTCCTGTATCTCCTAATGATAAGTGGACATTATACACTACCACTATAACTATAGATGGCTCATTTGCAATTTTCTTAACAGATGTAATGGAAGTAAAAAATATGATAAGAGATATTAGTAACTCAAAAGGCTGCCTTTTGATAAATGCTCTAATAAACTACTAAAACATTGCTCATTTTTTTTTGTTGGAGTATATATATGTTCTATTTAATAAATCTATAACAGAAGGTCATTTTACGGAACAGCTGAAAATATCAAAAATTATTTCCGTATATAAGGGTGGCACTTTGAAATAAGATCCATCAAACTACAGTCCTATCTTACTTATATCCTCCATATCAAAAATATTAGAAAAAATAATGGAAGTTAGATTACTTAAGTTTTTAGACAAAGTAAATCTTTTCAAACATCCCCAATATGGATTTAGGGGGAAATCTGATACACTAGTGGCGGCTTTTGAATTGATAAACAAAATACAAAATACAATAGATGACAATACTAAGCTATCTGGATCTTTATTTATTGATTTAAAAAGGCATTTGACACTGTCAAACATGAAATTATATTATACAAGCTGTCTAAAATAGGAATAAGATGATTAGCTCTTGAGTGGTTTAAGAGCTATATTACTAACAGAAATCAATACACTTACATAAACAATCACGAAAGCACTGCACGTGGTGTCACGAGTGGGGTCCCTCAAGGTTCGGTAATTGGACCTTTACTTTTTCTTATTTAGGTTAACGACATTTTTCAGGTAAATTTTCAAGGCTATTTACAACTATATGCAGACACAAGTTTATTTTACATTGGACAAAATTTTAAAACTATAGCAGAGAATATTCAAACAGACCTGAAATTGTTATAGTATTGGTTAAGAGTCAATAAACTGTCGCTAAATCTTGAAAAGTCTAACTACGTTATTTTTAATAGACCAGGAAACAAAGATATAAAGAATATAGATAATAACCAGATCAGCTTTGGGAATAACGTTTTGAAACAAGTAAGGAAAGCAAAATATATCGGTCTGACCATTGACAGCTCCCTATCCTGGAACTAAAATATAAACGATGTCACACACACACAAAAAATAGGGGTCCAGTTGGGATACTAAAAAAACTCTCCTACAAATTCACTCCAAACGTGTTAAAGCCCAACTACTTTGCTCTGGTTAACTCACATTTGTCCTACTTAAATGTAATCTGGGGTAATACTTTTTAAAGTAATTTAATACCACTAATAAGACTACAAAACATAGCATTAAAAATATTTTTCGGTTGCCCAGTAATGAGGAAGGCGACATTAAGCTTAAAAGGTTGGGTTTTTTGAAATTAACTGAAGCTTTTTTTTTACGGTTGTAATGGTATATAAACTCGAAAACAGCCTAATTATTAGTACGCTAGAAATTGGGGAACACAAAAAGGGGAATTACTCTACAAGAAGTCTGAATAATTATTTCCAGAACAGAGTAAACACCACTACTTTTGGACTCTACTCAATAAAGATTAAGGGACTAAAATTTTTCAATATAATACCACAAGAAATAAAGATGAAAATACTTAATCTTTTTAAAAAGAAAGTTAAGAGATACATTCTAGAAAATAATGTTGACCAGGTGATATGTAGGTGAAACGTTATCTGTAATTTTGTAGAAACTGTTATTATATTTGGAGCAGAGTGTGTATGTATACTGTACTTTTTTTCTTTATTTTGTAAAGGTTTTATGTTGTATACTCTTATGTTTAATTGCAGTTTTACTATCATTGGGCTGAATGCATCTAAAATAATGTGGCCGGGTGAGGACAAATAATTTATACCCTGTAATAGACATAACTTTCCTAAATGTATGTAGCTAGTTAGTGAATGAACTACACCTACATTAGGATGTTTATATGCATACGAGCCGATCTTTGCTATATTTGTAAACAAATTCTGAATAAATAAATAAAACTTAGTTTTTGTGTCTGTTTATTTTCTCTTTCATCTTTGGCTCCGAAGATATTTTCTTCAGGCAGCCAGGAACATTCTTATTATTTGATCGATGCATTAGCTGAGTCACTTCCGATGCAACCATTAGTTCAGTTCTAAACTACTTAGCCCTAACTACTCTAGGTTCTTGTGTACAGGATAACCAAGTAGACATTTTTAAGAACCTATACTGAACCTTTATTTTTTAACAGGAAATTAAACGGCTGATTAGCACAATAACTAAAGAAAAACTTGGAATAGGTTTAAGAACGTAATGACAATTGCCACTTGTTGTACAGTTATAATCATAATTGACTGGTCCGAAAATTTCAAGAACGTGGAAAACTACACAGAGTGAAGACGAAACCTTGCGCATCAAATAATGGTGATCTTTCATGTAAGCGTCCCCAAGCCGAATGTGGGTTAAAGTAAAATTAATTTACAGGAGCCCTTAACTGCCGAAACCATGGTGTCGCTAATTTCCCTTCACAAACATCGTGGTACCATTTTACCTTATGCTGGCCTCCACATTCCCTGAATTCTAAGTTCTAAACACGTTATTAAATCGCTAGACGGTTGCGAAATCTCCTGCTCAACAGAAAGTAACTTTATACTAGATACCGATATATACATACTTTCATTTCCTATTATAGCCACATGACTAGGAATCCATTGAAACGCTAATGTGTAGTCCCTATCTTGGAGAGAGAGGCACTCGTTGAGAAAATGTTACATGCTATAAGGTAATAATATATTATTTATTTTACTTCTTTTTGTTATTTAGTGTTTGCGTCACCTTGGCAAATTTATTCTGTTGTACTCAATACTATAACTTTTGTATGAGGTATGCGAGTAGATTTTAGAATATTTGAAAGTTTTCATGTAAATATCACATTTTAGTTTTAATATAAAAGATGAATTAATGCGTTCTATTGAATTTAATTGTAAATACTATATACTTGTATGTTGCAAAATGATTACACGTGTACTATTTTTACTATAATATAATTATGTTGTTAATTAAAAGGAAAAAAAATACATTATCATCATGAACTGTTTCCAGCCTGTGGCCGGCTCTGTTTGTAACATTACGTTGTAAAATGTTACAATAGGACCCCACTCCATGATGACGTAAACGCACGTATCGGAGTAAATCATACTACCCGCTCCAATAAAGACAACTCAATTAGGATCCCTACAATAGTGATATTCTCTGTTGTATTTCATGTAAGTTAATAAGACATGATAAATCAATGCTGGACAATATATTTCACTACCAAATCCATTTATATGTTAATATTTTGTTTGTGTACTTACCAAATGATTCTTCTCACACTAGTAACCTGCAAGATTGGTCTACACCGGACGATCTAATACAACGAGTGTGGCAAGTGAGATTCGATGTGTCAAAAAGACGTCCCGGCGCTCCGTTTTCAACTAGCGAATTATGAGCTGTGTAACTTTGAAGACAACAAGGAATAACTACGTACCTGACCTCTGGTGGTTGGAAGAAGAATCACCTATAAAACATCGGAAGATTGGAGTAACTGGCTGATATTCCAATGTAGCAAAATAAACAAAGGTCTACGTGACTTTTGAAGACATCGTTGACGTCACTTAGCGTGTATTTCTGTCTCCCACCTCCCCTTTCATGCAACGAAAACCCCTATATAATGGCTACGCATGTGTGCCAAAATTGACTATCTTATCATCTACGATGGACGACGGACCATTGTCATCGACCTGGACAATGGGAGGATAAACTTGTAATTTGTATCAACATCGTAACAATGGTGATTCGTGTTTTGGACTCTAATTTATTTTCAACTCCAATAATTTTTGTATATAAAACTTTAAATCTTCTGTTTCTAAAACTATCTTATTTTGGTAGTTCTATTTAAATTAATACTCTACATTTGGTATGTCGCCACCTGGGCGCTAGAGTATTTTTTTGTAACGTTCATTATCGTAGGTATACACTCTTATTAATTGATTCAAAGTTTGTACAAGTTAATATTAATATGTTTGAAAATGTGAATAATTGTATTAATGTTTCCTAATCTTCGAAGTAACGTTTCTTATTTAGTTTGTATTCTGAATTATCGTAAAGTAATGTATCTACTATTTTTGGTTTTGTGTTATCGATTACTTTAATGAACTATTTCTCATTTAAATATCTTTTTCTAATTGTATGTACTATTAGGACTTTTGAAGTACTGTATATCGATGGAATTATTGTTTAGGTTCCGTATTCTGAGTCAGGTTCAGATAGTACCGCAAGAGTTTGACTAATGTCTGTAGCCAAACTCTCGCGTTATGTAAAGTCCGATTACATATTATTTTCAAAGTTAAAGTAACGTAATTTATATCTTCGTTTTCTGTGAATAACGAACCTTTTGTAACCATTTAAAGGTGCCCATTAGGCCCTTATAACCTTATACCTTATTTAATCGCATATGTATTGTTGTTGTCTCATATAGACTGAACCGTCAGAATAATGATTGGATTTCAAATTTCTCTATTGTAATTATACCTGCGCATCTTTAAGGATATAAAGTTGTTGTCGTTAGGTTTAATTTCCAACATAACTCATTAAGGTATAATGAGACCATGTACTGTTATCTGCGCTCTTGTTGTTAATGTGAATAAACACCTCATATTGTTGATTTTAAATATTTCTAATAATTTCCCTGTAACTTGTTCCCTAGCTTCACCCTCTCCCTTTTATTATTTTCACTGGTCGGGTAGTAAGAGGACGCAAAGAAGGTGTAACATGTTTAGCAAAATGCCTCCATCTCCCTATGCCCTTCAACCTTTCTTTCTCTTGCACTCTCTTCCACTCTCCTCCTCTCACTTGCACACTTTCTTCTATTTGTTCTACCCATCTCTTCCTTGCGGTATCTTCTCTTCTTACTTCATATCCGTTAAAATTATTGGAATCCTCTCCCATTCCACCCTAATTATCTATCCCTACCATCTACTCCTAGCTTCTTCTACTATACCATGTACACCCTGTGTCCCATCTCTTTACCTTACATCTTTATTCCTAATCCTATTTCATCTGGTCACAGCTATTATTATCCTCAAAATCTTTATTCCCATGGCCTCCACTTTCCTTGTTTCTCTTTTACCCAAAGTCCAAGTTTCCGCTGCATACGTTACTATCAGGGCCACCCCAAGGGGCAAGTGGGTCGGGTGACTGCCTGGGGCTCCGGGCTTTTGGGGGCGCCACACCACCGATGTCGTCTAAGTAAACTACAAATTATCTTTAAGAAATTCATACATTGCTAAGATATATTTGAAAGTGAACTAATTTTCTTTGCCATTTATTACGACTCGTGTCTCTGTTAGAAACAGTGGTGTATTAACTTGGTGTTATAGCCGCGTGCTGCTACCCATAGTCAGTTGGAACAAATTTTAACTAAAAAAAATATTAAGTGATTTGTTCATTTTCCCACAAGATTGTGTGTCAATAAAAGGTATTAATGACCATGCACAATGTTTATGGGGATTTAATCCTCCCCTCTACTTTTGTTCAACCCTTAAACACTGGCCAATAATCGGTGGTTTCTACAACGTAGGAAATGTATTGCAAGCACCAATCTATCTTGCTAGCTATAGTAGACTGTGCTGTGGTTTTAACTCTAGTATGAAGGATTTCTTTAATTTATTGTGCCATATATTATTGACTGTTAAGCGAACGTTAATTTTATAGAGGTGTTTATTATATAACCTCACAAGATAAGATTACGACCGCAACATTTTTAGAAGCACTAGTGGAAAAGGTAAAAACATTATCTTGTCATATTATTTTACTTACAGCAAAAGATAATTAAAGTTCATGCATATCTTATCAATATACTAATGGCTTAGTGATAGAGCATTGATAGGAGAAAATAAGCTACCCCCTTCACCCCTTGATATAACAAAATATTAGTATAGGTTCATTAGGGAAGAGCTTAAAAGTTATTTTTTTCTTCAAGTATTTCCCCCTCACCCTCCTTCAACCGCTAAGCTTAAAGATAATACCCACCAGTTTTGAACTTTGTTTTGCTCGTCAAAGCGTTTACTAACATTTGTTTCATTTAACTAATTAATCACTTATTGTTGTATCTCATATATTAAATCAAATTAATTAGTGATCCAAAAGGCGACATTGCCTTTTATCTGTGTAAGAGAGAAAGAGATACCACGTGACTCAAGTTGGCCCGCCACATTTCTGAAAAAACAACTTTTTTTGTCTAATCGTTTGTGCTCTAATTGTGCTCATATGTGCCCGAACATGAACATTTGTGCTGTGAAACTGGCCAATTTAAAAAATATTTAATGTGGCGGGCCAACTTGAGCTCAAGCTAGCCCGCCACATATTGAAAATTT
>CABEEJ010000502.1:0-12081 GCA_901482245.1 Timema douglasi | reverse complement strand
AGATTTATCTGATTACCAAACCCTTCCTTCACCTCTGACAAGACATCTTGTGAATGTGGGGAATGCCAGGCCTCCACCGTGGTTCGGATTCCACGTTAAACTGTAGGTCCTCTATTTCATCTCACAATCACCCCACCATTACACATTAGCGTAAGTGCGTATAACCCGAACGGGTAGTAAGACGCGGTGCTAATAATAATAATGATAATAATCCTAGGTTTTTCTTGGGGATGTTTTTTAGATACGTGATATTTGAGTTTATTGCGTCTGACACACCACAATAAGCACAGTTGACGTCTTGTTTGTTCTTAAAAGTCGACATAATAAACATTTGTTTCACTAAACCATCTATTTTTTTATAAACATTTATCTATTGTACAATGTACAAACGTTAATAGCTCCACTAAAAACCACAATTTCATGGCTACACAATTATTAGAACACACATGTCACAAGTTTAAATAAACTTTGTGTACATCGCCATGTAATTAGGCCGTGATATAACGGGTGACTGAATTTGAACTAAAACAAAACATCGCTCACACTTTCCCACCCTCCACATGCTCTCCATAGCTACCAAACAGCCGCTGTAGGTTAGGTGACTGATGACTCATCACTCAATCACACCTTTAGCTAGGTTGAATTATTATTAGATTTTTCCTTTGCCCCCTATCTCAACCTCTGACTTCTTATTTATAAGGTGTCCTGGTGGTCTAGGAGTAAGGTGTCGGACTTCTGTGCTGGGGTCCGGGGTTCAATCCTCGGTCTCGGCACAGATTTATCTGATTACCAAACCCTTCCTTAACCTCTGACAATACGTGTATTAAAGTTCCACAACTTATGAATGTGTGGAATGCCAGGCCTCCACCGTGGTTCGGATTCCACGTTAAACTGTAGGTCCTCCATTTCATCTCACAATCACCCTTACACATTAGTGTAAGTGCGTATAACCCGAACGGGTAGTAAGACGCGGTACTAATAATAATAACTTATTTATAACTCTGACACATTATCTTAGCCCCTAGAGATCGCAACTCTTTGTGCTCACACCGACATTGCCTCACTATGGCACATACTGGTAACATCGGCGTTGAGTGTTATTGGCCTTTGTTTTTCATACAAATGAAACTACCATATCAGAACCAGAATGTACTAAAAGCGCCAACAAAATTGTTGGACTTTTCCCTGCCCCAAATTTCCCCAGGGCTGCTTTATTTTTTCCTGAACCTCGTTCGCGCGTTCGGACATATTCTGCACCCCTGCACTCATGTACAAGCTTAGGTAATTGAAAACTGAGCCAAACTTGTACGTGGATGGGCCGCTTTAGAGACAATGGACCTTATAGATATAGAGTATGTAGACTCGGCTTATGGGTGTGTTTTATAGGTGAAACAGGTTTAGTTCATAAAAAGATATACATTTTTCACACTTTTTACTATTGTAAATAAAATATTTCATAACATCTATAGGCCTACACACAACATTAATTGAAATTTTCATTTATAAAACGATCACAAGATTTAGTTGAGTCTGGCTCACATTTAGGATCCTGATATATAAGTAGGCTTATAGTTCTAGATTTCTTCAAACTGAGCAGTTGTACAAAAATAATACTTAAAAGTGCTATTTTTGAAATAAGTTAAATTAGTTTAAGTTATATTTTGATTTGTTCTTAACCAAAACGGTTAAAAATTAATCAAATAACCTAAGCTATATATATATATTTTTTCTTTCCAGAAAATTAATGCAGTTTGAAGTTCAAAGTGCCATTTTAAAGTAATGAAATTACGAAGTGGATCTGTGCTAAGTCCAGAAAATGTCTCCCATAAGGCAAGAATACCAACTTATTTACAGAAACCATCAACAAACAGTAAAGGCTATAGAATTAAAAAAAAGAAACTTTTTACTTCTAGTACTAGTGGATCATCATCCTCTGACAGTTCGAATGGGAGTGAAGTTTCGGAACAACCTAGCACATCCAATAAACCTTCTTCAAATGTCGCGTCTCGCAAAGAAAATATAAAATCAGTTAAGGGCAGCTCATCATGTAAAAATGTGAAACCATCAGAATCACTTAAAACTAAATTGAGTAAGCCGAGGAAAGTTGTGTGTGCTAAAACTGTTAGTAAACACACATCTGTTGGTTTGAACCAGAATAAACCAAAATCTGCCGGTGTTTCACGTTTACTTGACAAATCGGTTGCTTCTTTAAGCGATTCCTTTGATGATCTTAACATATCTGGGCCTAGGAAACTTTGTAGGACCACCAAAGTTCACTCAAAAAATTACAAAAACTCCAGAGCAGAGGCAGTAAAACCAAATACTTCTAATAGACCTAGAAAAATTATTTCCTCCCCTTTACATAGACTCTCTTACTCTAGTGATAGTGATGATACAGATGTTGATAAAACAAAATCACAAAAGAACACATTAACAAAAACTAGTAAGATCCACAAGTCTTCTCAAAAGAGTACCACCAAATCATCTTCTAAATCATCACAACTGAGTGATAAAAAATCCAAAAAATCAAAGAAATCTACTAAATCATTAGCTTCTGAATATGATTCAATCGACGTTGAGACGGTAAAATGTTCGACAACGGTTAAAAACCTGGTTACTAAGACAAACTCTGGTGGAATAGTCAAGACAATTCCTGTGGTTTATATCGATTCGTCAAGCTCAGGTGATAATTTGGAGGAATTGATTTCACACAAGCAAATCCAAACTCACAATAAAACTCGATCAAACAAGGACACAGACCAGATAAAGTACAATAAAAAATTTACAACAAATAGTAACACTTCAGATAAACTCCCCGTCTCAAACTGTAATTCGAAAGTCTCAAACCAAATAATCCCAATTATATGTTTAGATAATAGTCTTGAAACTTCTAAATCTTTGGTAATGAATAAACAAAGTAAAGATTTTGACACAGATTTAACTACTTTTTCAAATGCACCATCTTCTGTTGTCTTCAATTCTCAACCTGCAGAACCACTATCGGGTGAAATCCTTGTTGACAAAATAAAAAATAGTAGCTCCAGATGGGAAAATATAACAGCATGTAAAGATACTAATGTGAATAACAAAGATATTTTTGGAACTGAATGCACAAGAAACAAACCAACTACATGTGAAAGTAAAGGTAATAAATCAGACACTTTACATAAAAACACCCCAACTGTTGATGATTCTATCATTAAGTCCGCAAACGCCATTCAAGCTGGTCACACAAGTGCTGTTAGCAAATCAAAATCTAATAACATTCTTCCTATGATTCCACCAGATTTCAAGTTTAAGCCTTACAAGCCAACAGAATCATCAACTGATAAACAACCTGTCAGCAATACAACCAATTATAAACCTAGATGGAATACCATGTCTCATTGCAAAGGTAAATCATGGAACACGGCTTTTAACGAGAAGCGTAAATTTAATAGATGGGACTCTCCTTGTAAAGATAAGTTGGGGAGGAGCCCCGCCAATAAGAAGATAAAGTGCCCTTCAATCCCATACAACAATACTCAGGTTGCAAACCAATCCTCAACCAAACAGCCCGGATACCAATATTTCAAAAATGGAAACACAGCTTGGCAGAACAATAATTACAACGTCAATACTTATCACTCACCTTGGCGGGCGCAAAAATACTCTACTAGCAGGGGTTATGTTAATACCAATCCCAATAATGGTGCTCAATACAAAACTTTTCCTTCCAACAATAGTGGTCAGTATGGGCATGTGTGGCAAAACAACAACCAACGGTTAGATAATTCTCAGAAACTTGGGGAACATGTCAGACAATTAAACAACCAACTAACAAGTTCATATAATCAAATCTCAAGGACTCTAAATGCTAATGTTGCTAACAACACTACCTATAGTGGGAGTATCTCGCATCAGTTTCCGTCGTCGAGTTACACGGGGAGCTCGTCCAATGGCAACACTAGCCACAAGGCACCAGCCGTCCCTTGTGCTAAATTCAATGATGATAATAGTGGGACGAACATAGAGACGAACACAATTCCCGCCCGGTCCAGCTCACCTGTCAATATGTTTGGAGGGAACATCTATCTACCCAGCTCTCAAGGTGTCAAGAAATGTGGGCTCAGACCAATTGTTATTGATGGTAGCAATGTGGCAATGGGGTGAGTCATTTATTTAAATTTACAAGCACTGGTAGACTGGTCTATAAGGAGGTTTCACAAACTCACAGGCCCGTGGTACAGATCTGACATATTTTTATAGTTCTATAATACCTGCAGTCATATTCACACACTTATTAATTCAAAGTTTAGTGTGTACATAATATTGAATAACAAAAAACACTTAGAACTACAGTATTCAAACTGCTATATATTTTTATCATTTTAAATTAGAACCGGGTTGAATCCGAACCTCCAATCTACCTTTGAATCTTGTATTCGAATGTTGGAATAAAATTATTTACACAAGAGAAAATATAAGCATATAATAGAAGAATATAAACTACAAATAGTAACAAAATGTTAACATTCTTTCTTATAATCCATTCATTACAGTATAACATTAATACATTCAGTTAAATGTTAAATTACTGATCTGGGGCCTGGTTGTTAGGTTCATCCTATAATTATGGTCAGTTCTGAACCACCAATAAGAATTATTGAAGCTCTAAAACAAATTTCCGTAAAATAAATTGGAAGAAAAAATAATATTTTTTTAAAAAGATTTGAATCTCGAATATCCTTAAAGATTCTAGAGCTCCATTCCTACATTAAATACTTGATTCTAGGCTCTTTTTATATATATATTAATAAATATTGCTTGGACTATTTTTCTGACCCTCATAAACACCAGAGATTTTTTTTAAATGTAGATCTACTTTAATCAAGATGGGGATAGGGGGCATACTTTTGTGAGTGCGCCAATCGACTTATCTGTTCCTAACATGCCAGAGACGGAGTAAGTGAATGCACACTAATGATTTTAAATACAAAGCATAAAATAATATATATGCAGGTCTATATATTTTATGCTTTGTGAGTGCGCCAATTGACCCATGCATGTTAAGGGACTGCAGTCATTTGATTCCTCTGAATAATCATCAGGTTCAGAGAACATATCTATTTTCTTGCAAAATTGTATGTTTGTTGTAGGCACGGTAATGGGAGTGACTTCTCGTACCGTGGATTGCAGATCTGCGTCAGATACTTTGTAAAGCGTGGCCACAAAGTGATGGCATTTCTACCTCAGCACCGCAAGTGTGGGCTTAGTACCAAGAACAAACAGATACTGACCCAAATGGAGAAGGAAGGCCATCTCGTCTTCACACCTAGTCGTCGAGTCGATCAGCGTCTGGTGGTGCCTTATGATGACTGGTACAAACACATGTCAACATAGTATTATTCATGTCAAATATTTGGGTTGTTATTTTCTCTCAGGCATACTTTAGCTATATTTATTTTCTACACCTTTTTGTGCTAAATTTTGAACATAGAAAAACTTAAAAAAAAGCTTTTTCATATGTGATTTTCATTATTTAAAAATATAGGGTAGGGGATAGGCTATAATTTTAACTAAACTGAAGAAATGGGAATTCTTGGAAACTTATTAAAGAAATTAATTGAATAATCTTTTGACAAAATGTGAGTGCGACAGTAATTACTGAAAATAATACAGTAATATACTGTATCATATACATCTTATCTATTATTAGTAAATTTATATTCGTGTGTGAACTGATCAGGTATTTTGTAACCAAAGTAATGTATTTTATTTAAACTGCAGTAATGACTAGTCTAATTGTGAACCAATCAACTTATGCTAATAGCACAATTTAGTTTAAACACGCCTTTATAACATTGATTACATTAAGAAAGCTTCTTGGATTCTCTTATAAAGATGGACGTGCGGAAGTCGTCAGCTTATAAACATGTGATTATCTAAGATCACAGCCATCAGACAACGCACATGTTTATAAGCTGACGACTTCCACGTCCATCTTAGACTCTGCCTTAAACTATGAGTGAAGAATGGCCATGGGCACGGGACGAATCCTGGATAGCTCAGTGGTAAGAACATTGGCGTACTAAGCCGAAGGTCCCGGGTTCGATTCCCGTGTCCAGGTGTCATTTTTCAATTTTCAGAATATGATATATATTAGTGTTTTCACTTTTATTTGTGGTTTTTTAACCCGTCCATGTTATACTCTATGTCCGGATATATTCAATAACTTATTATATTTTGCTTGTATTTTTTCTATATTTTGCACTTTATTTCATACATGAAATTCTAAAGAAAAATTACTTGTGCAGTTTTAAAAATGCCATCTTAATTCAAAATTAATTTTGACATCTGTATTTTTATTGACTTGTATTGGAATGATGTCAACAGAACGTTTGAATCTGTAAAATCGTCAATATTTATTTTGTTTCATTTGGCTGTTTACAGGTTTATAGTACAGTGTGCGGCTGTTCTTGAAGGGGTCATTGTGTCCAACGATAACTATCGAGACCTTCTCACATCAAACTCAGCACTATCCAAAGCTATCAAAGAAAGGTATATACACAAAGAGTTATTTTCTAGACAGTTTAATGACACTAATTGGTTAGGGAAGAGGAAGTTAAAGTTGAGAAGAAATTTACTCATATTTTTAATAGAGGAAGTAAAACACTTTAGGGGGGGAAAAAACTCAGCTTAAGTACACCTAGTAGAGATTCGAACCTTGGTTTTCCCATCACTGGCAAGCCAAACTTTTAATCCACATGCTCAACGATGCTTTTTTTTTTAACTTCACAATTTACATTTTAGTGAATTAAACTTGTAGTTCAAAATAGCTTACACACTTTCCTGATTTAATCAACAAATATATTTTGTTGACATTTTTTTTTTCCAGAGACTATTCTACTAAATTATCAAAAGTTTTATTCATGTGCATGATTTGCTAAATCACAGCCTCTACACTGCAACAGCCCCTGTGGTTGAACCAAGGTTCTCCTGCCACTAATATGGCCATAGTAAAAATGAAGTTTTTGTTTAATCTGTTTTCAGGTTGCTGATGTATACCTGGGTAGGTAACCTGTTGATGTTCCCCAATGATCCTTTGGGTAGATATGGCCCAACCTTGGATAAGTTCTTGAGGTTTCCTTAGTAGTTTCCTCAGTTAAAATATGTACATATAACCTGAACAAGTAGTAAGATGTGGTGATAAAATAAGAATTTCAAATATGTTTTAAATTTAATCCATAGTTTTAATAAAGGTATTCCCCTATTTTTATAAATAATGCATTTCTGAAAGTGCATATAAAAACCTAATGTACTTCTAGAATTTATACATGCTCTTTAGTTGACTGGTTTTAAGTTCATTGAGTGTTCTCTTAAAAGTGCGCATCACATACAAATTAACTCTGTGATACTTTCGGCTAGAAATTGTAATTTTACACAAGTTCTATTGCACGTGGATCTTGTCTGATAAAACATTATTGGAGATAAAGAGTGAATTGAATTTTATAATACTGATTATTGGTGAAATATTAAATGATATGTTTATGACCATTTTAGAATCGTTTTACAGCTAAGTATTGTGCGCAAATCTTCATTCTGTCATAATAGGGACATACTGTAGTTGTTGACAAGAAACTTTGTCGCTTTGTTCCCCATTGTCACTGCTGAAAATTTCGAGTAATCATTTAAATATGAATGCTCTGCACACATTTCTGGCATATTTTTAGGTCTTTTCCATTTTACTCCCATACCTCACACACACACACACGCAGATTCAATCTGGGAACTGAGCTGGGCATACTATGATGAACGCTCTTAAGGTGAGAATGAAGGAGATGCAACTTTTATAGCGAAACTTTTGTTTTTGCAAAAAAAAAACTAAAACAAATTCAGTAGTTCCATGGCTTATTTGGTGCTGACTGAAACTCACGACTTGACGGTCAACATTTAGATATATACCTAAATTTTGACTGTCAGAAGTGACAGATGCTAAACACATGTTTTTACAGACCATATGGTTTGGCGTAAGGACACATAATTTGGTTTGGTAACTTTTCAAAGCTGTCAGCTGTTGAAGATATGTCATGAGCATAGCGGCATTAGATGAAAAAGTTTTTAAATGAAGAGAAAAAGTTGTCATTAAATTCCTGGACACCCTTGACAGATATTAAAGAACTGTTATCACCTTGTGAAGAAAATTAAACTCTGTTTCTAATGGAACAATATTTTATTTATTTTGCCCAAAAAATTGTTTCAAATTTCTAAATAAAAACTGCAAAAACAGTTACCTTTTCTCACATTCCCTAAATCCATACTTTACGGCTATTCAGGCTAAAGATTGACAACTTTCAGCACTCCTATTGATTCTCATCTTTGTCTCAATTGTATAAAGATCTATGTTTCTTATCAGTAGTGTTAACACTTCATTTTTATAAAATAATTCGGGCAAAATGAGTTAACATATTAAAATAACTGAATAACACTGCACTACAGCCAAGCTGGAAGGCTGTGCCATTGTGCAAAGGATTATGTAACTGCCACCATCATACCTTAAGATGTTACCTAGCGGGCAATACAATATAAGGTTGGTCGAAGTTTTCCGCAACCAATGTAGTAAATCCTGAATCTGGATTTAAAAAAAAGTTGGCCTAGAGATTTAAATTTATTATGTAAAAAATGTGGGTTGTACAATACTTTATACATAAAAACAAATTAACTGTCATGGTAATTAATTAAATATTTTATTTTTAACAAGATTTGTATAGTGAGGTCTTTCAAAACTATTCCATTTTATATGTTTTTATAGTCAAACTTTGAATTATAAATACTAGAACGTAATGAGATGGTATCTATGGAACATTTAACAGAAAAATAAAATCCTTAGGTATTTGATTTTTAAATATATACTAACATAACTATATATATTAACTGTGAATCTTGTTTAAGAATTGTTCTTGAATATAAAATTAATTTTTCTCTTATGTAAATAATTATTATATATTCTGTCTTACTACAGGTCCATTACGTTTGTCAATGAACTTAGACCGCCAATATGCCTTGTCCTCTGCCTCTTTTTTCAGCTTCCAAAATTGTCTTCTTCCCTTCAAGTCATCCAATATTTGGATCTTCCTTCCTAAGCTCCTCTTCCCCTCAACCTTACCTTCTATGACATTGCAGAGCAGACAGTTCCTCCTGAGGATATGTCGCATCCACTTTGCTTTGTACCGAAGAATCACATCCAAAATGGTTCTCTCGTTATCCACTGTACTTAGGTACATCATTTATCACCCTGATTGTTCACCTGATTCTCAAGTCTTCTCCAGCACCACATTTCAAGTCATTACAATAATTTTAAATGACTTATTAAAATTTTAAACGCAAAGCAATGAAAATTTGATCTACTAGTAAGTTTAATAAATCACTTCAGCTTTAACAGTTTTTGTTTGTTTTCTCTAATAACATTTTCTGTTAGGTTCTCCTAGATTAAAGTAAGACAAATCTTGCTATGGCATCAACTATGCATGATTAGGCGTATTCTACTGAAAGATGAATTAAATGGAAAATAAAACTGTTATGGTTGTGAAAAGAAATTTGTAATTCACACAAATAGACTTAGTATTGACACACATATCATTAGTGTTATTTATTGCACTTAAGGAACAATTGTGTGACATGATTTTGTACTTATTTCTTAGCCTATTTTGTGTTTATATAGGTAAATGGAAAATTCTCCTTCTATTTAACGTTATATGTAAATCACAGAAATTGTTATCAATGTTTTATGTATTTTAAGATACTCTGCTAATTTTTGGTGCTCAAAGTTTTTATTTTGCCATTTTGCACATTGTGTAAAAAATGTTATTAGGTACTATTTTACATTTACGTAATAGGTAGGGAAATGCAAAATTCGCATCTGCGCTAAAGCGAATTTTTACACGAATTCTACTGTTTTGACACAAATAACACAAATTTAAGTTTTTTTTCTAAATAAACACAATTTATTTGTAATTTGGGCAAATACCACGATATCAAATATAATTTTCAATGTTGTAAAACAGCGATTGCGCTACGCCAGGGCTTCAGTTTGTATGGATCGTATTAGTTTTTGGCTGATTTTAAAGGTGTAAAAGGGATCACAGGGTATAAAAGTATTTTCATGGATTTAGGTGTTTTTTTTAGGTTGAGCTTAAATAATCACTATATTTTACACATTTCATTACTTAAATTTGGATAGATTGATTCTTTGTTTTCAGTTTTTAAAAACTGTCATGCTAGGTGTAAGCAAGGACATTAATATTAATATATGGCCCTTGCTATAGGCGGTCATGTTTGGCATAATTAAATTTTCTTTATTTTTATTCCCTTTTCCTTATTTGATAGTTATTTAGTATTTTATGGCATCATGTTTCAATTTTATTATTGTTTGGTCTAAATATAAATTGATAATCGATTATTCCAATAGGTATTGCTATATGTAAAAATGGAAGATAATGATATTGAGATATCGAGTTTGACATTACTCAGTTTGAAATGTTTTGTGCATATTTATATTTGATTTTTCTCTGAATATTTAAATAAATGGTTAAATACACAATTTGAACGAAAAATTTAGACAGTTAAATTAATTTTTTTTAAATGAATACTAATTTGACCCATATTTCCATAAATAATATCACTTTCATCATATAATATCGCTTTTTGAGAAAAATAACACCACTTTTCCCATGAAGATAACCTTACCTTTTGCATGTATTTAGTAATAGGTCATTTTGATTGTCCATTTTCCTTGTCCAAACTTTAAATTAAACTTTGAAAAGTGGATAAGGTCAACACAGAAATGAAATACAACCAGGCCACAGACAAATAATATACCTACACACTCAACCTCCAGGTTAAAATGATTGTGCTTCTTTTGGCAGCTTGAGTCTCTCACCACTAGGATCGCTGTGGTTAGTCCTATCATCACCCAGCAGTGATACTAGCGAAGCCCTGTGTTGAAGGACTCAAGATCGCAAAAGGAGCACAGAAAACCCCCGTAAGGTTGAAAATCTGTTTCTTACTTGTCTCCAAACCAGGCCCAAATTGTTGTTTTAATTGTATATAATCTTTGAAAACATTTGTTGTGTTTTTACTAAACCTTGAACAATGAATTTGTTATTAAAAATCTTCAATGTGTCTTTTATCAGGTAATTACAATAATTAATGTTATGGATAATTGATGTAAATATTTCACTACTTCTATTAAAACTTTGTAGAAAATACATCTTATAGGTTAATTTGGTTTTCTCATAATCCTATTTGCACAAAGCTATTTTTACTAACAAACTAAATTAGGGGTTAAATATTTCTCCAAAGTGGGTTTGATTTTAATTTGATTTTAGATCTTTTAATAATATCAACTTCTTACATATAGCTTATTTAATTTTCTTGAGTTTGCTTGGATTTATATGTTAAGAGTAAATTTTTATGAATAAACTTTTAAAATGAAATACTTATTCATAAAGTGTGAGAAATGTCCAAATTTTGTGGCAGAGACCTAGTAAAATAACCAAAACACTAAGCAGGTCTCACACTATTTGCGAATGTGAACAAATGTTCACCACCATTTGTGTCATAAAACCTATACAAATATTCACCTTCTGTAAACCTCAAACACTTTATGCAATTGTCTTTTCTAAATAGTGGCAAACATTCACTTCCTTTGATTTGTGCCCAGAAACCATTCCCAGAGCGAAACCCCTCCAATCCCAAATATTTGATTGAATATTTGCTATTCGCAAAACTCCCACACTTCTCGGACAGTCGTTTGAAACCCAAATATTGGTCACAATCTTGAATAGTATGGGGCCGGCTTTAACTTAGTTAATTAACAATGCCAAAACTTGTGATATTACTATAACTTATGCCAGCTGTAATATGAGAACTGTATTTTTATTAATTTTTAGCCATGCTATGAGGTAATTGTATTATATTTGGAATAAGGTAACAGGAAAAGCCAATAGAAACATATAAAAGGAACAAACCAGCTTTCCTGTACCTTCTTCCAAATATAATGCATTTATACTGATATGTTAGTTTTGTAAAAAAAAAAAAAAG
>CABEEJ010000501.1:238647-268401 GCA_901482245.1 Timema douglasi | reverse complement strand
GCTTGAGGTACACTACCATAATAAAGCTGAAGTCATGTATCCTTGCGAAGCTCTAGAGTTGCCAGTGGTAGTAATGCCCTTAAGAGGTACCGCATAGTTTTGACGGGTTTGGGGGAGGGAGGATGCGAAGAAAATATGATGAAAATAAAGAAACAGAAGAAAGTTTTGTCTTTCAGTGTATCTATGAACTGCACGTGCCACGGCACACGATGTAAGACGATTGTTTCCCTTTTGATGACTACATATTATGATTATTGGTTCTTTGTAGTATTATTAAATTTTAGTGATCTCACTTTGTGGTGGTTAGTGTACTAGTTTATTGATTTCCAAAGTTATTTTACTCTATAAATGTATTTATGTATTTCATTCAGTGTTATTGGTATTACATCTTTCAATTAACTCATTAAAAGATTAAACGTAAAAATGTTTATTCTAATTTTAAATAATTACAATATTAAAACACCGTTAAATTGTCTAATATGCTCTGATATAGGTTATTCTACTTTGGATAAAATATATATTAAAATTTTAAAAACACAATGCTAACGAAAATTCTTATAAGGATGCCAGAAGGTTGATAATCCCCGCCGCGAGCCTATAAAGGTTGATAACCCCTGATTTTGAGGAAATAAACACATTCATAATTTGAACCTCGTCTTAATACTCGTTTGGGATATTCACAGTTTCTATTGTGGTAGGAATGAGGAAACTAGAATTGAGTGGAAATTTACCCGAATTCGCGTGGGGGTAAAGTGGGAAACCGTTTAATAAAATCACCCGCAGAATATCCAGCCTTCCCGTCAGCATAAAACTGGACCAAGCGAGCTTGACGTTTTTATTTCGCGTGTTCACCGATACGGATAACAAGTATGTTATTTTTTAAGATAATTTTCATGGTCAGTTTTCACTATTATATATTTATATGCCACAGACACTTGTAATAAATAAACTTTACAATTAAATTTGTTGCTATAGTTTCATTTATTTATGGATTTAGAGAGTCCAGTAAAGTGCATACTAAATCTTTATGTTGTTGGCTTTTATAACAGTAAGTGAAAAACACGTCATGTGTCCTCAACTGGGATTTAATATGTTTGTTTAGTTTTTACAAACATAAGTTGTGGCTTTGACCTGTAGGGTCAAGGGTAAATGTTAACTTTGCTATTCTTTTCTGAACGATTCATTTCTCTTTCTTTCCGTACCCCACTTTCAGACCGGTGGTTTTTGCCTCACAGAAAATAAGTTTTTTTTTTCTTATCTAAAGTCTTAAAAGGACTCGAGTACTTTTTTTTTTTTATCGCGTGGCAGTTTTTGGCCGGATGAATAACATCAGCCTCAACCCCGGCAAGACTGACTACTCGCAAGTGAATTGCGACATTTCTCGCAGGAGTGATGTCCAGGTCTGTTTACACTAGCAGCGATAAATTGCTGCCAGATCTGTCGGTTGAGTTTGTTGGCGTGCGACTTGCGAGAGTTCTCACAAAGGTGTTTACACTTGAGAGGATAATATTGAGAGCTTGTGGAAATTGCGAGGAGTGGGTTTAGACAGGGAAGCGTGGGGTCTCGCGGCACTCATTTGGAACTCAATTCGGCCCACGACCAATTTCTAACTCGCAAGATTTCCCCCTTACCCCGCCTCACGTATAACACCTAACTTGGGTAGGTAATACAGCTCGAACCAAATGTAGCATCGTAGTGCGGTTTTCTCTTATACTTTTAGAAACCTGTGCGATTGAGTGTTACCAATAAAACAGTTTTGTAATATTTAAAAAAATACATATTGATTTTATAATGAAAAAAACAACCACTGAACTGATTCCAGCGTCGATGTTGTCAAGTGAAGAATGCAGAAAACCTCACTTCCGTGCGTTTTCTGGTTTCTAGCGTAATCGTGTATATTATTTTTCTTATTTCCACTTTAATATAGTTATTGCTAGTTTTGTTTACTTCGGGAAAATTGAGAGCAAGTATCCTAAGAGTCAACATGTATTAAAGTGGGGCTGTCTTCACCCATCGTTAGAAGAAGGAATCATCCCTTTTTTGAAACGGCAGGACTTGCGTCTGTCTGCCCCTAGACTTATGTGCTGCAATCAATTCTCCCCACCCTTCCTTCCCCTGCGAGGTATACTTCCCCGCACAACTACTTCCGTTACCTTAGCTTTCTCAGGGATTTTATCACACGCCCGCGCAGTGTTTTGTAATTCGATCTATATTTTTGTTTAGTGTACACCCTCACGTATTTTTTTTACTACTAATGCCATTTTCAAAACCTACCCCTACACAACTAATGGTTGGTTTTATTCTTAAAGTTAATCGACCTATTTATTTATTCATAGATTAATATAAGATGAATCCTTCCTTCACCTCTGACAAGACGTGTATTAATCACAACTTGTGAATGTGGGGAATGCCAGGCCCCCACCGTGGTTCGGATCCCACGTTAAACTGTAGGTCCTCCGTTTCATCTTACAATCACCCTACCATTACACGGAAATATTCCCGCATTGGCATATATACGGTGGGATACCGTTGAGGGAAAACCACCCTCAGTACCCCGATCTCCCGCCACTGGCAGACAAGAGAATACATGACCGACTCCCTTGTCCGCATGTGCCGGTATTACGAGGTATCACGTGTCGAGCAAACCCCCTAGTTACCACGTGATGTGCCCCGTCGCTGCACAAGACCACTAGAGCATTCGCTGCAGTGTTGAATTACACCGTCCCTTGCAACCCCATAGTCATTGGCTTTTCTTTATTTCATTGTTCACAAGGTTTGGAAACCACAACGAAGAAAAACTACCCTACCGAGCACCCCGGCCTTTAGAAATTCAAAGCCCTCTCTACTCGATCTTGGTGGACAACTAGATTTTTAAAATTGTATTTCTTTGTGTGGGGAAACTATTAAATATTGTGCTTTCTTTGATCAGTGTCCAGCGACCTGTAAAACTGGCAAAACAGGAAAATATCAGAGAATTTGCTTAGTCATGTAAAAGTAAAGGATTTTAATCAAATTTCTGAAATTTTTACATAATCATAAAAACAAAACTTAACTTTCATTTACAGCTTGCAGAAGTACCGAATTTGCCCGAGGTAATCACGCAATGCTTAACTTCAAATAAAAAGAAATAAAGACGATCTCTCCTGATCCAGTTTTTAATAAATTTTAAAAAAGTAGTCAAAAGTTTAAAATTTCAGCTTTGAGGTACACATATTTGTGCACAAGGGCTACTAATTTTAAAATTTCCGACCTCTGCGTTGTAGATATCGCGCAATACTCATGACAGACACACTAACTCTTGATTTTATTAATTTATGTGATTAAAATAACCTTTTTTCTTCGAAAGATCCCCGCGTCCTCTGGGAATGAATTTGGTCAGTTGGACAATGATGGCGTGGAGGTGACCAACCGGATGTGACACATGATTATATTAAGGTAACAAGAGCGGCCAGTCGTTTCCAGAAACCACTCTTGATTGATAATTTTGTCAGTTCTGTTTATACAAGGAGCGTGGTTTCCCAACTTTTTTTTCAATATAGAAAAAAGCTTAATTCTTTGACACTGACATCCTTGTATATATATTTTTTTAAATACTCTTCATATTGGCCGAGATCTTGATAGAATATTGTAATAACCCCTTCTCATCGCGCGTTTGTAATATAGGATGCAGCTAGAATCTCTTCTTCTTTCTAGTTCACCGTTTTCTCATCAAGTGACAACATTATGCTACTTACTGCGCGCTATTTTTCTGTCTGAGATCGAGGGGGGGTGGGGGGAAATAGAATAGCTGACGTGGCTACATAAGGTCGCGGAGCAAGTCGTGGTTTCTCTTGGTCACGGCGACAAGGGGTCGTGCGACCTCCCTAATCCTTAATATCATATTAGCGTATTTTCTTCATAGGCGTTTAACCCGGACGTGTAGTTAGACGCGGTAACATTTAAAAAAATAAGTTAATACCCGGCCAATGAATGTTATACTTAGTGATGAAAACAATTGGAACAAAGTTAGGGAGAACATATCACGGGAATTGTCAAATGGGGACAAAGGGAAGTTATATCACAGGTAGAGTTTTAACCAGCTCTACCTACCCTGGCGACGCGACACAACACGACACTGATATGTAATGCAGAGCTTACTTGGGATTTGTCAAATGGGAACAAAGTGAGGGAGAACATATCACGTGGATTTGTCAAATGGGAACAAAGGGAAGTTATATCACAGGTAGAGTTTTAACCAGCTCTACCTACCCTGGCGACGCGACACAACACTGTTTGAATTTGTGACCGGTGGGTGGGTGGTCTCTTGGGTGTATTTGAAGAAATACGTTACCTCGTCTTGAATTGATGTTTATCTCGCAGGCGTTTGCTACGAAGGCGCGCGAGCAGGAATGTGCTAGCGTTGGGTTGTAATTAGACTATGGCGGTCGTGGCCAGATATCGGTCTCGGTGGTTATGTTTTTTGTCCATGCGAGGCAGCTGTGCAGTAGTGCTCTATCAGCAGTTAGGTGTTAACACCTGCAGGGTATAATATCTGCGTTTACTCTTGCAGGGAATGTTTTTGACGGATCAGGTTTTTTGTTTTGCTGTAACTTTGTTACAGAGAATTGATTCCTCATCTGGCAATTTCAAAAAGATTGAATCGGAAGGAGACAAAACAATAGTACAGAACAAATCGATTTGACCTAGGAAATACTTTTTTTTAGTACTAGTATCATTTTGAAACAAATTTTGAGAATTCTGGACCACAAATTAGGATATAATTATATAGTCTAATTCATAATTTAGATTATATTAAAGTTAGCTGCCAGGTGTATCAAAGCATATATAATTTAGTAACAATAATAGAATGTATGCTTAATCTACTATTTTAAAATTATTTATAATATAGTAATAGATAGATCGAAAATTGATTGTCAAACGTACTAAATCATGTTTAAAAAAAGTATGTCCATTTATATTTGAAATATAGTCAAAGTAACCCTTTCTTTAATCTAAATCGTTGTCAAGCTCCTCAAAATTGATTAGATGCACTCAATTTTGGTCCTAGATCGATGCAACACGTCTTGATCTAAATCTGTCCAAGGCCCATGAATCGAACATTTCTACTTTGTTATACAGTTTCCTCCCTAACTAGAAGCTATCTCAATTTTTAAAACATCACTAACGTGACACGTCTCTCAAAATGAATTCGGCTTTGTTTATGTTACAGGAGGCTGGTCAAAAACTACCAACCAAAGAAGAAGGACGAGGAAGACTATCAGTGAGTACAAAACTATTATAACTGATTTGAATTGTAATAATAATACTATACTTTATACTATGGTAGATGGGAGGAAGGCATGTGCATGGAGGGAGAGGGGGAAACCATTTATTAAAAATTATACCAACCCTCCCTGCGGCAAACCAAACCATAGTCCATTCACCATAGGAGTGGTGGTAACTGACAAATAGCAGAAAATGATGAGCTTGTCATTTAGTACGCGTGTCAACCGGCCCCGAGCTAACTGTGTCGAATAGAAGGTCTTTTAATTTAACAATTTCTATGTTTGGAAAAAGACCTATTGATTCTACAGGGTTCCCGTTTATATAAACTAGTGAAAAATTTTGTGAATCAGAATTAGTCAGGAAACGTTAGGGAAACAATATGAATTTTGATTCAAAAGTAATAAAGTACAAGACAATAAAGTTTATTCAGAAATAACTGCTAACAGTTCACAGATATCTCGCTCATCTCTCGATTTTCTTTATTCTACTACCAAAATAATCTCGGCTCATTTTTCATTTCGCTCTTTGTGTTTCTTATGTTCATTAGCTACTTTTTTTTTTAAGGAAGTCTTGCGGAGAGACTTAAGAATAACTTGGGCTTATTTTAATGAAAAGGTCTCAAACATAGAACCGTTCTCAAGGTCGTAGAAAGCTTATTTTTCTAAGTGGGTGTGAGGGTCCACCAGAAAGTTGACTTAATAAATCGGTATAATTCGAAGGGTAGAGGGGAAATCGGGGAAAGTTCCCTTTTAACTCAAATTGAGCTAGTGCTGCAATCTGTACGGACAATCTTGAGACCTTTATAATACACTTTAGATTGTGGTAAAAGTTACCTCTGTCATTTAAATTAATAAAAGTTGTCCTGGATATCTGTGTGATGTGATTTTCTCCTCCACCCTTATTTTTTTTATATGACAACATGGAAGATGGGTTGGGCTGGTGGGGAAAGGGTGTTGAGTGGGGGAGGGTCGGGTCAGAGGGCAAAGTAGCGAATAGGCATACAGAATAACAAAACATATTTGTCTCCATTTCTCAGTCCCACTAATTCGTTTCATTTCAAGCAACGTCCTTTGTTCTCCGATAACAATGTCATTTGAAATGTACAAAGAGCTAGTGTGATACAATAGGACGAAGGTTATAAAAAATGCATCTTGTAGGGGAATTTTAAAATAATTATTATATTTGGTTAATTATTGGCATACAAAATTAATAGTGGAATTTAAAAAAATCTTTATATTTTTTATGTTTTTATAAAAAAAAATGGGGATTACCCTCAATGGTGGAAAAGATTGGAAGGTCCATCAATTTCCTGCATCCTCCCCAGACCCTTACCTTTCTACGCACATGGCCGTCCCTATATATTCATTTAGTGGAAGAGGAAGGGTTAATGGTTTGACTCGTGGGGTAGTCCTCTAAAAAAAAAAAGTATGTGTTTTTTTAAAGTCATTTAATGTTATTTTAAAACACAACTGTGACCTGGTGGTCTAGGGGTAAGGTGTCTGACTTCTGTACTGGCGGCCGGGGTTCAATCCTCGGTCCCGGCACAGATTTATCTGATTACCAAACCCTTCCTTCACCTCTGACAAGACATCTTGTGAATGTGGGGAATGCCAGGCCTCCGCCGTGGTTCGGATTCCACGTTAAACTGTAGGTACTCCATTTCATCTCACAATCACCCTACCATTACACATTAGCGTAAGTGCGTATAACCCGAACGGGTAGTAAGACGTGATGCTAATAATAATAATAATATTTTAAAACATATTTCAGGTTGTAGGATCTGTCTGTATATTTCATAAAATTCCAAGAAACTTTTATACTAAGCAGGATTGATAGTTACATTTTCAAAGGGGTAGGGGGTTTGAACCCCTTAAACACCTCAACTCTCTTACCTCCCTCCCCTTTACCTGTTTAAACATCAATAACCTAGATCCGCCTTGATGGCGTAGTCAACTAATGCGCTAGTTTATTGTTGAGCTAGACTACCGAGGATAGGGAGATTGAGGTTCGAATCTCGGTTGGGTGAACTGGGGGTAGGGGGTGGTTTCCTAAATGGTTTTCCATTCTCCCTCCACGCAAATGTTGGTTCACTTCTTCTAAATTCATCCTTCCCCGTTCATAATCCATTAGCGAAAGTAGTACTTGAGCGTATAACCCGAACTGTTAGTAAGACGCGGGGCTAAATAACTAAACCAATAACACAAACACTAAAGTAAAAGTTATGTTTGCATTCGATCTCGCTTCCAATTCATGTCTTCACGGGTGAATGAAAGCCTTTCACAAGTGAAGAGGAGCGGAGTATGTCCATGGTCACGGCGGGGGGGTTGGCACCAGTTCTATGTTTACCTTCATGAGTGTCGTCCGTCAACTGTTTATGCACGTGCCATTTACGTAGGAGAAAGTGTATCGAGAAATGGAGTGCCGTCGTGTATAATATGATTCCACTCTTGTTCTCGGATATCGTGGACGTAGGAAACACACACTACCAACATAGAACGGTTCAAAATAATTTGTATTTTAAACCATTTTGTACTCTATACCCTGATTTTGGTAGGAAGAACAGTAGAGAAAATTCAAACATATTGTTTTACAGCCAACATTGATAACATTTTACTATATTATTTGTTTTAATTGATAGGTATTGATTATATTTATCAAACGTGACAACTGCAGATAATATGACTTGATGTATGAAAATATTAAACTTGTTTTAGTAACTTTAGTAACTAACTTATACTGTTCTTCCTACCAAAATCGTACTATAGATTCCCAAACATTTCAGAATTATAATCGCATTTACAACTAGACAAATTGTTGCGACCCTCTTAGTTTTAATACTGGGTGTGAGGGGAATATTTAATTTTCTATTTACATTTTTATTTATTATTTGAGGGGTGTGACCTGGGATGGGGGGGATGTGTGTAAAGCTTTGTTCTTGACCATACCCGACTGGCGCCATACTTAAGATAGGCGTGTGTTTTGATCCCTGATAAACACTTTCACACTTTGAAGTTTTGTGCCAACTTTTTACATCAGACTAAAAAAAAGCTGCCAAACGACTGCTTGCTGCTACTCCAGCCCCCTTCCTCCCCACATTTTGTGTGCCAAAAGACCGGTCAAACTTGATTGCTAATGGACTGTTTTCTTTCTTTGATAAATCCCAGGCAAAGTGCTAAATCTTGTCTGACGTATCAGTGGGTGAATTGTATGTCTAGAGGGAGGGGATGGGGGCAGGAGTGGATCCAGATCATTTTCATAAGGGGGGGGGGGCCTTATTATCAATAAAATAGCTACTTACAATGATAGATTTTTGTTTACGGCCATTTAATAGTTTTTCATTCATATTTAATCTTATTTATGTTTTAAACAATAGTCATCCTTCTCAATTTTTTGAAATCAGACAGTTTTTATAAACTATTTGGAGTGGCCCTCCATCAACAATTTTTTTTAAATGGTGAACTCTAGAAGCTATGCCTTAATTAAAAAAAATAGATTAAGCCATTAAAGTGTTCCTCGCCTGGATAATTTTGAAATTTGGATGCCCCTCGAAGCTATTTAGTGTTCCTCACCTTAATGTCTTACGATAATTAGATAGATACCTTTAGAAAAGGATCTTTTAAGTGGTTTTCTTCCACCGACAAAATTTTGAAATTTGAATTATTTCAGAAACTAGGCTATTTGGGGTGGTTCTCGCTTGAAAATTCTTCAAAGTGACATGCATCTAGAAGCTATTTGGAGTTGTCCTCCCCCAGACATTTTTGAAATTTGGATGGACTTGGAAGTCATTTGGAGTTTGATTTAAGGTCATCTTTCAGCTTCATATTCGATAATATCAATGGATCTGATATATATATATATATATATATATATACACACACACAAATAGGGGGGAATTTATTCCAAGGAGGGGCAAATTATCCAGAGGGTCTAGAGTCCCCCATAGTTCCACCGCTCTTCTGTCCACACATACTCTATATTTGGTATTCGTGGATGAACTGCTCTCAGGCGATTATTAGTCTTCTTTGATGTGTGGTAGTCTACCGTCTCTATGAGGAACAATGTCGTTACTCGCTATGCACGACAAATATTCATACATTTGAAAACGAATATTTTTTCCACACTTGTGTGAGTCATATCGAGCCTTGAATAAACGCGGAAGAATAACGCATATGTGGACCTCGCTTAACAGAGGTCTGCGCGTAAAAATATTTTTTTTTAAATGTTTAATTTATCTGTAATGTAGTTTTATTTTTAAAATCTGAATTTTCACTTAGTTTTGTATATTAATTTTATAACTTTTCACAAGGGGGAGGGGGGGTCAACTGACCCTTTGACACCCCCTCCCCTCCGAATCCGTGCCTAGAGGGGGGCTAGTTTATGGAAGTCCTACATTCGGAAACTTTGGCCTGGATTGTACGCGTGGTTTACACATTTGTGTGTGCTTTGACAAGCATATAAAACTTAAATAAATCCGTGTAAAGTGAATAATTACAGTAGTTTTTTTTTAACTGAGGCTTATGGCTTATTTATTTTAGTTTTAACGCCATATATGGTTATTGGTACTCTTATTTTCCCGTTTCCATTCTTTTCCCTTTAAAATATCAAATTAGGCCCACCATTTGTTAACGGACTTGCGTCGTTATATCCCCACATCTCGTGTTAGGGTCTAAACGTTGCACCCGACCGATTGTACTGGGTCATTTATTCCAACAAACTGCCGACGTCCTCGAGAGCAGCGTTGTTGTTGACTTCCTTCAAGGTGACTGCGGGTGTCCCGTTCATTGAAGCAGAGCGACCCTCTTTCTACATTCTGTTCCCCGCGCCCTTCGAAACTAGTACTGCACCATTCAGGTGAGTCCACTCTTCATAGGAAGAACCTCCTCATCTCTCAGCTAAGAAAGTTACTAGATCTAAATTTACGTATTCTTACGTCAAGTCATGTGATGTGATCTGCAGCTGTCAAGTGAGAGGGCGTTACGGGGTGCTATAAATTACCATGTGTCACGAATTTCGTTCCGAGGTGCGGAGCTTAGAGGTGCATCTGCGTCCGGACTGTCGTCACCCTTTGGTAGCAGCTGTAACGTAACGCAACGCGACCTAGACCTTACATGGATGCATGTATCCAAGTTTCACCACTCGACGTGGTAGATTGGATCAACTTTTTCTTCTTTTTTTTAACTTTCTCCCGTGGTCGTTTTACTACCCGTTCGGGCTATCCGCATATTTACTCTACACTAATGGGAAAAGGCTGGTAAAATATCGAGGAAGTGTACACTGCAGTTTGCTTAAAGGCGTGTGGGGAACGAACGAATAGTAAAAAAAACACTCAATACATTTGAATGGTATTCGAACCCGACCTTCCCGTTTTCAGCAATCCAGTCTTTTGTTTGAGTGATGCCATAGACCCGGCGTGTCAAACGTGTTTGATAAAAAGGGTTGCATTTCAGAAAATTCAATATATAACAATTTTAAGTAAAAAACACACACTTTAAGGGTACGGCCAGACTGGGTGAGCGCACTAGCGAATAAAAAATAAATAAAATAGACCACATCGGTTGTAATGAGAGGTGGCCAGACTGGAGCGCACGCGCTTGAAAGATAGAACTGGTTCTATTTTCCAAGCTTGCGCGCTCGATCCGGAACAGTCTAGTTTACAGGCGCTAGGCAATATTATTGTTTGTTGGTTCATTGAGTGTTAGGAAAACTTCTCAAGTTGACATGATATTTGACTTTTTTTTATTATTATCGATAGGTTTGGCACACCTGCTACTAACGGTCTAGTTTAATTGGTAAGGCCATAAACAAATATTTATGTATGCAAAACTATGTTAAAATACTTCAATATTATAGTCATAGTAGGCCTTTACAAATAATAATCACCATTAGTGTGACAATAAACAACAATGAACCCCTTGTCCAAATCCACCCTCAGTTTACTGAGCCAAGATTCGAACCTTTGCCTCCTCGTGAACAACTATCGAGAGCTATCTGCAAATCACGTGTTCGCCAGTTTGGCCACACGCTTGTCAGTATGGAAAACCCTAAGACTTACTCTATATTTTCCCAGAAATTTTAAATTTTTTGCAGCAAAGTTGGGACGGAGAGGGAAGGTAAGTAAATGTGTTTGCAGTTTTTATAGCCAAACATTTTTTGGCCCATGTAAATAAAATATTGAATCAGTAGAAACATAGTTTAATTTGGTTGACATGGTTAGATCAGCAGTTGTTGTATATTTGTCATGAGCATATTAGCATCTTACGATAAACTTTTTAAACGAATAGAAAAAGTTTTCATTAAATTTAAGTACACCCTTGATAAATGTCCATGTTGAGATCACCACGTGAAGAAAATTAAACTCTTATGTTTCTACTTGAGAAATATATTTATTTGTTTAAAAAAGTTTTTTTATAAAAACTATTTTAACAACAAAAATGTATATACAAACTGCAAAAATACTGACCTTAACTCGTGTTATCTACATCTACACCTTAAATAGTAACATTTGATACATCAACCTTACTTGATAGATTCCCCAAATAATGCTCAGTTTCCAATTGCCATAATTTCAAATGGTGTGTTGCTACAACATTTTATTATAAGAATAATCTGGTCGCGTTGTAAATGAACTGCTCATTCCGGTGAGCTGAGTCACTTTGAATGAGCTAGAATGACTTAAAATAGTTTCAAGTTGAAAAGGGCACGTAAAATGGAGTCGAGGCAGGGGCTCTAGAATCCTTTTGAAATAGGGAAATGGATACAGAGGGGCCTTAACTATAAGGCGAGTTTGGGATCTCTCCCCCTGGAAAATTTTAAACCCTCGATGACTATAGAAACTATTTGGATTGAATGTATTCTTTATAATATGTAACCCGCCTCGGTGGCGTAGTTGGCTGACGCGTTAGTCGTGTTGAGCTCGACTGCTGAGGACGGGGAGATCGAGGTTCGAATCTCGGTCGGGTGAACTGGGCGTGGTGTTTCCTAAATGGTTTTCCACTCTCCCTCCACGCAAATGCGGGTTCACGTCCTCTAATTCAACCTTCCCAATTCCTAATCCATTAGAGTAATTAGTACTTAAAGCGTATAACCCGTACGGGTAGTAAGACGCGGTGCTAAATATTAATATTGATATATAATATGTAGTGTTTTTATAAACGCCTCCCCCATATTCAAGATTAAACCTGAGAACACTTTAGGAAGGGTAGTACAGAAAATACAAACTCTGGATTTATAGAATTAAACTTAGTTACCGGTATTATTTTATCGGTTGCAGATTACATGACTTGGTATACAAAAGCATCAACATAGTTTTAGTACCTCTTGGTTAATTTAAGGAGGACATGGGGTGCAGTTCTGTCCCCCTTTGACAACAGTTTTAGTACCTCTTGGTTAATTTAAGGAGGACACGGGGTGCAGTTCTGTCCCCCTTCGACAACAGTTTTAGTACCTCTTGGTTAATTTAAGGAGGGCATGGGGTGCAGTTCAGTCGCCTTTCGACAACCAAGTTTTAACATTTAAAAAATAATAATTACCTTCATTACTTAACATTTACCAAGCTGAGGTTGGCAGGTGCTTGAGATGGCTAGACTTTTTTTAGGTGACTATTCAAATATCGATTTCCCACCATGCTGATGGTCAATATATAATTTTTTGAACCGACTGATTATATTAACACATGACCAATACGCTAACTTAAATCTAGAATAGACACAACACCCAGCCACCGCCCAACCGGAAGCCCACATTTCACCAATTATACATTTTTCGGCATTGCTGTGAATCGATCCCACTACCTTTAACTCACAATACATAAAGGCATATTTTGTGAGGGGGAGGGGGGTCTTAAGATAGTCCTATAGTTCCTCCAAAATAAAAACAGGAGGTACTTGGACTCTCTCAGGTACCGGAGCCCTTGAGTCAAGGGATCCCCCGAGTATTAGTAGGTAGCACCTTCCCGTCTGTCCTTGTCATGAGACACATAAACCTTGTTTTGATGGTGGGTTAGAGGCTGCAGGGAGGCCAGGTCTCCTCTCCCGCCTAAAAGCTCCCCGGATGTGGTGTCGCGTGTCTCCTGACAGATGTCCTCGCATTAATCTTCGCTACAAACACTTCCCACCCTTTCTCCCTTCTCCCCTTTTACGTCACTAGGCTGCTGCGGTGCACGCTTACTGCCCCCCCCCCCTTTCCACATCAACGTGAGGAACGTGCTCATGTTGTTTCTGTTTTTGTTCTTTAGTTACGCTTGAGAATACATGGCAGCCGTGCCAACTGTATGAGCTATAGGTGTAAAGGTTTCTTGTACTATAATCTCACCAGCTGTAGAATCAATGTTCCTCTTAAGTCAACAACCCGAAGATTGGTTTGATGTGATTTCTATCCATCCATAGAGCTAGGCATCCACTCAGCTCTTCGGCTGGTTAGTGCTGACCACACTATCTGGTAGAAATCCCGTGTACTAGGGAAGTTCAGGAATTATGGTGGTTCCCCGTTGCCTTCCATATTGAATGTATATTGGCGAACGTGAAAGGGCCGACCAATTTTTGCCGGGAAAGGTACTTTCACATACCTTCCATGGTTCTTTTTCAAGCCACAGTCGACATGGGATCGACGGCTTTACTTCCGCTCCGAAGTAAGTTGTGCTACGGATTTTTATCGCTCTAGTATAAGCCGTATACCCCAGTTGGGTTTGAATCCACGATCATCGGGTCCGGTAGAGCACTTTGTTTACCCCAAGACCACCTAGGTTGACAAAAAGTAACACAATAATCGGTTAGTTATGAATTTCATATTTAAATAAAATAGGCCAACGAATCAATGTTGTCGAGACTTAGTTGATTTAAAATCTATATTTAAAAAAATATGATAACCCCCATCCCTACATCATAATAGACTTTCGATTTGTATCTCATTGGCGTGATTGATTTTGATCGTAGAGCCTGCGCGCTTAGTATAGCAACTTTTTTTAAATCACTGAGTCATTTTTACTGTGTATTAGTAGCAATGCGACCGCACCTTAACTTACTTGACGAAAGAAATGCAGGGTATTCTAAAACAAGGTGATTAGGAAGATATTGAGTTTAAAAAAAAAAAGGATAAGATACTGGGGAGTGGATGAGGTTTCATAGTAATGAGTCACATACCCTGTACTCATCATGATATTGTTAGGATAATCAGGTCTTGTAGGTTACAGTGGTCAGGACATGCATCGCGAATGACTCTAGAACCGTGTTGAGGGTGCTGACTGGCAAACCCAATGGGAAGAGACCATTGGCAAGACCTAGAAGTAGATAGAAGGATAACATTATAGAATGGACCTGAAATAGAAAGGTTGTAATGAGGTGGACTGGATACAATTAGCTCAAGATAGGGATATATGGCGTACTTTTGAGGTGCAGCAATAAACTTTCGAGTTCCTAATGCCATGGATTAAGTAAGTAAATGAACTACTCATTCACTCCAATTATATCACCCTTATTCTACGAGGATATGGGTTTTCAAATTCAGCTATAACTCAAAAAGCAAAATCGGCCTAAACACTCGCAGCTGGTCGGACGCTTATGTCAACCTGGTCTTGCCGGAATGAGGTAATAGCCAAAAGGCGTGTACAGAATCACGAATGGCACTGAAGAGTTCCTCTTGGGTACAGTCAAACTGGTCGACACGAGTAGGACCATGTGATTTACAGCCAGCTTGCCGACAAAATGTAAACAAATGTTTGGAATACTGGTCGGGAAAAGTGGTCGACGTGACGTGGACCAATTGATCGACAAACTCGTGCATGCAGTCTGTCGACCAGTTAATTGTCCTATCAACTGATCTTTCTCGTGTCGATCACATTGCCATCCTATGTATGAACTTGCCAAACAGTTGGTCCAAGTCGTGTCGGCAACTTCGCCCACCAAGCCTTCTAAATATGTATATTTACAGCTTGTCAATTCGTTTGTCTGGTGCGGTCCCTACCATCTCAAGTTAGTTGTGATCTTGCTATCTCACGCCGTGGAGGGGCGTGGCCGGGCCGAGTAAGGCACGCGGCAGGTGTCGGGACACTGCCAGGCGAGCGTTTAACGATGATGACGTAGGCGGCCGGCTACTTGCCGTCTAATTGCGTCACGTCTGCTCCCCCCTCAGAACAAGAGGATCTTCAAATGTTTCTTTTTCTCGTCTAATGGACCTTGAAAAGGAGGGGGGGGGTTCTGAACGTCACTCGTGGGGCCGAGGGACGGGTCGCACACAGGACTAAGGGGGGCGGGGCGTGATTCCTTTTAAAGACAAAATTATTATTTAAAGTCCGTTCACCGTAGGTATTGTTTTCTGAAAGGCCTATTTCCCTACGAGAAATATATTATATAATCGGATATTGGTAGGAAAAAAGAGCTTCCAGAGAGTAATTCCTACCGTGAATGGAGTATACTTATTATCTAAACTGCATATCAAAAATGTAAGTTACGTTTTCCTATAACTAGCTAAAAAAAAAATAGTCTCTATGTACCACTAAAAGGCTTAAGAAAAACCTATGTCAGAAAGTAAGTTTTTAAAAAACGCATTTCTTTCCAAGCAAATGTTTTGTGTTTTCGATATGACTTGCTGCAGTAGAAGAGAGATTTGGAGTATCGTGATTTGGGTGACGGGGAGAGGAGGCGTTAGAAGTTATTCTACAGATTCAAGAGATCTGTTTGAGTACCTTGTTGTGTGTGGAAGTTATATTCATGTTTAAGTTCAGATGAGCACGAGATGAATCACAAATCACCGCTCCATTTCGACTGCATCCCTACTATTGACTCATTATGTTTTTGTACCATAAATTAATCTTATTGAAAGGGTCAAGATACAAAATATAGTTTTTTTTATTGGAATCGTTCTTTAAAAATTATAAATTAACTTAAAACGTTCGAAAAAGGTGGAGTTAGCTTAGCGTCCAGTATCCTCGCCTCTAATCTTGGTTGGTTTTATCCCACAAAGTTGTTTTCCCTTCTTTATTGATATTGGAGAAGTAGATTTTCTAGTCTCGACTGAGTACACTGAAAGTGTGTTTTTCATGTCATTTAAAAGCAGGATTTTCCCAACTTATTTTCACTCTAATGCTGGTGCATTCTCTTTAATACCCACATCTTAATCCCAAAGCTATTATATAACGGTTTGAACTTTAAATCAGTGATTTTCAACTCGCGGCAACTGAAAAAGGCGCCGAAATAGTCTGGACAAACCAAAAGGTTTTTTAGGAATAAACCCGCCTCGGTGGCGTAGTTGGAAACCGCGCTAGGAATATATAATTATAAAAAAAGTTAATTGTTAAAATTATAATATTATTTGTGTTATTTTTATAAATAGTGTTGTCGTATCCCTCAAGTATGGTAACCAAGATAGGGAACTAATGGATTAGTTTCAACTCTAAATCCTTGATAAGAACCTCAGATCTCGAATAAATACTCTGATGTTTAAGAGTGAAGACTGGTGTTCTTACACTTTTATTAATTAATAACAAAAGTATATTACAAGTTCGTGGTTCACTTGAAGAGTAATACAATACTTCTACATACACTGAGTATGACAATTATAAATAGCGAGAGCCCCGATTTCCAGATATCCGGGGTTTATGTACCTTCCTTGTTTATCTCTGGAATGTTCTAGCTACGCAGTACAAATAGTGCAACCAACAGTTCTGAGAGGAGCACGTTACTGGGGTGATTTCCACTGTTTGCTCACTTTGGACTCAAGAAATCATAATATTGTTTCTGACTAAGGAAATACGTAGAAAACTATTTTTTAAGAGTGAAGACTGGTGTTCTTACACTTTTATTAATTAATAACAAAAGTATATTACAAGTTCGTGGTTCACTTGAAGAGTAATACAATACTTCTACATACACTGAGTATGACAATTATAAATAGCGAGAGCCCCGATTTCCAGATATCCGGGGTTTATGTACCTTCCTTGTTTATCTCTGGAATGTTCTAGCTACGCAGTACAAATAGTGCAACCAACAGTTCTGAGAGGAGCACGTTACTGGGGTGATTTCCACTGTTTGCTCACTTTGGACTCAAGAAATCATAATATTGTTTCTGACTAAGGAAATACGTAGAAAACTATTGTATCATGTAGTTCTCAAATGACTATAGTCTGTATTACTTAAGCTTTACTTTAAATATAGTCTAACTCCACTTTGTTACACCCCTTTTGTATTACGTCACTATTACAATAATTGTAACATTAATATAATAAATACCTTTATTTCCCTGGTGGTATTATGATTATTGCTCTAAGGAATTATAATAACTGACTAACCCGTCTATCTATATGACAGTGTTGATCACCGATTTAAAAATGTTTATTTTTATTCCTCAAACTTTTTGATCTTCCTCCAATCTCCTCCGACACATCCGCTAACCCGTTGCGGCAGACTGGTTGATAAACGCTGCTCAATCCCTTTATGCTTGAATTGTTGTGGTAAATGGATTATGAGCCAGTTTGTGGTGTGCCATTTCCGAACTCAAACCTAACTTTACTGTCGGCTGGTGTGAAGGAGCACTCCTCAACTGTATTCGCGTGTCCCAGTCAAATCTTTTCCCAACGACTACCAAACTTGGACACTGCCCCTGCCTGCCTCACTATACTGTTTGGACTGTAGACAAGTGAACGTGGGGTAGCACACACAATACATTGAAACCTTAACATCGCTGTTAATAAAATATCAAAAAGAAAAATATAAATGTTTTGGAAACATTTGTGTTTAAATTCGAATCAATTTAGACTTAAATTTGCTTCAAGTACAATTCTAAGAAAATTAAGCCTTTGGGATATATGACAATTTGTAGATATTCAAATATGAATGGAATTTATTTTGTATGGGTATAAACAACATGTTCTCTCAACCTGACAAAAATGAGATGACAGCAAGGAGACTAATATTTATACATAATACATGTACCTTAACCTGCAGAAAATGATATGACAGTAAGAAGATTAATATTTATACATAATATGTGTGCTCAATCTGACAAAAATGTTATGACAGCAAAGAGACTAATATTTATTCATAATAAATGTGCAGCTCAACTTGACAAAAATGATATGACAGTAAGAAAACTAATATTTATACATAAATATTAGAAAAGTCTCAGGACAAAATTGTTTGCATTTCTTTAGAGATGGGGCGCTTGAATCCTTGATCCCCTCGAATCCCTTGAATCTTTATGGTATTCAAGTATCTCTAATACAATTATACATGCTATAGCACTTTTCAAGCAATTGCAAGAGGAAATATGTAAATTATTGTAATTGGGAGAGTAACAAAATCACAGAAAAGGACAAAATTGTATTAATATAATTAATTTACTAAAAATAGCTATCTTTGTCTTTTATGATGTAATATACATGACAAACAAAAATTGATTACACCAAGCCTTAAACAACCTTTTTTTATTCACTTTTACTAGAATTGTAATTTTTTTTAAAGATTTATGATTCGAATTTGGATTCTAGATTCGAAAGAAAGTTTAAGAAATGATTTGATAAATATAAGATTCGACTCATCTCTATATTTTACACCTCACAATTTGATTACTTTACTCTGCAAAACATTTGGGCAAGAACAGTAATTCCATCCCATGACACAGTCACCACCTTTCACAGGATTATTACACTTAGAGTAAAGTGTTTGTCTTTGAGGATTTAGGTGAAATCTTGATGTTTCATTGATACCATTGGAATGAAGGGAAGCATTTATGTTTCTTCAATACCATTGCGATGGAAACTTCGATGTTTTATATTTCTAAATGACAAGACATCTTGTGAATGTGGGGAATGCCAGGCCTCCACCGTGGTTCGGATTCCATGTTAAACTGTAGGTCCTCCATTTCATCTCACAATCACCCTACCATTACACATTAGCGTAAGTGCGTATAACCCGAACGGGTAGTAAGACGCGGTGCTAATAATAATAATAATAATATATTTCTAAATTGAAATATCATACATTGAAATTATTCATAAGTTTTTTGTTGATGAGTCTTACATATTTTAATATATGATGGAAGGTACGCTTACAATAAATTGGGCATGAATATCTATTCAAATTAATATTGGTAACTTTCTCTTATTTAAAGGTATTTTTTAATCCTGCTTCTTAATCATACATTTAAAAACCTATTTAATGAGGAACTAAATGAACACAATAATTTCAGCACACGGTCTGCAATATTGTGTGATACTGCTGCAAATAAATCTAGAACTATTTTAATAGTCCTGAGATTTAAACTTGAGCTCCTTAACTTGATGGAGGTTCAACATGATGAAGCCAAGGGGGAGAGGGGGGCTACACAGGCACCACAACAATTGATTTTACATAACCAGAACTTAACCAGAGGGAAAGAATAGATATTGTTATACAATTATTATTCTTATACTGTTTGAACATAATGTATCTAATTTCCCAGTAAATTGGCCCAGAGAGGGGCATCTAAGTAAAAGCTTACTAACTTTCTTTGGTATTTATTGTCCACCTATCACCCTATTTTACTCCTTTAGTCCCCCTTTTCTTCATTGTCAGCACACGCCAGTGTTATTAATTTCTCCATGTTGTCAGATATTTAACTGGCCCAAGTTCTGACTGTTGTACATGTTTCTTATCTAAACCAGTAACACCTTAAGTAAACTAATCACATAACACTTAACTGTTATCTCATAGTAAATAACTCATACCAGCCCTCGCATGTCGGCAGTACATTAATAGCCTGATTGATACAGTTAAAGTGGTTTTTTTGTTTCTAGTTTGCATGCTTGCGGATCATTTTAAATTAATTGGTAAGCTTTAAGGCATGACACTACCTACATTGAGTGACACCGATACTCTTAACAAGCAGTAAGACAAACAGCACAAAAGAAAACATAACTTAAAGTTTTCAAACATGTTCTGCACAATGTGGGCAAATATACATACACTCTCATGTCTACTGTTCTCAACCCCGCTGCAGTAGTGTAATTAAATGCATATATATGTATAACCCAAATGGGTAGTAAAATTCTTAGCAAAATTAAAAAAATAATTCCCAGATGAAAAATTAGATTCTTAGTTTACCAGTGCATATTAAGATTAATATCCTCAAGTTATTATACCCAGGCGAAAAATTGCCCAACTCGTCTTTTACTTGTCCAAATCCCTAAGTTTTTAGTAAATAATTCTCATTGGGAGTTAAAAAAAAGTTTATACTTCTGGGATTTTTGTGCGAAGTTACACCTCAAGATGTTTTTTCTACAGACCTTAATCACTTGGATTCATATCATCCATACAATAACCAATTATCATAAACTATATCTAGAAGAGCAAATAAACTTCTTGCGTCATATTTGTTTTTCAATAGCTTGAATTGCTAAAATGTTATGCAATTGTGTGTGTATGAGACCCATAAAATGGTTCTCATTAACTCTTTAGTATACATTTTTGGCATGATTGTGTAACATGCATTGGTCCATTAAAATCTATGAAATAATGCCAGGTAGAAGTTTTAATGGAATCTTTGTGTTTCAGTTATAGTTCTGGTCAGGCGTTCAAACATGTGATGACTGAAATTAATGACTTGGCGGGCCAACACGAAGTAATTGCAGAAAATATGCAGGCCAATGTCATCCGAGAAGTTTCAGTCCTTGTCAAGGATTTTAAGGAGGAGAGGAAAAAGGTTGGTGTGGGCTGTGAACAGAAATTGAATGAATATACATTTTTGGTCGGTGATCACCCAAGAATAGTTTGATTATTCACTCAAAATGTAATTGTTGGGATAGTTTAAAATACATTTATTTTTATTACTTTTAGATCAATCAATTCTTGTCCTCGATTTTAAGTAGGCCTAAGCCAAAATCGTTTTGAAATATTTTTTGAAATATTTTAATTGTTTATTTTCTGTATATTATAGATATATACTGTGAAAAGTTATTAGAATCAAATTTTTGGACCCAATTATATTTAATTTCTGTCATTGTTTAATATTGTTAATATATATATATCAATAAAGCTTTGTGGAGTTTTTTAAAAGATTTAGAATACTTTTTTTAATATTTGGTTTAAAAAATGAAGCTCAATTATTTAAATTTTAAAAATATTTTCTTTCCTAGTACAAATTCAATTTGGTTATATGACTAAATAATTACTTTCACAGTAAGATTTGAAAATAATTTCAAGGTGTTTTTGCTTATTTACTTTCTACCAGCTTCTACAAGAGGGTGCACGCATGATGGCCAACTTAAACAATCAGGTAGCAACCTTGGACCGTGCGCTTAAAAACTACGAAAAGGCATTCAAAGAGGCGGAACGTGCACTGGACAACTTCCAGCGGGCAGACGCGGATCTGAACTTGTCCCGTGCAGAGGTAGAAAAGCAGAGAATGAACATGGCTATAAAATCACAACAATGTGAGGAGACCAAGAACGAGTATGCCAACCAACTGCAAAAGACCAACGACCTGCAGGTGCTGATTTTGAGTTATTTGTTAATAAGTGTTGGATATTTGACTGGGTATGAACTAATAATTGTCAGACAGTGATGGCTATGATCAGTTATTCTATGCAAGCTCTCTCTTTCTATGATAATATTACACTCGAAACTTATCCCTTACCAATGACTACATGGCTTCAGACTGACATTAGGCTAGATAGATGATGATGGAAGGTCAAGATTAAAATCTTGGCCAGCTACACTGTGGGTGGTTTTCACCAATGTGTAATTTATCACTGAAGTTTTCACATCCATTTCAATTAAGGTGTACTTTTCCTGGGTTTATACACGCCTAGAAAAGGCAGGGCAATTTTTAAAAGTCAATGGAATTTTCAGATATTTTTGCAATAATTTTCAAAATACAACGTAGACGAGAATAACACAGTGTAAACTATTAGGGTTTTTTTCCCCTCAAATTCATATGATTTTACAAAGCATTTTGACAAATTTGTATCAAATGGCTGTTGTGTGAAGAATTGATTAAAAATTATTTAAAAAAATTGTTTGATGTAAAGCTTTGGATATAATAACTGGAAAAATGTATAATTTTTAGTCTGAAAAACCTGGAAAAGTCAAGGAATTTTCAAAACTTAGAAATTATATTAATTCAGTTCCTCTTATAAACAATTTAATTTAAACCTAAGTTGCTAACAACCATCCAAATTATTCCATTTAAACATTGATATACCTTGATTTATTCATACTAATTATATTTTATGCTTTGTTTTCCTGTTGTAGTACCAACACTACCACTCTATGATGCCCGAGGTGTTCCACCAGCTACAGGAGCTGGACGAGAAGAGAATAAAGAACATCAAGAACTTCATTACACAATCTGTCGACATTGAAAGGAACGTGTTCCCTATCATTAGCAAGTGTCTTGATGGCATAGTTGTGGCCGCTGACAAGATTAACGAAAAGGAGGTCAGTTGCATATCTTCTAGGGTCATTTTGGACTGATGCTGAACACTTGGCAAGAATGAACCTGTGTTTAACTTTATCACTTAAGTTCAAAAATTACAATCAATTGCTAAAATTTGGAGAGAAAAAAAAATTGTTTTGAAGCTTGCCTATATTAATTAGGGGTAAAATAGATGCGACTATTTTCCATATTGCTTAATGCTAAACTCTTGGTCATACTCTTCCATAGAAGTTGTGGTATTATTACAGGACACTGCGCTAGTAATAGAGAAGTACAAGTCAGGGTTTCAGCCCCCTGTGGACTTCCCTTTCGAGGACTTGAGTACGCTTAAGAGCGGGGAAGGACCCACGAGGATCAGCAACACGGCTATTACGTCTATGAGGCCAGAGGCGATGACGGTGAAGGGTACCATGTCGGCTGGCAAGATCAAGAAGAGGGTGGGGCTGTTCGGCATCTTCAGCTCTAACAAGGTAGACCACTGATTACTTTTTACTGTTTCTTCCACCTAATGGCTCACATTTATTTATTTTCTTCTTCTTTTTTTGTATAGAGTTTGGTGTTTTTGTCCTAATAATTTCTACTCTACCCTTTTCACATTATAATGTTCCATTTATTGTTTAATAAAGTGATGCATTTTAAGGCTAAATATCATATCTGCATAGTTTTGTTAAGTGTTTGTTTATAAAGAGCTGAGTGTTGATATGCACTAGAAAAATCAAGGAATTTGGCGCGTTAGATGAAAGTCAAAGAAATCTCAAAGTTACAAAATTGTTTTAAAACAAAATCAGATTGTCTTGACTTTCAAATCTTTATTTTCTTTAATAATACCTTCCGATACCACATAGAGATATTTATTACAACATTTTTATCTTTCCCTTACTGTCCCATTTCTTCCAATTCATTATTTCCATGATAATTTAAATGTGTCCCCTTTGTCCCTCAAATGATCGGCTTGGAAGAGGGGCAGCAACACACTCTTACAAAGAGAAAGTTAAAAGGTGATAGTGATTTATGAGGGAAAGAATCCCCCCTTTCACTATCCACCCAAAAAATCTAAGTTATTTGGGGGGGGAAAGGCTTGAAACTTGAAATAAAATCTGTTTATTTTTTCCACCAGTCCTCACTGGCCATTTGGATACAGGCTACACCCATTCTAAAATAAATAAAAACATGTGTTTGGTTCTGATGGGACTACCTCTTTTATCCATAGGAGGTTCTTCCTATTGATTCTGACATTAAAAGTACTATTTACTAGTTTGATCATCCTCTGATCATCCTCTGTCGATATAGCTAGCAGCAAGGGAGAAAGAATAAATAGGCTGTAAAAGTAAAGCCGGTTAACTAAGGAGGCAGACTTTGACCCCATAAAAACTCAATAGCGTCAGCCCGCAAGCGAGCTATACCGACCGAGCAGGCACTGCATGTTGGCGACGATAGTGACAACATTAATGGATATAGGCTGCAACGTGGTCAGCACAGCAAATCTTCCGACCGTTAATCTCAGCTTTCTAAACCTGAGCTGATACTTATTTATTCAATTTGCTCCTAATTTGTCCTAACGAGACTGAGTTTGCCACCGCACCAGACCAACTGCTGCTGCCAGAAGCGCCAGGATCTAACCCTGACCACTATACCACATGGATGGTCCTTGACCGCTATAATTTAGATTAAATGTATACCTACAAATAAAAAAACTTGTCACAAAGCAGATAACACAGGAGAATTAATGTTTGAAATGATGCAAAATATTGTCACACAGAATATTTTCAACTAATTAACTAAATTGGCATAAAGATGTTAGTGTTTGCAATTATTTAAAACACAACATGCAATGCGCTAGTGCAAAGCTTTAGAGGCTTGTTATTTTTTCTACACCAATTTAAATTGCGTAATTAAAAATTTAGATTATGTTGTCACAAGACCTGTAATTAAATTATGGACATATAAAATAGTTAATTTGAGAGTTTCACCATTAACTAGAATGACAGTTTGAATCTAGGAATTTTGTATTGTTTGTGTATTAAATTTTAAAATGTATTTAAAAACTAAACCTAATATATGTGATAGCTGCAACATTGAGTAGCATGTACTTCATAAAATAATCAATAGTTGTAGTATTTTTTACTATTGCATTTTTCTTTTACTGACTTGCTCTTTTTCATTTAAAAATTAGTTAAATATCTTGAGTGCATGAATTGTAATTTTTATAAATATATAATTTTTGTTTACTTTAAATGCTTGTCACTGTTACTTAAATCTCTCAAACTTGGTTTACTTTACTTGTTCATATTTTCAAAATAAAAAAATAACCTTTATGCTAGTACCGGTTCTCAGTAAGTTTGACTAACTATAGTCACAAGTTTCATAAGAAGAACCTTACCTGACAGCTAGAAAAGTTACTAGATCTATGTTCAAGTATTCATACACAAGATCAGTTAATCTGCAACTGTCATCTATGGTGTATACAACCAATACCTTTAAAATAACAGTAATAATATAGTAAAATGTTAAAATAAAATATGTACATAATGTTTTTAAAGGTCCATCCTATCAAAATCATTCTATAACAGGATGGAAGTAACTTTTTTTTTATGAAATGCACAGCAATTTGTCTGAATAGAGAAGGTAGACAAAATTGAAGAAATATTTACCCAAAGTAATCCTGGCCTGCACTGATTGAGACATACTTCCATCATTCACTTAACCGTAAAATAATTTTTTTATAAGATTCAAATGTCACAAAATTGTGAAATAAAGATTAAAAATATGTCAGATTAACCATTGAATTAAACACACAATTATGCACTAACAAGAAGTGGCAACAAAGGTATATTTCTCACATTACTCACTTAACAACAGTTAAATTAGGATTAGTGAAAAAGTAGGTAAAAATACTTTGTTTATTTTACTTATTTTATTGAAGAATATAAATATATAAAAAAGGTTTTATGCCTTTTCAAGCTCCACTACTTTTTTTTTTACATATTATCTTTGCTTTGAGAAGGTTCCTTCGGATTACACTATGATCCTATCTTATAAGCTTTACCATAGTGGAAACATGCAAGGTAAGCCTGTTACCTTTCAGGATATATTATTTAGTGTAAATTATAACTCAAGTAAACCAATTTATAATGTGAAGTAGGAAAAGTTATGTAATTGTTATGCTAACAAGTATAAAATAATTCTTAGATTTTTCATTTAAATTTATATAGGAAATTCAATTATAAAGTTCTAAGCCAATTGTTTTCTTCAACTCTTTTACATCCATCACTGTTTCCAGCTTGTGTGGACTGGGTAGTTTTTTTTATTAAAGCCATATTTTTTCCACTACCAGCTTGCTAGGCCTGGCATAGCTTAATCTCTCTTACAATCCATCTTAAAACCAGGACAGGTACAACATCCAATCCCCGGTCGCTAATTCATCACTGTGAAAGGGTAAACCTACATTTCACCAGTGATAAATATTTCAGCCATGCCGAGGATTGAACCGGAACCCTTAGTTCAGTAGACAAACACGCTGCCAACTGAGCTAAGGTGTCGGATTGTTTTCTTAAACCCACATCATAAATCCACTAATATCTTATGTATAACCTAATTGAACTTGTTAACTATGTTTCTCGGGGGATATTTGCTTTTAGCTTATCTCACATGTACAGCAGCCCCATGGCTTCTTTGGTGCTGACTGACAGCTCACAGCGGACTTCTGACAGTCAACATTTAGGTATATACCTTAATGTTGACTGTCAGACGTGAAAGCTGTTAAACACATGGTTTTTGCAAATCATATGGTTCGGCGTAGGGATACATAATTTGGTTTGGTAGCTTTTCAAAGCCGTAAGCCGTAAGCTGTCAGCTGTGAGATGTCAGTCAGTACCAAAGGAGCCATGGGTCTACTGTAGTCTGGTTTCTAGTGTTTTTCAAAATATATTCTCACTAGTATTTAGAAAGTTGTGAGCTTAGAAACATATTATTTGCATATGATTGAGAACTTAAGCCAAATGGATTAGCCATATGCTTGTTTTATTTATTTTTTCTACTGCATCTTACTACCCGCTCAGGCTACCACGTATTTATTTAAATGGCTAATGATGAGGAGTAAAGAGCTAGGCTCAATACATAGACCCAACATTGTCGCCTAGTAATAATATGGCAGTCCAGTTATTTTGTCATTATCATCAATAAAATTTGGAAAAGTGATAACTGATAAATGTACCTGATTAAAGGAGTTGGATGCTCTGTTTTCCTACCTTGATGAATTACAGCAGCGGTCGGCAACTAACGGCCCACTGGCCAGATCTGACCCCACAAAAGATTTAGCAGACAAACAATGGTATTCATAAAAATAGACTAATCACTAGTTACTATAATTAGAGAAATATAGAGAGTTGAATTTTTTTTTACTCTTTATTTTTACTAAACTGGCCCATTAGTTATTTTTTCAACCCCATACAATATGCAATATCAAAAAGGCTGCCAATCCCTGAATTACTCTATGGCCCTTTCTTGTAATCTGCATCATAGTGGTAAGGAATGTTTTCTACCTTTCAGGCTAAACTAAGTATACATTTGTACACTATTACACACATATTCTCCCTCCTTACAACAAAGTAGACAATAAATGCAATAAATAATGCAATGCAATAAATGTGACCTAAATTGATATTTGCAATTAAATCTGTAAATCTTTATGAGATACTTAACCTCCATATATATATATATATAGCTATATAGAAACAATTTAAAGCTGAGACCGGTCTAAGTAAGATAAATAAACAATAAGCATCCTCGTTATTACAATGAGGAAACAAAGTGCAGTCAAATTTAAATAATCTATTTAAAAGATTTAAAAAAAGTTGACGGCTTGGTTATTATATATACATTTAATTTGTTTCTCTTGGAATAATTTGATGTTTGGACAAGTTTCACTGTCACTTTTGAAATATTTTATAGTCCATCCATTAGAGTTTATAAATTGTTCCCTCCACTAGCGACCGCCTCTGTAGTCTTATGGTCAAAACTCCTGATACAGATTCAGAGGTTTCGGGTTCAATCCCCTGCGCTTCCAGATTTTTCTGTGAAGCAGTGGGTCTGGAACGGGGCCAACTTAACCTTGTGAGGACAAATGAGGAGCTACTTTAAAGTAAAAGTTGTGGTTCCGGTCTGGAAATTTGAATGTAGCTGGGTTTGTTGTGCTGATCACATGACACCCTCTATCCGCAGAAGCCGGCACTATTTTTGCCAGCAGACAGTAGCCGCTTGATTGCAAGCTGACGCCATGGATTTTTTTTTTTCATCCGCTAGCTTCCTTTGTTATGAAAATAACATTTAAATTATATTCAAATTTAGCATATGTGCATTAAAGTATAACTGGCATAAGAGTGCCAAATATTTTAGCAACGCTTTGTGGTGAGTCTCCAAATTCTTAGTACTAATGGTGTGAAAATTATCTTAAAATATAATCCTAGTGCCTGATTTTTGGATTATCCACTCCAAATCAATTATTTTCAGCAATGATTTAAGATCAATAGAATACTATATAGTATCATTCTTGTGTAATCTACTCTCCAACACATGGACAAAAGTATTAGTAACATGGTGAACATTAAAGAATAAATTTCTAATTTTCATCCCTGTGATTTTAATAATTTTTTTCCTAAATAAAACAGCATCAATACTGTTTTTAATTTTTTTTGTTCATCATATTTATCCAATTATTGTAAATTATAGCTTGACAGCTTTTTTTCCTAGCTAATAGCTTTGATTTTTTTGAAGACATTGATATTGAATAAAGATAAAACATATTTACAGGTAAAAGTGTACCAAGTCTAAGTCAGTACTTTAAAATTAAATTGACAATTGCACCTTATTATTTCTGAAATGTTTCATATAAAAAGTAATTTCATGCATACACTTGCAATGTATTATATCATTGTGACAAGCCTTTGTACATATCCAGTACTTTTACTTCCACACTTGCAAAATATACATTTTTTTTTTCCAGTGCAAGTAAAAGAAGTATAAATTGATTGCATCCATATATTTTCTTTTTATTAATGTATTGATATTTTTTTTCTCCTTCTATTTCGATGTTCCCTTCTATATTGGTGACTGGTTGAATGGGACTTCCCCTGAAAACTCTGTGAGTATATAATAACACTTGAAGGTATTGAATGTGCCTCTTGTCGTTTACTCGTGTCGCTAGTTTGATGTCTTGGTGCATGGGCAAGTGTGGGCATGTTGAAGTTGTAGTGGCAGGCGGTGCTAGTAAGGATGGAGTATCACCCTCATCATCCTGGGTTTTTGTTTGTCAATATCGTCGTGTTGTAAGCAAAATTCAATAAGCCTTGATTGTGCAAAGTTGGAAATAGTTTAAGTTTATATTTTTAGTCTGGTTTCGAGATTGAAAATACAAAAACAAATAATAATTAACTAATGACCTAGAAATATATGAAAACCTTGTGAAAACATAGTATATTCATGTCATTTAAGTGAAAGGGCAGGAAGCCAACCTGAAAGGATAGTAAAGTTAGGGTTTCAAAGAAAAATATAATTTTCTTTCTTCCATCTTTTGATTACTCTCACATTTACATATAATTAATATAAAAAAAGGAATATCCGCCTTGGTGTTTTAATGCTCTAAGTTTAAAGTGTCACTCTCATGATAGCCTGAACTGGTGACAATTTACATTGGCCTAATGAGTACATGTGTGTATAACTCGATCAGGTAGTAAGACGTGGTGATAAAATTAAAAAATAAGCAACATTGTGACAATCACATAACTATATATACACGGCTTAAGGTCAGGGGCACACACACGATGGGGAGAGGGGGAGGGTCCAGCGGGTCCGGACCCTCCCCTGGAGAACATGAAGTAGCCTATAAATAGAATATTAAATAAAAATCATTGATTTATCAATGGTGTTAAATCACCTTAAAGCAGTGGTTGAAAATAACCCAATGTCTCAATACAATCTATATATATAAAAAAACCTCATAAAGTAATCTGTTCAAAGTATGAGTCTTGTATGAGTTTGGATTGGATTGACTATTGACCTGTAACTTATTTACTTTGGACACCCCCCCCC
>CABEEJ010000501.1:201881-238539 GCA_901482245.1 Timema douglasi | reverse complement strand
CCCCCCCCCCCCCTCCTTCCCCCAAGAAGAATTTATGTGTGCGCCCCTGTCTAAGGATCACCTTACAATATATTAGACTGCCGATGACATGAAGATTGGGGCTAGAATATCGATTGGGTCTACAGGGGGTGGTTTTTACTAAATGGTTTTCCACTTCCCTCCACACATGCAGGTAAACTTTCTATTAATTCAACCCACCTCATCTCTAAAACATTAGCATAATTATTACAAATATTTATAACTAGAAATGGGTAGTTAAAAAGAAGAGAGAAAAGGAGTATTTCCAAAAATGTAAAATAGCAAGTGGCCGTGATACGGATCAGAAGATAGACGTGTGAAGAGTGTATGAAGAAATTGAGAGGCTTATTCATTTATATCAAAGCCTAACTCAATTATTCTTTCAAGTCTGCTTCCTTCCCTATCACTCATCTTAGACTACTACTTAGACTAAGACTATTGGTCTTTATTGTTTTACATATGTTTAAAAATAACATAATGAATGACATGTGATGCATAAATCACAGGGTAGCAACGTTATATAAAGAGGTGTCATTTGGCCCTGGTAAACCTCTTAGAAGTTTCCGAGTTAGAAAATAGTGGTGTGTGTGTTAAGGTCCCATGAAAAATACACTATATAAAAAAGTTATAAAATAATACTTGTTGATATGAACAGGAATTGCATGTACTATTTAGTTAAAGCTTTATGTAAGAAATAAAAGGGAAATCTCAGGGACTAGAAAGGAGTTAACTGCAGAATGAAGAAAACCAAAGCAACCTGACAATATTATTTTGCCATTCAATGACTTTGAAGAACTTCCAAGAGTTAGATTTCTCATCGTCTTTGTCAATGGACAATTATAATATTTTTTACTTTGAAATAATTCATCATAAATATTATTTATATGTTTTAGAGAAGTGTTATTACTACCTAATCTAAGAGAGTGGAATTTAGGAAGGACGTAAAAGTCAGAAGTGTACTGGTCAAGGATTTGAACCCCAATCTTGAAAACCAGATCTCAATACACTGGCATTGAATTAGCTTTGCCGTGAAATGTTATTAATGATACATTTTGTGGCATTTGTGCTTCACTTGTAAAGTAATTCATATTGCTGTCACCGTCAGGAAGCTAAGCAGGACAGTGACAGATTGTGGCAAGAGCTGAATTAGTTGAAGTTGTGTCTAAAAATCAATTAAAGAGTCACTATTTAAAAGGGGACAGTTGTTAAAAGCATATAAATCACATGTTCTAAAGATGCTGTCTTCATTCCATGGATCAGGCAAGATATTTTGATAAATGTGTCACATTTCCTAGCTGCACTGTCTTGTTTCCGCTACAATTAAAACAAATATTAAAATAATATTTATTTTGCTTAAGTATTAAGTTGAAAAAGTAAATAAAGTAACATAATTTTGTGACATTTTAATTAAAATTATGGTTTATAAACCTTATTTGTAGCCTATCCTTTGTTTTACATAATAATTACTATTGTTATTTATTATGAGTCATGCAAAACTAACTAAACATATTTTTGTTGTTGAATGGAATGATAATAAACTTATATCCATCTATATTAATGATATTAAAAGTACACTCTGGGTATGATAAAAGGATAACGGCCTTACCTTGACCAGCTACACTGGAATGTAGCATTTAATATAGGACTATTGTGTAGTCAGTCAAGATAGGCTACCTACATTTCAGAGTAAACAAATTATATTTTCTATATTCTAGTAAAATTTAATCTTGCAAAATAAATACCTTAGTTGCTAGTCTTTTGCATGTTTTTATTTAGTATTTGTTATTATTGTATATTATAATTTAAGATTAATTTGTTGAAGTGTGTTGGTATTTTAATTACTTTAGCTCATATATAAGAAAGGGAAAAAAATAAACAAATTATTCAATATTCATTGATTAAGGAAAAAAGCTTATTATTGTAAATGAAACTTTTCATAAAAAATTAAATATTAATCTGCTTGACATTTCTAAAATGATAAGCTATATAACTTTTATTTGGCAAACAACTAAAAAGGAGGCAGTCGGAGCCATACTGAGGGGAGGATAATTGAGGTTTCAAAATCTCTCTTGAAAGTATTGTTAAGAATACATTCTTGGATTCCTCCACAATGCCAAGTGAGGATACTAGTAGCTCAGAGTCTTAAAAATTGCATAGCATCTATAGCCACACTTGTGTCTAAAAACACTTTAAATTCATTCAAGAGGGATTTTAGGTTTTAAAAAATAATCTTTCGGACATCTTTTGTTGGATACTTTGCTCAAGTGTCGCTGTGTTATCGCATGTAGGGAACTCCCATCAAACTATATTTCTGGGTACTCCTCGACAAGAAGTCACTCAAATAGTATTGGAATATTAAATTATAGCTGTCGGTGTAGCTAGACATACAATCTTTTTATAAACTTGAAAGTAGTGGTCAAATTATGTCCTCACACTCTGCTCTTATTACTAGTCTATTATTTGTGAACTTGAATTACTTGTCTGTGATGTAGTTTTGTATTAATTGAACTTCTGGTACTGTTTCTCTTTGTTTCACTGGTAGAATTCTTTTGTGCTATGCTTTTATGTCTGATTTTCTCTTCTGTGATGTGGTATAAGTTTGAATACATTTCGTACTTCCTTGTTTCCATGCTTTCAGAAGTTCATTGAAGTGTGTATTGCTTTCAAGGTAGGTTAAATGTGGGGTGGAAGTGGTAGACATAAATTATATTCAGGATTAAGTTAATTTGGCTTGAATGCTAAACAGCTTAAGTTTGATGTCATTTTTAAATATGATTCATTAAAAACTATTTTAAATATATTTAGTTTAGTCACAACAATTTTTAAATAAAGATTCAGATTAAAATAAATATGCTTTTTTTATTTTAAAAATTATTAGTACAATTAACAAATGAGTTACAAAATTCTAATTGGGTAGGCATGAGAAGCTTGATTAATAGTCTGACCAAGGGTTATTAATATCTTAATTTAGGAGCTGGTGATGATATATAAAGTAAAGTGCATTCACATTGCTCCCGGCTGAGATTTTTATCCCAACTTCCCCATCAATCATTTTCACCGTGAGTCTTGAACACCACAGCTATTAATGTAGATAAATCAGAATCATTTGTCATCAATCTTTTGACTGTCTAGATGCAGCTCTCCACTTCCTCCTGTCCTGAGCCAAGTCTTTTGCATCTTTATAAACTGTTCTTGCTAAGATTCCACTCTTTAATGGGTGTATTTCTCATCCTTGGTCTTCCTCTTGTATCCCCCCCCTTCCCCCCTACATCTTTCAATATATTCTTCTAAGATCAACTTTGTCAAACTCACTTCGGTGGCTGCATGGTCTAAGGCACCACTCTCATAATAACTTAAGCCTGCCGATGATGGGGATATCAGGGTTTGAATTCTAGTCGGGTTTACCGAGAAAGATTTTTCCAAAATGACCTTCCACACTTCCTCCACACAAATGGGGGTACACTAAAAATTCAACTTTCCTTATCCCTAACACATTAGTTTAAATAGTACATATGTATCCATGTGTAATTCGAAATGGTAGTAAGATGTAGTGAAAAAAAACTTTGTTAAACTTCTGTGTCTGAATATGTGGCCATCTTTAACCTTTTGTTTTCTTGAGTATTTCCAACTCTTCATCTTGTCCTTTTCTCTTCCTTTGCCTTCCTTAGTACATCTGCTTTGGAAACACTTTCTATCCATGATATTTTCAACTTTCTTCTGTAGCACCACATTTTTAATAGAGATAATTTTTGTCCATTTATCTATCTTTCCAACCACGACCTCCACTACTACTACTACTACTACTACTACTACTACTACTACTACTACTAATACTAATACACCCTCCGCCGATCCTACAGATAAGGCCCCTAAAACTATAGGATAGGGAGGATGTAACAATACAAGGAAAATAACAATTGGATAAAGAGCAAAGTTTAAATGAAATATTCTTTAATTGTCAAAAAGTATGAAACAAACACGGGAAAGACGGCCTTAATTTACAACATCCTATAGCTACTATTCTGAAAGAAAACATTGGCTTATTTGCGCAGATTTTCACAAGGTAGACTGGACTTAAGGTCCTTCATACATACAGTTATGGCTGGCTACACAAAAAGCCAAAACAAGACTTAAGGTCTTTCAAAGCGTAAATGAAGAATAAGTTTTACACATGTTCCCTTGACATATCGAACGAACTTAACTTGCATTTACGTTAATTCAAAGTACTAACTATTCACACAAGAGTTGGATCTACGTGATCCAAACACAAAATTAGCTAAGTCAACATAAAAGATTTAAAGTCGAACGCAATTTCCTCTTTGCGTTGGCTATACATTTAACATACTAATTTCGGGTGCAAAACAAACATAATTTAAATAAAGGTAAAGTTTATTCCTAAGGTCTACATTATAAAAGTTATTTCCTAGCTCTAAACTTTTAACGCTCGATAGCGATAATACGTCTATCGAACTTTCTCTCTTAACATGCTACATCTCTGTGGTGATCCCTACACCAGTCCAACGTGTAGTAATAAAGATACTACATCTCTACCAGACGTTCAATATGTGATCTCTACACCCTTCTACGTGCAGTTACTGAATGATCTATTTTTACAATTTACAATCTTCTTTATAATGAGTCTAAAACACGGAAACAAGAGGGAGGGGTTTTCACATCCCAGTCAGTTACGCTTAAACAGTCCATTACGTCAGTATGATGTAACTTCGCAGGGTTTCCAAGCCGCTGATTGGACGCGTCATTGTCGCAATGCAGTATTCCATTTATTGACCAATGTAGAAGCTTGAAAGTTCGGCGAGGGTTTTCCATATCCCTCCGCCAGACGGCAGACCAGGGTTAGTTGATTTGGCGAAGAGGCATCAAGTAAACAATGGCTAGTTTTATTGCAATTTTCGGACCGAGTAGATCGTTGAACACGTACTCCAAGATGTAGTCGTCCAACTCTAGTTCATCGGCGCTTTTGACTCGCCAGCGACATAGTCAGGGCAGGTGGATGAAGGTACCTGTTGAACAGTTATTTTACTAGACTGTTTGTAATGGATATTTTTAGAATGCTGTTTTTGTGTAATGGTTGGGGCTACATTAGGCTATAATAGTGAAGAATACTATTATAGGTTAGTTCTAGGTTATTCTGGGGGGTGCGTAGTATGTATTTAGGTGACTCGAACTTGTGATATTAGGTTGGGTGGGGAGCAATTGTACAATACGAAGCATTGTATTGTTACAATACTACTACCAGCTCAGCCACTTGGCCAATATTGCAATCAAGGGGCATGATGCTTGATAGTGTGGAAGGAGCGAGGGGGATTAAATGACCCTGAAAATCTTACGCTGTGATTATAGATGCACCTCAGCTTCTAAGCTCAATGTATGGTCATATAATGAGGATGGAAAGAAAAGAATGATGGAGATGAAGTATGTAGGAAAAGAACTGCAAGGGAAACCAAGAAAGGTGAGAGGAGCAACTATGAGAAAATGTATAAGTGAAAGAAGAAGAATGGAAGCAACAAATGAAAAGAATCAACTATCATTACCAAAAGCTTGGGCATAAACAAATATTCCGTTCACGATAGGTTTTTACCTGGATGACAGTTCGAAAATCATATGTTTAGGTTTTGGGTTGCCAACACTTGTAAAAGATCACTGTCTTGTTATAAATGTAAAGATCTTTAATTACCTGTTATATATTACATTAAAAATAACATAAACTTAAGTTTTCTCATATTATTTAATTTTTTTAAACAATTCCTTTATATCCAACTCGAAACAATATTTTAAACATAATTAAAAGTACTTCTTTTTCATTTTGGAACGTTACTGATTTTGTGTAATATAGTGCACACATCAATACCTTTTAATACTGGCATCGTATTTACTTGGAAAAGAGAAAATTCTTGTCATTTTTTTTACATACAATAAATGATTTTATGATTATTTTATCATATTTTGAAATATTTAACTGAATAAAATATTTTCATCAATTGCGTGTCTGCATCATTGTAAAAAACTTGTTTACAGTTATGTTCAGTCACATGGTTTAGATTCGTCAGTCGCCATTTTGAAGCTATGTTCGTTAGAAGTTTTTGTGAAAGCGGTGTGAATATTTTTTTAAGTGGAACAAAACTATAAATAAACTTTGTGTCCGACCTCAAATAAATATATAAATAATATTAGCCTAAATCATTGTGGTTAACTATCACATTAATATATTACCATCTATTTTCATTACAGTCATCCAAAGTGATACATGTCAGCTGTTGGCGTAGTGATATATTAGGGATTGATTACTTCTAGTAACATTTCGAGCTGTCATCCAGGTAAACTTAGCTCGTGAATGACTTATATATGCCTCGCTCAAAGAGTATGAAATTATTCTATAGAAAGCGATGGTAAGAAAACAAAATAAAGCACATTTTTCAAACAGGATCAAGTAAATGAGAGATACTATAGAAATAAAATCTCAATACTGAATCAGTTATTTAAATTAATATCAAACTTCAACTTCCCATACAAGCTACACTAGTCAAAGTCAGCCCCAAGAGGTGCTATGGGGGAAGAGGAGGGAGTAGAGTTCAAAATTCTTCCACAGAGAAGGCAGCACCTTGTATAAATTAGCTTTAGGGATTTGTACAGGTTCATAACCAGCTTAGTAGAGGGTGCGGTCAAAATGCTTCAACTCTTTATTTTCGGTTCTACCAATAATTCATGTCTCATTTCCACATAATGCAACACTCCTTACATATATACCTGTAAGAATATTTTCTTGATTTCTAGACCTATGCTCTTTGAGGATAGTAATATATTTTTTCCATGAAATACCCTTTTTGCCTGCGCTATTATACTTACTATATCTTTCTTGCTTCTGTTATCTTAATGTTAGCAAAGGTTAATGTCGAGTACACAAAATTAACGTCCGAGACGAACATGGAATCTACAAATACACTTAGTGGGCTAATTAACACAAAAAGAAGGTTAGCGTGACCACAAAACGACGCGGTCGGTTTGGTGATGGGAAAAATAACTGTGTAAGTGAAAGTTATGTGATTGGCTAACTCGTGATGCTTGCGCTACTGCAGCGTCTTTCGTGGTTGGTGCAGTGGTTGGATCGTGCATCTTAGTCAGTGTCTCCAACACTTCCCCTCGAGACAACAACTGAAGACTCATCGGATGCCTTTATCAGTCCCAGGAGATCAACACAGTGCCCATGCTTTGATTTCGTCAAAGCCTTGGTTAATACATCGGCTGGCATCTCCTCCGATGCCACGTGTCCCAGCACCAGCTGACCCGACTCAACAGTCTCTCATACAAAATGGTGATGAATGTCAATGTGTTTGGTACGTGCATGGAAGACAGGATTGGTTGCCAGCCTCTGCGCCCCAACATTGTCATTGAGCAGTTGAAGTGGTCCAAATTCCTCCTTTCCAAACTCGAGCAGGAAACGCTGGAGGTGCACGGCTTCCTTGGCTGCTTCACTCAGAGCCATGTATTCGGCCTCTGTGGTAGATAGCGCAACAGTCTGTTGCTTCCTCGAATCCCAAGCAATCGCACCTCCATTCATGACGAAAACATATCGTGTAAAGGAACGCTGGTCAAGTGATCCTCCCCAGTCAGCATCTACGTAGCCTGTCAATGAGCCTTCCCCACGCTTGTATGAGATTCCTCGGTCAGCAGTGCCCTTGAGGTACCGAAGCACCCTCTTTGCTGCGCCCCAATGAGTACCGTGGAAACAGTCGTTAAATTGACTTAACACACTAGCTGCATGAGATATGTCCGGGCGTGTTGCCACTGACAAATACAACAAGCAACCAGCTAGTTCTCGGTATGGGGGTCTCTCACCATCTGAAGTTGACCATGCTTCACCCTTCGCCAGCTTCGTCCCGACGTCTAGTGGGGTTGGAACAGGCTTGCAATCCCACATATCAAAGCGTTGAAGGATGTCTTTTATGTAGGTCTTTTGACTTACAAATATCCCACCGCCGTTTCTGGAGAAATCCATCCCCAAACAGCGCTTCAGATCACCCAGATCCTTCATCTCAAACATCTTTCCAAGTCTGTCCCCGAAACGGGTAGTTTCTTCGGGGTCACGACATATTATCAAGATGTCGTCGACGTAGATGATGATGATCATGATCTCTTCGTTCCAATGCCTTATATACACACACGGGTCCCCATTGGTGGGTTTCGTGCCCATGGTGCGCAACTCTTTATCTAGACGCTTGTTCCAGGCACGACCAGCTTGTTTTAGGCCGTACAGAGCCTTCTTTACGTGGCAGACCCTGTTACCTGTTGCTAACTTGTCTAGTGTGGCTCTCGCCCTGCTGACGGTCTGATCCTTGCGTCCTTTACTGCTCACTATGTGCTCTAGGACTTCTTCAAAACGATCTGGTACCTCCATGAATACCTCCTCATCCAGTTTCCCGTTTAAATAAGCTGTTTCCACATCATACTGGCGTATGTGCATATTGTTCTGGGCTGCAAATGCAACAACCAACCGTATTGAATCTAGTCGTGCAACTGGCGCATACGTCTCGTGAAAATCCCTGCCGTACTGTTGAGCATATCCCTTCGCCACTATCCTGGCTTTGCGCTTCTCCAGAACGCCGTTTGCCCCGTACTTATTTCGTAGCACAAAACGACTGCCGATCACCCTTGACGCTCTTGACCTGTCCACTAGATCCCATGTGTCCTTTGCAAGAATTGACTCCACTTCATTTGCCATGGCCAACATCCATTCGGTTGAATCCGTACTTGTCATTGCTCGAGCAACTGGAACTTCAGTCATAAAAACAAAGTCATCCTTGACGACATGATTCGCCATTGCATAGACTCTGGGGGGTCTTCCGGGACGTCCGGTCCTCAGTACCCTCGGCCTTCCTGGACCTCTTCTTACAGCGTTCAATGGTTGTTCTGGGGGAAAACCTTGGAAACCCTCAGCGTCTTCGTACTCGTCGTAACGTTCCTCTGGTAATGGCTCTTCGATTGGATGATGCGATTCTTGACTATTAGAGAGGTTGATCATGACGTGTTGATCTTCACTCTCCGTGGCGTTAAGATCAACTGAAGAACTTGACAAATTTGGGGACTTGTCCTGCGGGAGGAAGTCCTCCCAATTCTTCGATGACTGGATCGTAGTCCTGTCCATGAAAATCACATCTCTGGATACCTCGATCTTCCTCTGCTCCGGTAGCCATACCCTGTACGCCTTTGACTCTGAGCTATAACCTACGAAGATGCCTTTCTTTGATCTTACTTCCAGCTTCCCCTTGCCCGGCGTTCTGTCCATGACGAAGACTTCGCTCCCAAAGATCCTAAAGCTGGACACGTCCGGTGGCTTCCCGAACCAAACCTCATACGGGGTTCTTCCCTTTAGTTTACTTGTTGGTGACCTATTGCGTATGAAGTTTGCGGTGTTGACGGCCTCCGCCCAAAAAGTCGGTGGCAGTCCGGACTGGATTAAAAGGCAACGTGCCATCTCCATCAGTGTCCTGTTTCTCCTCTCAGCAACTCCATTTTGCTGTGGGTTGTAAGGTGCAGTCAAACGCCTCAAGATGCCGTGTTTTTGGAGCAGTTGGTCAAACTGTTTGTTGACATATTCGCGTCCGTTATCCGACTGTAAGCACTTAACCGACTTTCCCTGTTGGGTGCTCACAAGTGCCCTGAAACTATCAAACTCATCCATCACTTGGTTCTTTTGCTCGATGAATCTCACCTCACACCATCCTGAAGAGTCGTCTATGAACGTAGCGAAGTAGAGCTTCTTTCCGTGTGAAGCGACTCGCATTGGACCACAAATGTCGGAGTGTATGAGCTCACCCAGTACCGACACTCTCTCTGAAACCCTTGGAAATGGAGCGCGACACATCTTCCCCTGGAGACAAACACTACATTGAAAATCTTTGTTAATGTCCTCGATGTTGATTCCTCGAATCGATCCCATCTTGATAGCCTCACGTAGTGACTTAACATTAAGATGTCCCATGCGAGAATGCCAATCCTCAATGGTATTCTTCTTTGGAGTAATAGCGGCGTCATCCGGGCCTGAGATTTTCCTGCATTCCTGGTCGTTCAACTCTGGGAAATAATATAGCCCGTTTTCCCGTTTCGCGATAAGCAGCACGTTGTCATCCTGATCGATGATCTCGGCCTTTGCCTCACTAAAAATCACTTTGTGACCTCTGTCGGTAACTTTACCGACCGAAATGAGGTTAGCGCGTAGGCCTGGTACATACAATGTGTCTTTGAATTCGATCACCTTTTGATTACCACTCACGCTCGTCCCAAATGACACGGTACCGATTCCTTCAATGTCCGTGCAGGTTCCGTTAGCGAGATTTAACTTTCCATGATCGAAGTTCCGACTGATCTGTGCGAACGACTCGATACTCCCACACATGTGAGACGTGCATCCACTGTCAAAACACCAGCTAACCCGACCCGCATTGTTTGCGATTTTGAGTGCACCTTTATTGGACGTGTCCGTCGCGGCTAGGCACACGCTTTCAACGTTTTTCGCGGATTGTTCGTTCGACTTTCTTGTCTTCTGACAGTTTTTCGCCCGGTGTCCGATTGCATTGCACTTAAAACACTTCATTTTAGAGTCCTTTTTCGCACCATAGTCTTTGTTCAATTTCTCCCATCTGGGCTTTTCTCGTCTATTACTTCCGACCGACTTTCCCGCGTACATCGCGTTTTGCGTTGAGTTCCGGCTCGTTTCCTTACGCGCGTCGAATTCCTCCGTAACTTTGATTCGAAGCATCTCCAAAGGCGGTAATGCGTCACGTGACGACATGGCGCAACGAAAGTTTTCGTAGCTCTCCGGTAGGTTGCGCAAAAACATGACTGCCAATAGCTCTTGATTAATGTCAACTTCAAGTTCTGCCAACCTATCCACCATGTCGAAAAAACGAGTGTGTTCATGCATGTCGCCGCCATCTTGTAATATCAAGGACATCAAGTTATTCAACAAAGCAGCCTTCCGGCCCTTTGGACTGGTATATTCCCTCTAATTTTTCCCAGATTGCTCGTGAGGTTTCGCAGCCCTTAGTCTGTTTTATTTCTGACGGGTTCATGGCGAGCACTATGTCAGATTGTGCCTTCAGGTCGGCTTCTCTCCACCGTCGTTCGGCTTCAATCGTCGCTGGCTCGGCTGCAGCCGCTTCCGGCTTCACGATTGTCCCGCTCACATAGCCCCATGCATCATTCTTTATGAGAACTGCACGCATCTGTAGCTTCCATGTTTCATAATTCTCTTTATTTAAAACTTCTAACTTTATGCCGGTTGCGTTCATTTTCGCAGCGTACTAACGAGTTTTTCTAGACTAAATATAGCGCAGTGTCCGTTAGAGTCACGTGCTTTGCGATCTTCGATTAGTCACACGATAATTATCGCGACGAGTACTGGGCCCATAACCTGTTAACAAAGGTTAATGTCGAGTACATAAAATTAACGTCCGAGACGAACATAAAATCTACAAATACACTTAGTGGGCTAATTAACACAAAAAGAAGGTTAGCGTGAGCACAAAACGACGCGGTCGGTTTGGTGACGGAAAAAGAACTGTGTAAATGAAAGTTATGTGATTGGCTAACTCGTGATGCTTGCGCTACTGCAGCGCCTTTCGTGGTTGGTGCAGTGGTTGGATCGTGCATCTTAGTCAGTGTCTCCAACACTTACTTCTGAGATAGCAAAATTATGTTTCTTCCTGTGGCCCTACTCCACCTAGTCCTATTATAATCTGATTTATATCTTGTTTAATATATCATAATTTTTGTCTTCTCTGTTTGAGCTTCATATTTAATCCAGTTTTCAATAATTCATCCATTAATCTCAATAGTTCTTGGAGATCTTCCTCACTTTCTACACATACAACAATATAATCAGAAAATCAGAACATTTTAATTAGTTATCATTTATCTCAATCCCATTATAATTTTCTTTGACCGAATTTGTTTTAAACATAAGCCTCTCTAACGTATCCTTCCTTCCCACCACCATTCCTCCTCCACAATGACCCAATCTTCTCCTCTCTCCTCCACACTTCTCTGCACTCCCTTCAGCCACGTGTTCCTCTGTCTTCCTCTTGGCCTCATTCCCCCACTTCATTATTCAGTATCTTCATTGATATCCTGTCCTGCACTGGCTCCTTCTTAACTATTCCTCTCACCCTTTCATTTCTCATTCTATCCATTCTTGTCACTCCTAAGTACTTTTGATAAATTTCATTCCACAGGTTTGAATTCAGCTTCAAACTTGTTCCTTCACTACCCACGTTTCTGCTGCATACATCAATATTGGTACATTACATCCTGTAGATCACTCGTTTACACTTCCTCAGCGCGTCCCTGCTCCGAATTATACTTCTCATACTTTTGAGAAAAAAAAAACACTTCTTCTTGTCGCCCTCTCTCACTGATTTCTCTTCTGTTTCTTCACCCGCCTCGGTGGCGTAGTTAGATAATTAACAAGTTTCATTTTGAGCTAAACTGCTGAGGACGGGGTGATCGAGGTTCGAATCTCGCTCAGGTGAACTGGGGGGTGTTTTTTTCTAAATGGTTTTCCACTCTCCCTCCTCGCAAATGCAGGCTCACTTCCTCTTTATTCAACCTTCCCAATTCCTGGCCCGTTAAAGTAATTAGTACTTAAGTGTGTAACCCAAATGAGTAGTAAGGTGCGGTGCTACGTATTATCTTCTGTTTCTTCTACTTTCCTCTATCATATTATACTTCATAATCATTACTATAGTCTGATTTGTGTACACATTGTAAATATTCTTATGTCTGTGTTTGATGTCTAGTTTATTCAAAATTTCAAACATTTGGTTCCATTCCACATTATCAAATTCCTTTTATATATCCTTATAATTATATTAAATGTATGTGTTGTGATGCTCAACATTCTCTCTTTTTTGCATTTTATTGTCCCAGGTTTCTTTGGTAATAATATTACAATACTATTTTCAAACTTTATTCTGTACATTATGCCATATATTTTATACATTTCTTTCACTTATTTTCTACTATAGTTAAGTAATTCTGCTGGAATTCCATCACTTTCACATGATTTGCTATCATTATTCATTTGTTTCATTGCTTCTTTAAATTTAGTTAGAAGAATATTATCACCGCTTTACTATATATAAATCTCATTTGTGTTTGCCAGGACGTCTTTTATCTTCTTCTTGTTTTATAACAATATTTTTCTTATTTAGGCCATTATAAAATTTTATTTTTGTTTCCTTTCTTAAACTCATCTTCTGTCTCCGACATTTTGCATCCATCCACTTTTCCTTAAAAAATCTATACTTTCTTTGTCTTTGTCTTTAGAGCTCATGAATTTTCTCCTGTTCTCTATTTAGTTCAAGTGATCCAAGGTATTCTTGGTTCCCAAGTCTTTCTTATGGTTTCGTAGATGTTTTGCCATTTATCTTCAAAGAGTTTCATTACTTTGTTTGTTCAAATATTTTCTATCACTCTTTTGATTAAACTTAACTTTCCCTTGTGTTTTTAATTCTTCAAATTTCTTTTTTGTTTTTTTACTTTTCTTGGCGATCTTTTTGAACTTAATTCTTGTCTGTTATAATACCAAGCTGTGATCGTTGGCAATGTCCACACCTGGTTAGCTTCTACATCACAATATTTGGTTCTTTAATCTTTCTTTCACACACAGTCAATTAGCTACCTTCCTGTATCTTCTCCTTTTGTAGCTCTCAAACAAAGTATTTGCTACTGTCATCTTGTGCTGTTTGCAGAATTCCAACAATTTTCTTCTCTTTGATTTAATCTTTCCAGTCCGTACTTCCATTCATCATTCATCTTTTCTTCCAACATTGGCATTCCAATCTCGAAGATTGAATACATTCTCATTTCACTCTACACTTCCAATAATCATATAATCTAGGTCTTTGTAAAGGGCCTGCAGCTTCAAATTCAATAAATTTGCTTTTTATGTGAATTACTATTTTTAGGTTTTATCAGATTTTACTTGAGTAATTTTAAACAAAATAAATAGATGTGCTTATATATAAATATTACTATACACTTTAAATTTCACGGTATTTGGAATTTAAAAAAAACTTGTTGCATGATATTTTGGAATTACATTATAGTGGTGTCATTCAATATTATTAAATATCAAAGTAACACATTTTTCTCATTTTGTTTTTTATGTTGTTCATGCTGACAATATTAATATGTCTGTTGAAAATTTAAGTAATGATAATCTTACCTCATTCCATGTGAAGCAATTCAAAGATTAAATGCGGGCTCACACTTAACATTCATAGCTGAAATGTATTTTCACTCTCTTATTGTGTATCTTATGCTTCAAGTCTTGTATTTCTAATATTAATTTTTTATGGACATTTTAAAATTGTGGTTTGTATTAGCAATAAAATATGTCATGAATACTTGTCTTCTTAAGGATGAGGATAGTATTTAGTTTCATAGAGATGTATTTAGTCATCTCTTTCATATAATGTAAAAAAATGTGATCAGAAATTTGTTACCATATACTTTTAGCTCATCTTTTGTGTTGCTACTGAAAGAAAGAAGGGAGAGGCCTGCATTGTACAATTTTAATATTAAGGACTATCATAAAAAAATGTAATGTGTCCCTTTTTTTTAAAAACATTGGGTGGACCCGGATACTTGTATCACGTTCCTCTTCTTTATAAAACCTTACCACTCCAAAACCACATATCTAGGCCTTACTTCCTCATCAATTTCCTCCTCCTTGACGAATTCAGAAAGTATGAGGGAAAAAAGTTTTATTGTTTTTTGTTCCTTCGTGTTCCATTATCAAAACTACCTTCACACGATTTTATTCAATAACACAAAAATATTTTTGTTCTTTCGTGTGTTAACAAATAGTGTTCAATGCATTATGCACCCAAACTAAATAGTTGATATAAAACAACTCTTTACTTTTCACTATAACTCCTTTAATTCCCTTTTCTTTTCTTTTCTCTGGCACTCTTATTATTATTGAATTTGCTTTGTATTAGTATGTTTTATTCTTATTTTAAAGATGTTAAAGGCATTTTTTAAATATTAAGTAAGAATATCCATTGAACTTTTTAAAATATCTAAGAGATCATATACCATACTAACAAATGATCACACTAGACCAATTTGTGTCATTGCTTAGCATGTCTTATTTAAATCATCTATCCTCTTACTGTTCTATCCTTGAAACTATGTTTTTATTATTTTATTGGTGTGTTTTAATTTTGCATTTTGCTTCTGTCTGTGCCACTATAATGAAGAATTAGTTTTCAATTACATTAAAAAAAACTGTTGCTTAAGTATTCACCAAGGCTTGTGACTATAACAAATATTTTTTTAAACATTGTTGTTTTTGTGCTGTAACACATTTTGGATGTTAATTTTACATGTGTAATTTTAATTTTAAAAATATGTAAACTACTAATAATAATTGAGTTATTGTTAGTGAAACACTGTTACAGTCTTATTAATCTGAAGTATCATTATTGTCAAAAAGTATATAAGAAAATATTATAAAAGTTACATTTTCATTAACAACATTGCCATTGAAAATTTTCAAACTTTTTGTAAATACTATTTGACAAACACCTTTTTTTTATACATTTTAATCCCACAATTACAAATTACAATATGGTTAGTGTATTTTATTTTATTTTATTCAAGACATACATACATTTTCATGAGAAATATAAAAACATGAATGCTGCTGTTAATAAAGCAATTTAAAGTTTTTATGAACAAACAATGAAAATTAATAAACGTGTTTTAAATATCCGAGGAAAAATGTCCAAAAAGTCCTGCAGAATTTGAGATTAAATTTAATCAAATCTGTCTTTAAGTATATCAACTGTGCCTTTATTTGTATGTGTGTGTACACAGATGGGATGGTTTAAATTGTCTTTAACTTTCTCTTTGATTCTTAACAAACTTTAGATCACAATTTTTCTTACTAAACTCATAATCATTGATAATATAATACAGTTCACAAGATTTATTTTAGTCTTTGGTCTGTAAATTGGAGTTTAAAAAATACTTGTTTTGATGGTTTTATCTAAAACTGTTCCAACTTTGTTTCGTGAGAATAAAAATGGCTGATGGTGTTTGTTCTTGTCTTCCAGAACAACTTCTCTTCGTATGGCGAAAACAAGGAGGATTACAGTGACCTACCACCCAATCAGAGGAAGAAGAAACTGCAGCTGAAAATAGAAGACATAATGGCCAAGATTCAGCAGGAATCGGCTGCCAGGTAGATACTCTTCTATGGTATTATAATTATTGTTAGGTTTTATTTTTCTTCGGTGTCTTGGTACTCATTTTGGGCTATACTCGATAGGAATGAGGAAGGTAAAATTTAGAGAAAGCATACCCACATTTGTGTAAAAGGAGATTGGAAAACCATATCGGAAAAACCACCCTCAGAACACCTGACTGGGATTTGAACCCTGGGTTAGGCAATCTCACTTATTGCGAGAGTGGTGCCTTAGAACATTTGACTACCAATGCAAGTAGCCTTCATCGTTGTTAATTTTATGAGTTACTGGCACTTTGGATGAATCTTTACTTGTCATTTTAATACTCTCAGCCAAGGAATAACCCACCAATCTGACTCCTTAGCTCAGCCAGTATCTTGTCTAATTATCTAACATCTTGAGCTCAATTCTAATCACAGCCAATAATGACGTATTGGTGGGGTTGGGGGTTTCCAAGTTTAATGTAATTAGTTGGTGGCTGGAAGACTCTTTTAGGCTGATTTTCAAGTCATGTGTAGGTTTAATCATTTGGCTTATAAGTAGTCTATTGAAAAAAAATCCGTGTGTTTTACAGTTTATTTTTCCACTAACTCAGCAGGTGATTATTAGTGCATTTTCTTAAAATTAACCCTTAATAGTGCTACATGGGAGAGCACTGTGACTTTAGACATCCACATTATTTAAGAAGTTAGTTGATATTATTTAATATCATTTTAAACAAAATATAGGCAAAAATTATCGGCATGTTTTTAATGTGTTAAAAAGATTAAATTTGAGTTTAAACTTAAAAACAAAACAAAAAATCTTTATGTGAAAATTTATACTTCTGAGATTTAAGTAAAAGATTAGAAAAACAGATCTAGACTTCCTCTATTAAATAATGTCATGTTTTGTATTTGGTGGAAACTATATTTAAAAAAATCAAACTACTTAATAAATAATGTGAGTTATCTTAGTCTACAACGTGTCTCAGTACTCTACCATATAGCACCTTTAATATTTGTTGTTGGATCGAAATTAAGTGTTTCTCTCTGAGAATCCCTACTGTGATATACCATGTGACTAGAACAAGCTGAGTGTAAGTGTATTTCTTGCAGGGACGGTCTAATGAAAATGAAAGGTGTATACGAGCAAAACCCAGCGCTGGGTGACCCCATGTCTATCGAAGGCCAACTTAACGAGAGTGGTCACAAGTTAGACAAATTGAGGCAGGAGCTGCATAAGTTCAACACATACCTAGAAGAGGCCCAGGACGGCTTGGCTCACAAGACTTCTTCGGGGGTGGTACTCTCTGTTTCACCCTCAGCTCCCTCTCGACGCAGCAAGGGCGCTGCGCCTGGCCACCACCTCAACGGAGGACACCTACACAGGCATCACAGGTGAGATACTTTTTAACAGCTTTTTAAAAATCTTTAGTGTTCCTTTCTGGAAAAAATGCTCTCAGATTTTTGTTTTACTGTGTTATGTGTTCTACTTTGTGTGAAGACCAAGACATAGCTTTGACCAAACTAGGATTTAAACAGGTCTTTCACCCTTATTTTCTTTACAATACATACAGAACAATTTGGTGCACACATATTTTCAGCGGAAAATGTTTTTACTCAGAGTCCTTCCTATGTGGAAATATTAGTGTCATTAAAAACATTATTTCCTTTTCGAACAATTTCTTAATTTCCTTTAATGCCTCACATATAGATTTCTATTTTATGGTTTTTGCATTAAATTTTTTTAAGTTCTTATTACATATGCTACATTTTCTTCTTTAACTCGTTATCAGGAAAGTGCATAGCAATCGTTTTCAGTGGTTTGCCCAGAAACTTTTTCTGATCTAAAATTCAAAAGAGTTTTCATATGAATTGACTTAAACAATATGTGTGTGTGTGTGAGTGTGTGTATGTGTATGTATGCATCACACTCAAGGTAAAACACCCCCCTTTTTTATTTTCCTTCTCTCCCTCCCCCTAACCCGCTTTTTTTACTCAGCTCATTATTCGTTTCTTTGTTAGGTTCATTTCTAGTTTAATCTCGTTCTTTTATCCTGTGTGCCTTGCTAATTTGGTAAAGTGAGTGCAAATGTTTGCTCTGTAGAAACAGTGGAGGATCGGGAGGGGAGGATGATTCACTTAGCCGCTCTGCGTCCGACTCGAGTGTGTCCAATCCCACGATGAACCATAAGCAATCGGCTCCTGGCACACCCTTACCATCTCATGGGTAGGTTTACAACATTGTTTGAATATAACTCTCTGAAAGAACCCAAATGTTTTTGGTAAAACTTTCCTTCATTTTGTTGTGACAAACTCCACAAGAGTTGAAACGTGCCAGTTAAGCGCACTGGTTATGAGTGATCTTTGTCAAATTTAAATTAGACATTTGGATTTTTAAAAAACTCCACTCTTTCATTTTTAAGAGCCTGTGCCACCCCACGAATAACACCTAACTTAGGTAGGCGGTACAGTTCAAACTAGGTTTCTCATCATAGTGTGGACTTCTCTATTCTACTTTAGAAGACAGAATTGAGACCAGTGAAATCTTTTTATTGTATTTTAAAAAACTATCAAACTGATCATAATTTTCCTATTGTGAATTGGATAGTCAGAAAACTGCATTTAGCTGCATTGTATGGTTAAAACTCGATCTTGCATCTAATATTCTGGCAATTCGGCAGTAATATTTTATTTACTTTTTTGCACCGCGTCTTACTACCTTTTTGGGCTATACATTGATATACTAAATTATGTGTTGGGTTTTAGTGTTTAGGAAGGCTATATTTTGAGGGAGGGAGGGTGGAAAAACCACCCTCATTACACACAACCAAGATTCAAATCTCGATCTACCTGTCATTGGCAGTCCAGTCTAATTATCTTAGTTTAGATCTATCAATAAGCTCAGTTACTAGTCAAAAATAAATCTGCTTTGAGATTAATCAGATTGGGGTTTTATTGAATATCTTTACGAATGCTCAAAAGTTAAATCACCAACATTTACGTTACAGCACTTAATTATTACTTTTGCTGTAGTAAAAGGTATATAAATAAAGTTAATGAAAAATATAAGTAATCGCATAATTGGTTAAATAAACAGTATACCTGCTTCTTTGGCTGCATGGTCTAAGGTGTCACGCTTGCATTAAACTAGGTGGTCGATAACAGGGAGATTAGGGTTTGAATTCTGGTCGAGTGTACTGAGGGTAGTTTTTACTAAATGGTTTTCCACTTTCCCTCCACACCAATGCAGGCTCATTTCCTCTGAATTCAACTTTCCTCATCCCTAACTCCTTAACTTAATTAGTAGGAGTATAGCCTGAACAGTTAGTAAAACACGGTGCTTAAAATAAATTGATAACTGTTTTTATGGATGTTTATTTAATAGTGATTAAATTTTTTTCTATTTTTGTATATTGCATTCTAGTAACAACTATTTTAATGGTAGTGCATGTTTGTATTTGGATAATTTTGCTATATGTGAATGTGCAAGATACTTTCCATATAGTTCTTCTTACCTTCACCATTGATTATAGATTACCTTCATGTACAGGGTCAAAATTATGTTAACACATATATAGAATGAATATTTAAATTTTATTGGGAGAAGGTTAACACTAGAAGAAAGCAGAGTTGTAACAAGCTTGATGGAAGGGTTTCGTTCTCCAACCATAGTCTGCAGGAAGTTTCAAGAACAATTTCAACGAAACTCACCAAGTCATTTAATGATTTATCACCTATACAAAAAATTGGTTCAGACTGTCTCAGTTGCGGACAACTACAAATGTAATTCTAGATGTCCCAGAATAGATACAAGTGAAATGGTTTTTGCTGTTGCTCAGCAATCGATTCTTAAATCCAGGAAAGTCCACTGAACGATGCAGTTTGAAAAAATTTATTTAACAAAAAAACTGTGTTGTGAATTAAAAAGAGGGAGCTCAGAATCCGCCCTTACCATATCCAACTTGTCCAACCATTGATAGAAAGTCATAAACATGTTTGTGTGGAATGCTGCCAGACTTGAGCATAAATGACAAATATTTAACCATACGTTGTGTATCTGATGGTGTTTAGTGATGAAACCATTTCTCACACTAGCTGTCATTTGAACTGACACAACACAATCTGTCAGCGTACCTAAAATCCATGATTGATTTGATGCCTTACATACATAATATTTCACTTATACAATACGTCTGTCTATACAATAAAATGAATGTTGAATTGATTACAATAAATGTTTTTCCATTTGATTGTTAACATAATTTTGACATATCCTTTCTTATGCATACTTTAGATGTAGGCTACATTTTGCTATCTAATAGGATAGCATAAGTAATAATATTGAGATTATTATTATTTAATTATTAATAATTATTCTTGTTCTATCTGAAAGTATGAGTCATGCTTTTGTTGCACAGTTTTATTTTTCTTCATTTGTTTTTAATATTAAATAATACAAAGTAAAATGTAAAGCTAATTACCCTAATTGTAACTTGTAAGCTGCCAATAGAAGCGTTGGTGGGAATGTGGCATGTTTGTCTTGTCGGTGTTTGAACTTCACATGTTTGTATAACCAACACACAGCTCCTCCAACAGCCCAGAGTCAGGTCTGGGGACATCCCACACATCGCTCCCAGACTCGGACCCAGAACACTCCCAAGCTGGGGACTATGTGGACGGGGAGGCACTTCCCCCGTTGGGTGTCTGCCGCGCACTCTACCCCTTTGAAGGTAGGCTGTGACCTATTCCATATATTTATTTATGTTAGGTATTCAACGTGCACTTTATGACTCTGATTGTATCAGCACACGATTTATAAACTAAATTAAGCCCAGAACAGACAGCACCCACCCTCCGACCATTAATTCATCACTGTAAAGAGGGAAATCCTCATTTCACCAATGTTACAGTTTTAGGTCTTGTCTTCATGTCTTCTTAAACTTTTACACCTTCCACTTCTTTAAAATTTCCACAGTTGCACATTAGTTTGAATTTTCGGGAATGTTAATTTTTTTATTAATGTATTTTCATATGAAAAATAAATATTTCCGAAAATTCAAAACAATGTGCAACTGTGGAAGTTTGAAAAATTAGGAAGTGTAAAAGTGTAAGAAGAAATAGGCCTAACCTAACTATCCTTTCAGGTTGGCTTCCTTCACTACCACTTTAGATTATTGTACACTGGGTTTCTACACTGTCTTCATAAAAAGTTAATACAATTGACGTTTTAATAAGCTAATATTTCCCCAAATTATGCTTCAGTAAGTTAATTTACTGTATAAGAGAACGTAAGGATCATAAACAATTATAAATTTGAAGTGTTTCATATTTTGTTTATTATTCCTTAGTGTAATCGTGCTTGATAACTTCTTCTATGTGGAGTTAAACATGCGCATTGTACGGGCTCTCGTTAGACATTATTTTATTGAGAAATTTACTTCAATTGATGCTCATACTTTAAAATTAAAAATAATATTTCTAGCAAACAATATGAAATTGTGTTTTTTAATATACATGTGGTAAGTTTGGTAAAATATGTATTGCAATAAATAAAAGCAACATTGATTTTAAACAGGTTAACCAACATAATTCTATAACTAAATAGTAACTAAACTAAAGCTAGTTTTGTAGCTAAACATATTAACTAATATGAGTTTGAAATATCTTAAGTTTGAAAACATTTAATACAATATATTTTTGATATTACATTTTTAATTTAACATAAATTATTATTTTAGAAAGGGACCAGGTAAAAATAGTAAAAAGAATCATTCATTTATTTAGTAATTTTCTTAGCTATTTTTATTTTCATTGCTTTGTCATGGCAATACAAGTAAACAACTTCATCAATCAAGTATAATTCAAAATGGACGACAATATTGAATAAATTTACAGGTCGAAAGTGGTTTTAAAGCTCTATTACGTTATTAATGTGAAAGTTGAAATTAATTTTTATCAAGGTGTTAAGCAACCGAATGATTTATAAGTGAAAATGCTGATATCAACTCAATTAAACTATGCTTACTATTATGTTTTAAAAATTTATTATTAAGTACATCAAGTGGAAGCTCGAAAATAATGAGCCTACAAAGCTTTTGATCTTGATCTCAAGCTTAAGTGACAAGCTCGAGATCGAAATACAAGTACTCGCAGATATATATGATATATATCTCTGATACAGATAGTCCAAACTGGTAGTAAAACATGATACACAAAAATAGAGGTTTTTCTTAGCGATTTACTACCCGTTCAGGTTATAGGCAGAAAATAAAGTTAAAAATAGACTTGAATTGTGATGATACTACATTTTAACCATAATTATAGAGTCAAATACCATAATTTGTGTTCTGGTACTACCAATACTGATGTTAATTATTCTGCTACTTAAATACATTTGATTACCAATACTAGAAATGTTACGATAATTGTTTTTCTTGATTCCGATTATTGAACATTACCTATTTCATTATTTTTCCAAGCATCCAACCTAATATATATAAATACATATTTATTCAACTTTTCAGCATAACAAAAAAAAAGTAAATTGTAATAAAAAGTTTATTTCTAGTTTTAACAAAGAAAAAGATCTGTTTTACCTAGTAATAAACACATACATTATTAATCAATTAATTAGGAATTACAATAGTAAGCACGTATTTTTGCTTACAAATAGAGCCTCACTGAATCAAACATTTATAAATAATTAAAAAAAGGCATAATTAACAATAATTTATCGAAAACAAAGTCTTTTAAATCCACCAAACAGGGTTATTAAATGAACCAAAATATAAAGCAAATAAATTAATATGAGAGGTAATTATTGATTACTACTCATTCTGAATTTTGCCGTTTTCTTAGTTGCCAGTACTTTCATTGAGAGCTAATCATAACATTAAGATTGGTTCTCAATTCTTTCAATACCAGGAAGTATCGAGATATCAAAGAATTGTATTTGACATCCCTACCAAGAACCATCTTTCAATATAGTGGCTTAATTTGACCAAAGCTTGACTAGCGTGTTACTTAGATCCACATTTTGGCAAAGTGTTTATAAAATGGTTATTGATTCACTTTTAGTATAAAGTTTGAATTCTGTTCCTTTTTTATTGTTAAAACCATATTGTATTTGTTCCAGTACCTTCTTCGATGTATAGTTTAAATATTTATTTTGTACTTATTTAAAACTGGTTGTACTTGTAATTGTTATTGTTTTTGTTTTTTCAGCCACAAGTGAAGGCTCTATACCAATGCTTGATGGAGAAGAATTGTACATTATTGAACTTGATCAAGGTGACGGATGGACGAGAGTTCGTAGACAGACTGATATGGAAGAGGGATTTGTCCCTACATCATACATAGAGTGCACACTCTATAACACATGTTAGTCAATGGGGGAGGAAGGGAGAAAGGTTTTTAAGTATTTTCGTGTAGGCATGTATACCACATACTAAGAAGTCGCCTAACTTAACAAGTTTGTCTTGGGTGCGTGCATTCACAGCCCTGGGGTAAGTGTTAACATTCCATTTTGTAGCCACATGGGTTGAAAGTTCCGTAGTTTATCCTTGAGATTTGAATAAACAAATCTTGTATGATTACGTGAAATGTATCAATCTTTTTACATGAAATTTTTTGTCTTTTATGTATTTTGCCCTAAATTCAGTGTTTCAAAATGTGTTTATTTTCCAAGACACTCTTGTTCATGCAGCTTTGGATGTACATTGCTGTTCTATAAGTTATATCTATGCGAACAGTTAAGTCGAGCTTGTTAAGAGCTATACTCATGCGGGAAAGGACTTTGTCCATTATGTGTGGGAGAGGTTAATAATGGAGCAGGCGTTCTTTATCTTTTGAGTTCCTTTCTCCAATGTGTATGCATGTAATATAATATTTTATTTGAATCCATTTTAACCTTTTTCGCTGTTGTGTTGTGCTGTGCTGTGTCCAATAAAATGTATTACATAACAATTTATATGCTACATTTTAAATAATTCACTTTTACTGTAACTATTGTATTGTTAGAAATGGAGGAAGAGAGAAAGAAAAGGTTTGCATATTAAAATGTACTGTGTGTGCCACATGGTTGTTGAATTATACTGTGAAATGAAAGACTGAACATATCCGATTTGTTGTGAAAGGTTTTATAAGAAAACTTGTATTGAAAAGTGCACATACTGTAAATGATATAATGCTAATTGAAGCATATTTATTGTTATTTCTTGCTGATGCTGACTCGGTTCAAGCTAAAAGTTTTTCTATTGAGTTTTTTTTAAGTATGTGATTATTTTCGCCTACACAATCGCATATCAGTTTCAGCTGAATGTTTTTTATTATGTACACACATATATATATTTTTTAAATGTTATGAAAAAATATACAACCATACAAATTAGTTAATTTATCTACACTAGACGAGTAATGATCTGTTATGTGTTATTTCAGATGTGATATTGTTTGTTTTTAATCGAATGACTTAAGTAATTATTTTCAGCATAGCTACAACTCTTTTGCACATTAAATATTTCGAGGACTGAAAAATAATAATTTTAAAGTTTCATTATCATTAGTATATTGCGTCTTACAGTTGTGACAAATATTTAGATGTTGCTATAATTTAACAGCATGTTAAGATTCAGGCATAAATCCTAATCGGTATGAAAGGTTCACATAGAAGATTCCTAGACATTTCTGTAAGTCTATGCTTTTTTATTATCTCCTTGTTTTCTCTTAAGGAACAAGTTCTTCAAATTCTAAAGGATATTCAATATTTGATCAAATTTGTTTATAACTATTATACTGCTATAGTGATCATAATTATGGGATTAACTCAACTTACCTTTGACTTCACATTTAATTAAATGGCATTATGGCATTGCCTATAAACATGTCACTAATTTTTTTTTAAACCTTCTGTTGTATACTGGTCAAAATTCCTAGCTATGGATCTAGAGGTCCTGGTTTCAATCCCCGGTGCTTTTAGTATTTTTCTGTGAAGCAGTGGGTCTAGAACAGAGTCAAACTCAGCTTCGTGAGGACAATTACATGAATAAATAAATAGCGGATCTAGTTTAGAAAACTGAGATTAACAGCCGGAGGGTTCATACTGACCAGATGACATGACACCCTTTATCCACAAATGTTGGCACTCATCGCCAAAGATGTTGGTTGCTCATTCAGTATAGCTCGCTTGCAGGCTCATGCCATAGAGTTTTGTTTTTATGGACGAAGGTACAGGATTTAGGGTTAGAAATTATTTTACACATATTGTTATTTTTGTGGAATACTGAATGTATATATCAAGTGCAGGCCATCCTAATCTTATTTATTACATAAATATTTGAGTTAAAACACCAATCACCATTGTAGTCTGTTTAAATAAATTATAGTTGTTGCTTACCCATAATGACAGACACCAAAGATAAAATAAGTTAAGTTATTATTAAAAAGTACTATCTAACTAAAAGAGAATTAAAATTTAAACTTTATAATCCTATCTTAAAGTTAAAACTATTATATTATACACAGAAACTTTCATGAACCACTGAAGTCAAATACATTGAATGGCTTTTACATAACTTTAAATAAAACGCCATATCAATTTAATATTGTTTTAAGATTTTTAAAAATGTCTGATTGCAGATTTTTTTTTAATCCAAATTTGTAATATGGATTTAATTTAGAGCTAATTTTCAAGGGTGGATTTACAAATGTGTTTAATGGTCTATGGCCCAGAGTGGAAAATTTCGGGCAGCAAATCACAGCCTCAAAACATGTAAGACACGTAGTTTGTTGAGTACACAACATTAAAGTGACTAATCAAGATATCCCAATCAACCTCTAGCAAAATTTTTACAAAATTGATACTTGAATTATGAACTGCTGCTTATTACCCCAGTTTACCAATTATCTTGAAAACGGGATATATTTTACTGCTCAATTTTATCAACTATTTTGCTAAACTGACTAATTAACTCCTTTTTTTTATATAAAAAAATAATAAATATTTTCACACCTCTCCTGTAAGTGGTAGGCTGCTTCAGCCCAGAGTGTCATCCAAAGTAAATCCACCCCAGCTAATATGATGCGCATGGTCAATTAATTTACTACTTAATATGAATCAAATCAAAGTTTAAGGGAAAAGATCACTTAGAGGAGAATTAATATTTTATGCTCGTCATGTTTTTTAAGATACAGATTCCAAAAAAAATGGCCCATCTCTAATTTTTTCTTAAATATTAACATAATGAAAATAAAATTGAAGTTTACTATGTAATTTATAAGTATGCTAAATGTTTAGCCATTTTAAATAATAAAACACAGAACTAAGCTTAAGCTAAACAAACATGTGACAAATGATATGACACATTTGTACATACATTCTAATGTTATAACATACTAATAAAATACATGTTTGTTGATCTTGAAAATTGGGGAATATCAGAGAATCTCATAACTTGTAAAGTGTGTCAGCCTTGTAGAACTTGAAAGGTTTATCCATGCTAAATTATATATACTCCAACCCAAGGTGGGTATGCATTTCTTCCCCCCATTCTTCCCACATGATAGAACACAGTAAACAGAGCAAAACTAATAAGATAACTAGGTCAAGGAACTGGTTTCCTTTCTAAGATAAAAAGAATACACTGAAGTCCAATGGGGCTATATATGTATTACATAACATAATTTTAGGCCTTTTTTGACCCCTCTCCCCCATTTATTAAGTTATGTAAGAGGTCCAGTTTCAACCATAAAAAAGCACCTTTTCCTTATGTCATTTTCGAATGGGCTGGGTTTTTTATAGTAGACTAGTTATTTTCATGTCGGATCTTATAAGTTTAAAATAAATAGGATTTTTAATCAAGGATTCAATTTTTAGTCAAACAGTTTTATTTGTATTTACAACAACAACAAATTTAAAAGTGTGAAAAAGCTAAGCTTACACATGACTAGATCATTTTTTAAACATCATTGTTACGTTACACTAGCTTAAACCCCCCCTCCCCCATGTTACACAGTGTAGTGCTACGATGGACCCCGCCCCCTCTTGTGTGTTATGTAATACATGTATGGCCCCAATGGCAGTAGTGCAATAAAGGCCACAGCATCATTTCTTCATTAATATTAGCTATGATTAGAGTTGTGTCGAATCCCGAATCTGAATCTTGGAATAATTATGAGCTATAATATTATAGAATAATAAAATACATGAATAGTAACTAAATGTTAACATTCTTTTTTATAATCCATTCATTATAACCAGGACCTGGAAGTTGATGCCCTCATACAAAAAAGATTCTCTTAAAAATCAAATAATACATTTTAAATCCAATTGTTTTTCTTGCCCGTTTATGGCAATGGCTGTTGAATCCTACAAAGGCGGAATTAAATATAAAATTGTATTACTAATATACATATTAAAAATAATAAAATTGGCAGAACATTTGTGTGCACGAGAGAGAAATATATAGTACATTTACCATACTCAAGGACCACAAGAGAGGCCAACAAAGAGATGGGAGGAGCAGATAACAGAAAGTGTTCAAGTGAGAGGAGAAGAATGGAGTCAGTTCACTAAACTGACCCAGCCACGGGCTGTGAACATTTGATAATGATGATGCATTGCAATGTATAACGAAGGTCCTCTTCACATTCTCAGGTGTGAATGATCGGCGATTATTGGCCAACCTGGCGATATGTCCTCTTCAATGTCTTCTAGAGTCACTTTCACTCTCAGAAAACATAGGCTAAGCTCATTTTTAATGTCTGGCCGTACTCATAATTACATGATAAAACAAATGCTCCAAATATATGGCAATAATGAATTTTTGCATTGAAAAACTACCCCTTGTGAATTAAGAGCAGTATTAGAGCTCTAAAACAAATTTCACTTAGATTTTTTTTTTTTAAGATTGCAATCTCGAATATCCTTAAGGATTCAGGGACCCGTTCATAGCTATTACAATACTATATTTCATTGTTAGTATAAAAATATAATTTTTATGACACACCAGTCCTTTTTTTTCCTCCCACAAATGTAAAAGAGTAACAGCACTTTTATTTTCTATGTTTATTTATAATATGCTTAATTATGTTGCCATAGAAATCGCATAGACCAACTTTATGTAACAATTTGTAAATTAGTTTTACTTTTAGTTGTTGTTACACACATGGACGGCTAAAATATTAGTTATAACGTGGTAGCAACAAAATTCATAATAAATGTATCTATGTATAAAAAAGGGGGGAATGCTGTTTAAGTATGTGTGTGCTGTATATTTTGTGTGTGTGATTAAATGAGAATTTCATCTTTTTAAATTTAGTGTTTTAAATCTATTATTATTAATGGGTTAATTTGTGATAGTTTTATGCTTTGTATTTTCAATATACATATTAAACAGAAATATTAAGGTGACAAGAAATTTAATTTACGTTTAATTTACCATTTAATTCAAATAACCATTTATTATGTTTTAATATTCTCTTTGTATTTTGTTTATATTAGGCCCCCATAATCCTCATACCAATTTAACAAATGCTAAAAATTTATTATTCTGTTCATATTGGAGGTAAATTATTAGCAAATATAAATGTTTCCTCATAGAAACTAATATAATTAGGTAAAACATTCTTCAAAACCTAGATGAACAGGCAAACATTTATTTTGCTCCACAGTCATTAATGCATTTTGTTAACATTGGCTAAATTTATTACAACCACATCGGGAAAATATTTCAGTGATTTGTTCACATAGTAGACTTAACTCATTGTTATTTGTTAGATAAATTTATTTAACTACTTTATAGGGGAAAAGATTAGTGCATTATTTAAAAATATGTTGTGAAGTTTGAATTTTATAACTAATTAATAAGTTTTGGAAGCTTCAAATTTTTTCTAAAAAAAGTAAACAGTCCATTTAGTATATATGTCTAGCATTTTACAACTGAATCAATGTTCTTAATTATACCATCTAGTATAGAATATTTTTACTCTATAATCATAGCAAGTTGAGTACTGTAACTTATTAATACCAAGGAATTTAAATTCCAAACATAAGATTTTATTAACACAGAATTTAAAAATTGACTTAATCTATAACAAAATAGTACATTATTTTAGGTACCCGGCAGTTGCTTTGTGTTCACTAGGAGCCTCCTAGACCCGAATATGATGTCCGTAGTTGCTAGAAGATGGTGACTGGATTAATTAATTAAATTGTTGAGTTTTCGATGTCTCCATTGAATGGGGGATAAGATGAATATAAACAAACAAAAAATAATAGTACAGTTTCAATATTTTGCTCAACATGTAAATGACTTGGAAACCAAAATTTGTGTAAGCGATCTTGACTCTTTAAGTGCAGTAGAGCGTCGATTAACCAAAACGTCACTCGTCTGATCATAAGCCTGGGTGATAAAATAAAGTTGTGTCATTCTCATGTCAGACAATAGGAGATGCACTGCAGTGGTGCACTACGCAGGTGTTAAATGGTTTGAGCATGGGAAATATAGTGTTTGTTTTTGTTGCTGTCGACTGTAATCAAAACTTTTTATCAGTAATATCAAACAGTTAATGTGTAGTACAGTAGAGCGTCAGAAATCCGGAGCGTCGCAAATCCGGATCGGTGGTGAGAGCAGGTAGGGGAGGTAGGGGAAGGTGTCCTTGAGAGTTCAACGACTTAGTCGTATAGTTGCCTTGTGACGTTTTAGTGTGCGAGTTAAAACGGTACATATTCTTACTTTGTTAATCATGTCATCATTATCAAATAAAAGGAAACATAAATTTTTATCTATAGAGGATAAGTTAGAAATTCTACAAAGACTCTATAAAGGGGAAAGTGGTGCATCTCTCGCTAAAATATATGGTGTGGGAACTTAAACCATTAGTGACATTAAAGCAAAAAAAGACAGTTTGCAACGTTTTGCTTCAAAACTAGATTCTGAAGAAGGTTCACAGAAAAGAAAAACCACACGTATACGTATGTATACAGTTATTGAAAGCACATTTGAAAATCCGGATAAGTCCCGATCCCAATCGATCCGGATTAACGACGCTCCACTGTACTTACAAAGTGTTTTCTTCAGTAAACTGTGAAGTATTTTAGTGTTCTTTTTATTGGTTCTTAAGTTTCCTTTATTTCTACCAAGTTCTCCACTGTTACCAGATCCAATTATTCTCTTAGGTCAAATATAAATTGGTAATTATGATAAATTCAATTGTAATGTAAAGTTTAATCTCCATTGAATAATTTATTTTACTAACCAGACAATTTGATTAGCTACAACAACTCTTTGTTTCAATTAGTTGGTTAATCAACACTCTTCTGTATATGAAAATATCTCACATATTCATTTCCTACAGAAAAATACAAGTGTTAAATCTAGCCCAAATTATACTTGGGATTGTTAAATGTGTCTTATTTTAATTATATATTTTAAGATAAACTAGACTTTCCAGAAATACAGACTAGAGTTGTGTGAAGCATCAACAATTATTAAGCTAAATTGAATATTTACATGTTTCGTATTTGTTTCAAATCCAGTATAATCTTTTTTGACACTTTGATTCTTCATTAGAAATTAATAGCTATCTTCAAATTAGTTTAAAAGAAATCAAATACTTTTCTAATAACACAAATATCCAAACATTTGTTATGTATAATAAGACAGTGTAGAAACACTGTACACTAATGTCAAGTAAGTGATATTGGAGGAAGACAACCTAAGAGGAGTTAAGTTAGGACTAGATAGGGACAAACACACTTCTACACATGTTAACATTTACATATAATTTTAAATGTTCGAAATTATTCCTTTTTCATACAAAAAGACAACAAGCATGTAGTCCTATATATCTATGTATTTTCTTTTGCCATATTATGTTCGTTCTCTTTTATATATTTCTATCCCGTACGGTCTTTTAAAATAACAAATTACCTCAAAAGGGGAAAAGACGTTTTCCTTAAAGAGAGATACTTTACATTAATGTACAGTGTTTCTATAATGTCTTATAATACATTTTCAAGCCATTAGGCAATAATTATATTTTTTCTTATGATTTTCTCTTGCAAGTTGTATTTTTATAATAGTTTTGAAAAAACATTCGCACATAAGAGTGATATTCAATATAAGATGAAATATAGGATAAATCAATACCTTACCAGGTCAAAATAATAATGCTACCATTACATTATATTTCAAAAATAAATTTCTCTTCATTTTAGAAAACGTATAAATGGTTTAGTCTTAAAAATAACTGTTTTCACAATTATATATATAAGATGGGTAGAATTTCAGATTTGAACAACTGACCTCTAGTTAAAAGAGCCTAAGCTCTCCATTCAACACAAACCTGACACTCGACCTGTTTCGAATACATTTCAACGGTATTCTCCTTTTGACATCTAGTCTATCAAGGTGTCTTGCATCTTCAGGTTTTCCCAACTAAAATTTGGTGCACGTGCTTGCCGTCCCCTATACACACCATTAAGTTCTTCATTATTTAACTTTCTCCCTTCTCGTATTTGTTCATCCTTTATAGAACCAATTATCTTCCTCAAAACTTTGTTCTCAAAGACACACTCTTGATACAAAGTGAAAGACCACGCCTCACATCCATTAAGAACGTACCGTAGAAACATTATAGAAATATTCAAACTTTGATTTTGCTGACAAATATTTGACTGTACTACTTTCAATTCAAAATGGCAAACTTCGCACACCTCTACTATGTTTTATTCCTCTCTTATTGTAAAGAGGAATTTAAGGTGCAATAGTCAATGTACTGCAATATTGAGACTTTTTGATGCCATCCTAAGACATTAATTAAGCTCAACTAAGCAAGTGTAACTGAACACAATGTATATTAAACTTTAAGAGGCCTTTATTTAGGCTAAGCTTGATCGTTTAGTTGTGTAGTGTATTCCATTTTGTAGGACTTAAAATAACACTTTGTATTAATGTAATATAAACAAAACCTAATGTTTTGGTTCATAACATATTGTTTGCTATATTTTTAGTCCATATATTTCATTTAGAGCAGAAATAAATGTAAAATTAGTATTACAGAAGTTTTTTATAAATTTAACAATAGGTAGGTTACCTTTAATATTTCAAGCTTTTAAATCTTAGAAATTATCCCAAGCATTCACTAAAAATAAAATTAAGTATACAAAACAATTGTCACATAAGACACAGCACACATTTCCACAATAATTGTACCTTTACAAATGTTGAATATTATAACATTTTTCTGGATTCTTCTCTGGAAGATTTTTTTTAACGATTATACACTAATTATACTTGTGTCAGGCAAATTTTAAAAATGTATTTATTTGTTGTTTCATACTAAAATTATTATTTTTAAATATTAAAATGTTTGTTTCAACCAAAAGTGTCACCATTGTCGTGTTGTTCTAATTTGTTTTATATTAACATATATAGGACAAGTTTTGTGCACCATTCATAAAACTGGATCGCATTAAACATTCACATAGAAAAGAGGATTTTCCTTACATTGGTTTAGTTTTACTACTTTGAAATAACTTTTTTTTTAATAAAGCCAATAATTTGTCACAATAAATGCCATTGTAAATATGCTCCTTTTTTTAAAATATATACATAACATTGTGACATTATTGGTGAGATTATACATGAAACTCTACTGAGCCAAGGAGAATAAGGTGAAAGGCGTTTTGTGTCGATTTATATGAGTAGTAGTAATAAAATAAAAAGTATTTCTTTCTCATTTTACTTTTATTTGTGCTTCATTTTCTACAATTATTACATTAATTTACAAACAATACAACATTTCAATGCCACACCTTGGCATCTTCTTCGGTAAGTAGTATACTGGGCAGGAAGATGGCTTCACTGTTTCCAATTTAGTTGTGAAGGATGAAAACTTCTTTCTTTTTAATATTAAACATGTGTTGCTACTTTAATAGAATAAAATATTAACTTCAAACTTTACAGAACTTCAATGCTGTCAAAACACATGAGCAAACTTGACTAAAAATAATTGTTTTTAGGACAAAAAAAAATAGAAACCACAGGCTTAGTCGTAACTCGCCAAAATAATGGTCAACTGACATTCACCTGCAACTTGGTGGTGTGTAATGTGTTTTTGCTGCACACTCTGAAGAGTGTCATGTCTAAATTTATCAATGGTAAACTTTGTTTACCTTGAAATGTAGCACTCATACCTTGTCTTATTTCTCTATGTCCTTAACTTAAAAGATACACCATGGTGGAACAAATCAAGTTAAGCTTGCTACATATAATAAGATAAAAAATATCGAGCAAATCCAAAATATTAATTATTAGTTCACACACACATCCCTTTTGTGTATTACTGCCCATTCAGGTTTAAGCAAAATTATGTACAAATGCTAATGTTTTAAGGGCTGAGGAATGTTGAATTAATAGAGAGTGGACCAGCATTTGTGTGAAAGGAGAGTGGAAAACCACTCTTTGTACACCCGAGTGGGAGTCGAACTCCGAACGTACCGTCATTGGGAAGCCAGTCTATTGCGAGAGTGATGCCTTAGACCATGTGTCCACCGAGATGGGTGATTATTAGTTAGTTACTATTTAATGTCGATAATTATCAGACTCTTCTAACTTTTCTTTGGCTATTATTTTGGCAACTGGATCATCAACTATAAATATAATAATATATAAAATACCCCACATAGGGGTGTCACGCTAACGGAGTAGAGGTCCTTCACTGTTCAAAAAAATCTTGAAAGTTGGGAATTTTGCAGAGATTTGAGATTTTGAGTTGGGCTGGAATTACTTTCTAACAAAATACTTTCGATTATAAAAGTTCTTTATCACAGACTTGTAAAGACAAAATTTTAAATTTCATCAATTGTTGATCCCTACTCTTCAAAAGTTCCCAACTCATAGCGCATCGAACATTTAACGGAGCTACCTTCTATAATAGAATGTATAGAGAGATTAGTTAACAAAGTTGGCTAGTAGCCTTAGGAAGGTTAGGTGATGTTTTAAGTTGCTCATTGGATAAAGCCTGGCCCTTTTCTTCAGCAAATATATTTTTTGCGACATCCCCTAACCCCGTATATATGAAGAGACAAACATTTGTGTAATCAGCTTTGAGCTTAAAACTTAATAAACATGTCAGTCCCTAATTTAATAATGTTTAGGTTAACAATTTTATAATAGGAATCCCCCCCCCCTTGATGACTCCCTAACCCAAATAGTCCCCTCATTCCTTAACCACCCCCACTCCCCTCTCCAACGATTTTAATTTGCTTTTGTATAAACATTTATTATAATTATTGTTTAGCTTTGATATGTGTAAAATGTATGCATGGTTTCTAGACAACATTAATGGAGATGCCATTGTCATCGGCGATACATGGGCACACATTCTAAATAACTAGTTGCACTTAATTTATACCATATTTAAGTGTACTCATATTCATTCGAATATCCCCCTGTATCTCCAATGATGGTATGTTTTGAGTTACGCAAAGCAATCCAGCACGCTTTTATTTTTTTAGGTTCTTGATTCCACTTATGAATAACTATGTATGAAAACTCTTTCATCATGCTTGTAAGTCATTTAGACTTAATTATCCCCTTTTGAAAGTTTAAAGGCTTCAGTCTAAGAAAAAGAAACAAAATGGTCAAAAGATGAGGTATCCCACTAATGTGGTCTAGAGCACTTGGTCAACTGTTTATTTCACTACCACTTCTGTGAAGTGCCTTCAAATGTGTGTGCATTCTCTATACTGTACATTAATTCTATTGTGTATAAGTTTCCAGTTCTTGTAATTATTTTTGTTATTGTAAAGAAATATTGTATTTACCATGCTATGAAGTATATTATTATGCAAGGGACAAGTTATATTGTATGGGATGTATAGCCTTTGATTGATCACTTGTGCCAATGGTAATATTCATTAAGCTACCTGCTTTATATAATTATCTTCATTCAACTTGTCTAACAATCCTCTTATCAGTTGTATTAAATTTATACTATTAAATTAATTGTTTCTATATTGGCTGTTTTATTTTCCTTATAGAGGATATGAAAGGATTCATGATACTAAAATGTGTTATATTGGTGTTTTGTAGAAATCAAATTTGATAAATATTGATGTATGTGACAAAGAGTAAATTGTCATATTAAAATACCCAAAATTTAAAAAAATATATACATTTCATAAATATCTACTTAACATTAATGAATTATTGAAATGTGCAACTCTTGATTCTGTCTTCTATTTAGCCTTCTGAGGCTTTTTCGGAAGATCAAGACTATCAAAATTCCATTTTCAAGCAATGGTTAAGTTATATGACTCATCTGTTTTATTTTAAATGAGAAACATCATGAATATTACCCAAAAAATAAAATAAAAAAACTTATTTTTACCCGAAACAATGTTTTAGAAGTAAAACCCTTAAAAGGAAGTTAATCAAATTATTTCAACAATCATGGATTAAATGCAGCTTGTCTTTTTTTATGTAATGCTGTAGATAATTTATCAACTAATCTGAATTTGACACAAAGTTCTTCCAATACATTGTAATTTATTGTAAAGTAAAAATTCCAACAATTCTTGATCAGAAAAACTTTGAATGGCATCACATAATCTTTAGTTTCCACCAGAAAATATGAATATACATATTATATATTACAGCTGTTCTATACAGTAAATCCTACTTTGAACCAAATACATTGAAAAAAAAACTATGCTTTGTCTTATTAGCATCCTTGAACAATTTACTAGGAATAGGTCCTTCAAATCCTCCAGAGATTTTTTTTTTCTTAAAAATGAGGAAAAAAACAAATATTTTTTTAATCTGAATTATTTTAAAGAACTATTATGCTTTCTTTTTGTTTGATTTAACGGAATTATAGGACAAACACACCAAACTCCAAATCACTAATTTTACTTTTCCCCATTGCTATATTATTTTTTTAATCTCTTAACGCTCTGAAATAAATAGTATAACTTATGTTATATATTCATGTCCAATGTCCATTTCCTTTGTTTGATTATAAGTTGTGTGCTGATATAATCAGTTGGTTCAGAAAGTGCACGTTAAATAGCTTAAAAAATTACATCCAGTGTTTGTTTCAAGTATATTCACTCTTCTCTTTTTGTGTTTGATAAAGGCAACAATGCTGAAATACTACTCTATTTGGGTTGAAATGTGTGTCTGACTACTTCTATAGATGACAGAAGAAAGGAAGAAGATGTCACATTATTTTGTGCATTGGATTCTTCCTGCACTTTTCCTACTTTCCTAGGTGGGTTTTCTTCATCAAATTTACTCTTATTAGTTTATTTTCCCTTTTTTTCTAGTTTTATCAATTTCCATTATTATAAAATTTGCCTATCTATATATATATATATAT
>CABEEJ010000501.1:167677-201806 GCA_901482245.1 Timema douglasi | reverse complement strand
TATATATATATATATATATATCTCCTCTTTTAGGAGGTTGTGTTGTGTGCTTCACACTCTCTACTGGTGAGTTTTGATAGAATGAAACCTAGGTTAGGGGATCGATTTTCTTCAAGAAGCAACCATTACCTCTTTGTCCAGTGGCAGCAATGTAAAACGTCAACCGTGTTCTTCTTTACATTCTAAAAGCCATGTTGTGTTCGTTCCCTTTTACATGTTTTCCATTAATCATTTTTGTACCTTCTTCCAAATAAACTTATACTATTTTATTATATTTGGAAGAAGGTACAGGAAAGGTGGATAGAGACATTTAAAGGGCAACAAACACAATATGGCTTTAACAATGAAAAGAACTTAAAACACAGTCCACAATTTACATTGCTGCCACTGGGAAAAGAGGTAATGGCTGATTCTTGAAGAAAATCGATCGTTACTGCCCAATCCCCGACCTAAGTTTAATTCTATCGAAATTCATCAGGAGGGAGTGTGAAATGTGTAACACAACTTCCTAAAAGAGGAAACCAGCAAAAGGAATTTGGTAAAGAATGATTGGACAATTAGATAGGCAAATGTAAAAGGTATGACATAAGGGAAAAATACAGGTAATGGACCTTTTATATGTTTCTATTCACCTTTTCCTAAAACTTCTTAATAATATAACAAAAGTACCTCATGTGAAAAATAGGTTTTACTTAAATAGTCTATACTATTTTCAAAGATTCACTTTTGAAAAAAATTGGATTTGAACCATTTCTATATTTAATCAACCAACTTAAAAGATTTTACATATTTTTTAATCATCAGCACAGTCTTTCTTTTCCATCGAAGGGGGTGGGGTGGGGATGGAGAAGCTTAAATGCATGAAAACACAACTTATAAGTAGGGTGGGATAAACATCTTAAAATCTTTCATTCTTTACTCAGCACATATGTAAATAACATCAAGGATTAAAAGTAAAACAAAAAGTGAAATTGCAATGGATGTATTTCTATTTTATTTTAAAATGCAATATTATTAATTGCCAGATAAAACTACAGAGTTATTCATCTAGAATGTTAATTATTTTTTTCTTTCTATTTATTCAGCTGTATGAGAAGAGTAAAATATTTGTATGACGTATCCATTACCTGTAAATTTATTTATTAACAAATTAAACCACTAGAATTAGTATTTCCTATATAAATAATTATAAAAACTAATAAATGGAAAAATAAATTATTAGGGAGAAAAAAACTTTTTTTAATCTGTATTGTCCAACACAATAGTCATTACTGATGTGAAGTAATAGAAATGATTAATGTAGCTTAGAAAGAATGTGTGTGTGTGCGTGCACGTGTGTATGTGTCTGTAAAACTTGAGAAAACCACCTCGCATGTACTCATTTGAGATTAAAACTCTAATCTCACCTGCCAACTGTAGCAAATTGCAGTGTGACTTATAATACCACCAATGTTAGTGGAGAAACAAATGATTGCAATTTTGATGTGTCAATCTGTTGGGCCAATGAGGTGCTCAATGTATTCCATATGTTTTTCAATTGATAAAACAACAGCCAGCGCCAAAACTAAACACAGTGATCCGTTAAGTCAGCGGTTCCCAACCTTTTTCCCCTTGGCAGCCCATTTCCATAAATGTAGGCCTTAATTTTAGCAAAATGTTTTAATTACTACACTAGTAGTTGTTTCTAATTTATTTGTTGGAACTGAAAATAAATGGTCTAATAATACTATTTAAAAACAATGTAACAAGGTGAAATATATTTTTACATTCAAAAAACAAAAGTTGCAATAAAAACTAACACATTTAATTCAATTATTAATAACTATAACCCATTTTATGTTTGAGATTGAAATAATTTTCTCAAGGTCAAATAAAGAATAAAACCTCATCAAAATGTTTTAATTTCACAACTTTTGACTGGTTTTTTATCTTATACTGCTGGCATAAGTAGATAACTCTTTCCGCCACTATTCGAATATTTTCGCTTACCACTAAGCTACCTGGCACGTACCTCATGTTGGGAACCACTGCATTACACGATAGTTTTATTATGAGGCGTGAAATATAATATTCGGACTTAGAATCTCAAAAGATTAGCCACAAATACCTTTAATAGAATTTTTTTTTTTTTTGCTACGAAATAATAGTTAATATGTAGAATTAGAATTTTCTGGAGTTGATCAATCCGTGAAATTAATAATCATACTACTAGTGAATTGATATAAAATTTAAGAGAAAAGTATAAATAAGAGTGATTTTAGGGAAATATTTCAATATTTACCTAGAAAGTGATAGGGAAAAAGAATTTTAAAAATTCACCCCGAGCACAGAATTAAATCCCTAATTATCACACTATTCAAATGTACAGTATTTTAAATGCATTTTCTGTGCCAAGTTTCTTAGTGTTCAGTTATGCTGTACTTAACTTACAATTAATCTAAATACATAGTCAAAGGGAGTAAGTGTAATGTTCCTATCTTATAAGCTGCATCCATAGTATAATCTGACATATTATAAGGGAGTCGTTGTATCTAATTTAAAAAGCACCAATATTCACTTGGAAAAGGGGTGTGAGAAATAACCCTCGAGAGCACCTGACCAAAATGTAAACTTGAGAGAACTAAGCACTCTAGTTTCTGTCGATTAGGTCACCTCTAATGCTGATGAAAATTCAATGCTATCAAAGTATCTTAAGCCCCTATGGATACTTACATGACGGAATGTAGCTAATGATATAACGTAGAAAGGTCCAGCTCTTAAGGCGATATGTTTCTGGGAACGCATTAGCATTATCATAGTTGTTGTTTTGAAGTTCTCCGATTGATCGAACCATCCCAAATTGTAAATGGCTTCGTTTAATTTAAGGCTCTGAAAATAAAATAGATTATTTTTATCACTATCTGTGTCTTACTACATATTCAGGTTATATGCATTCGTGATAATTACTCTTTGGATTCAAATCTTGGTCTCCTTGTCATCAGCAGGTTAGTATTAACACCAGTGACAGCTCAGACCATTTGGCCACTGAAGTGGGTAAATATTTATTAATCCCTAGAACAATTTACATACATCTACAGTAATTCTCAATAACTGTAGTAAGAACATTTTAGGTAGACACCAAAATATCATGAGACATATTTTTACGAACTTTTATGCCACATTAAAATTGAATACTTGGCTTTTATGGTCAATAATATTGATGTTAATTATAATTAACAACATAAAAACTAAATATATTTTTTATAAAATAGCAGCAGTCACTGTTCTTGGCTTCGTTGTTTTTTTACTTGTTTTTTTTGCCTAAAATTGACAACAAAAAAAAGTCTTTACATCCCTATAACCAATTAAAGTTTACATTCAACCAAAAAACCTTGGTAAAGAAGTAAAATATATGTTTGATCTGGCTTTTATGACGATCATATTGTAATTCAAAGGAATTTTTTTTAAATTTAAGAACAATATTTAACTGTAATTTTACTTTTATATTAAGATATCAGCACCTGCCAAAAACACCTCGGGGATGAGGGTGGGATCAGTCCAATGCCCATTTAAAAGGAGGGGTTTTAATCTCAAATTTATCAGACAGGATAAGTTATTTGGAATACATTATAGATATTTTAGGTGAGGAATGCTGAGAAAATATTAAGTAAATGTTGAAAAGTTGTCATGCAAACAAACTACATACCTTTTGTTTACCCTGAAAGATAGCAAGCATAACTTGATTGGTTTCATTTTGGTTAAGTTAAAAGAATAATATGGAGCCATAGTGTAATCAGCTAAGGTAAGGCTGATACTGGTGTGTAAGCTATAAGAATAAGATGAAGCAATAGTGTAAATGGCTACAATAAGGCTGTTATCTTACCTTTTAAACGATGAAAGCTTAACTTGAATTATTACATTATTGTATCACTTATAAGATAGGGTTGTAGGTTAATCCATCAAATTAAAACTGGTAGTTACCTTTCAATTTAAATAAAGTCTACCTATTAACTTATTTTCTATTAACATTGCAACTGACTCACCGATGTAATAATGGCTTCGCCATGACTACAGTACATGAAGAGCTCTATTACCATTACTATGGCAAAGGTGGAGAACTTGAGGAAATTTGTTACAGAATTGAAGTTGTTCTGAAAAATATGTAATTAATCAACAAGTTTGAGAGCATTAATATAAAAAGTACTTGAAGAGGATATGACCAGAAATGAAGTTGTTAGAATGTAACAGACACTTAAGGAAAGAATAGTGAAAACTAAAGTGAGATGACGTGCTTATATAAAGAGAATGAAGGAGCTAGACAAACTAAGATTCTGTAATAAAACTATGTTGTGTCAAATTCACATCTTTATTTTTTATCTGCAAATTTTAATCTTAGAAAATGTGACCATCATAAGATGTTAATATTGTACATATAATAACATACATACATATATTTTTCTAAAGGCTTCGAAGGGCTTGTCTTTTCTAGTTTTTTTTTTAACTATCAATTAGCAGTGGCATGAAATCCCCCATAGTAGCTATCAGGTGATAGATAACTACACAATCATGTTAAAGTGGTTAAAAAAATACCATGGGAAAAAATTACATAATGTTTAAAATTACGACTTGTAATCACTCACCACAGTTTGATATGTTGTGAAACATATAAGGATAGTCAACACAATGTATTGAAAAAATAAAATCTTGCTTGTTAACTTCTCAAATCTTTCAGCAAAGCTGAAATAAATTGAACATATTTTATGAGTTTTTAGTGTTCATAATCGACACAATTTAAAAAGACACGATAATATAAATACCTTATTATTAATTTGTGGTACTCGATACACTGGTTCAGATGACATTCTATCCCAGCATTGATGACCTTATTGTCCAACTGTGAATGCTTAGAAAAGACAACTTCTTTATTTTTCCCACCGAGAGACAAGATAGCCCCATTCATGTCATCTTTGAAATGTGATTCTTCTAATAGTGAATGAGTAGTTATGATCTCATTTGCAACAAAGTTCAAGTGTGTACTATCATCAATCCTTATAGGATTGTGAATTGGGTTTATTTCCATTTGGGGTTTATTAACTGTAATGGATTCATAAGCATATTCGATGATATTTGGTGGTGTATCTTTATTCAGTTTAGCATTTGTTTTAGTCTTAGAAAGATAAATTCTTTGCATGCTCTTATTTCCTTTGGGACTTAAAAGAAGATCTTTAGTATTATCTGTATTTAAGCTATTCAATATATCTGCGAGGGAAAGCAACTGTCCTGAGATATGACCCATAAAAGTAACTAGAATGCATGTTACCGTACTATACATACAGCTTAATAAAAACAGTTCAATCAGTTCATAGAGCACAACACATTCAAACATAGGACTTAGTCTCCAATCAAATGGGAAATACAAATCAAAGGCTAAAACTCTCTTGTAATTCTGATCAAAATCGGCAGTTGTCCACAGTAAAATCACTTGGTAGATAGGTTCGATGTGCCAAACAAATGATACGCCAATGCATCCGAACATGAACATCAGTGATAATCTCTCGATTCTTTTTGATATGACTTTCGACATTGTTTGTTTCTTTTCCATTATTGAGTAGTTGGCATCCAGCTGCATGCAAAGGTTCTCAAAGTGTTCTCTCTCGATGATTATAACCACATTGCGTATTATAGTCTCGGAGAAAACTAGGAGGAGACTCACAATGGATAGAAAGGCATTCGTGTTGTTCCAGGCATTGTACAACATAATACTTGCGCTAACCATATGATTGATGGCAAAACTTAGTATGAACAATCCATAGATGTAGTAGAATACATTGGAATCATCTGCAGGCCATAGACCTATGTAATGAAGCATCACTAAGTTGGTACCCAGCCATTTTTGAGCAATAATCTCTTTTTGATTAGCCATTTCTTCCGGCAACAAAACGCTACAAAGCCAGATGTAACTCCCAAAAGATTTTTAGATAGGAACCTAAAATAGAAACATAGTATAATTCACATAAATTCAAAAATGAGCCATATTATTTTCAATTTATGATTTAAATGATTCTTTTTCGTGAATATTTTGTCCACCCTGAAAGATTGCAGTCTTACCCTGATGGATTTCATCATCATCATCATCATCATCTTAGAAGCTACACCATTGAGTAAACTGACACAGTAAGACTGCTATCTTTCAGAGCAAAAGAAGTGAACACCGGGTTTATCCCAAAAGTTTGCCCCCTTATCTGGATTTATCTGGATTTTTAGATAGAACCATACTGCATAATTAAAGAAAAGTAATGCTTCTACTTAATTAGATACATTTTATGAAATTATTTCTTATTTATCACTGCATCTTAGTACTGGTTCAGGTTATAAACATATTTACTAATTACGCTAATGAGTTAGGGATGAGGAAGGTTGTATTTATAGGAAGTGTGCCCACATTTGTGTAGAGGGAGAGAGTAAAATAATTTAGGAAAAAACTCACTACACCTAACAGGGATTGGAACGCCAATCTTCCTGTCATATGCAGTCTATTCTATTGTGATAGTTATGCCTTAGACAATGCAGCCACCAAAGCAGGTACTGCACTTATTATTTATAAAATATTTTCAATGGTCTGCATTTTACTACTCGCTCAAACTATATATATACCTAAACCAGTGGGATAGGGGTAAGAATGTAGAATTTATATATTGTGTAGTATTCCCATTTGTATTGAGACAAATTAGAGAAACATCTAGTAAAAAAATACATCTGTACACCCAACCTAGATTTTAACCCTGACCTCTCCTCCATGTCAACAGGAAACCAGACAACGCCAGACTGATGCCTTTGATTTATGGAATGTAATAAGATGGACTTTATAAACATATAAAAAATAAAATGCTTACATAATTTGTTCATTTAAATTAATATTAACAAAACAATATTTTAAAGTTTGCATCTTAAATGGGTCTTGAAATAAATCATATCACCCCTCCAAAATATATTTCTATATCGTATGGGTCAAACAACATGCATTTTCAATCAGAGTATATTCGAGTCATATAATTTATAATTTTATTAAATTAAGATTTTTAAGCATACCTGCTCAAATCCTTTAATTTGACTTTGCTATTCTAACCCATTAGGTTGGGCTTCGAATACTAACCAAATACACTAAGAACAGTTAAAAAAAAATTGATGTGGATAAATTAAAATATTGGCTCCCCAATAGCTTATTTCAAAACTTGTTCTCTTTAAATGAGGGTATATTTTAAACAAACCTATTTTCTGTCATTGTGCACTACTTAAGTTCAGGTAACTTCATTTTAATATATTTATAATTTTTAAAACTTTCAGTTAGTTTTGTGATAGTGAAAAAAATTCTATCTCAAGTATCAATGAGAACGTAAAGATTATATTGAAAAACAATTTTATCGTTAATATTGCACCCAAATTTTTGACTAATCAATAATAATTTGTTCATCAAAATATAGTAGTTTTAATGCACCCACTTCGGTGCATATTGTCTCGCAATAGAATAGACTATCGAAGATGGGGAGATTGGGGTTTGATCCCACTAGGGTATATTGGGGTAGTTTTTCTAAATTATTTTCTGCTCTCCCTCCATATAAATATGGGTACACTTCCTCTTAATCTAACCTTACTAATCCCTAACACATTAGTGAAAAATTACATCAATGTATAGTCCAGACGAGTAGTAAGATACAGTGATTAAATACCTAAATATATATATATATATATTTTATATTAGATAATATTTATAGTTTGATAACTTATAGCTATAATGTAATATACCATTGTGTTGTATGTCTCTTTACGTAGTAGCTAAGCAAATTTATGATTAAAGTACGGCAGGTAGGGTATGTAATGTCTTCCTTATATTTGAAAATGGATTCAACATTATTATTTTAAATTTCTTATTTATTCAACACACTTTAGTCTGGTTTAAAAGTTTTTAAAGAATACTGATAAAAAAAAAGTAGGCTAGGTACTTTTCATGTAATTTTTTTCTTTTCTTATAGGTTTTTTAATATAAATTCATGTAACTTTCACAATGTAAAAGTGGCTTTTGCAACTTTTTTATAATAATTGCATCTAATGAAATATTAGTGAAAATTGGTAAGGTTGCTTGTTAAGTTAAAGTTCTAACCCTAACTTTTCTAGTTTATTATTCTGAATCGTGACTCCACAATAGGAAATATCTCACTAAGGCAAGCGATATGTTTTATTCTATCAGTAATTTTTTAACTTGTATTCTAAGAACAGTTACGGATTAAGGGAAAAAAACTCTTTCCTGCCTAATCATTTCAATACAATTATTTGAAGAATTGGCAAGTAGCTGAACTAAGAAGTTTTTTGTATTTTCCCATTCTTTTAAAAAAAAAACTTTGTGCTTAGAATATTAATTAGCTTTAATTATTTTTTATAGATCTTTGACAACTATGACGCTTTATAATAAAGAAATACTGCCAGCAAGGCTGTAGTCAAGGGGGGGGGGGGTGCTCAACACCCCCCCGCCTCCCCCAAATTTATGAACAAAATATATATGGCCTTATTTATGGTTCAAACAATCCTAAATTAAGGTAAAAGTACAAATTAGAGGATTTATTACCATAAAAGGCACTATATTTAGAATTTTTACTAGCTATCGGCAGTTAGGGTGTTGTGTTGCCATAAAAAAAATATTTCAGATAGCTTCAAGAGGTGTTTAGTATCTAGAATTTTTCCCTGATTTCGGCATTTAGGGGGTTATGTTGCCAAAAAAACACTTCAGATAGCTACTATTGGTGTTTGATATTCAGAATTTGTTCTAGCCTTCAGCAGTTAGGGGACTGTGGTGCAATAATAAATAAACACTTCAGATAGCTTCTAGAGTTTAAGTGTCTAGAATTTTTTCTATATTTCAGCAGTTAGGGGTTATGTTTCTAAAAATAACAATTCAGATAGCTTTTAATAAGGTTCCCAGATACAAAGTTTTAGCCCAATCGGTAAAATGGTTTCGGCTCTAACCTAAGCCAAGGTATAAACAGTCAGACAGAATGCATTTCAAAAACAACTTTTTTTGTGTGTGTCATAGGGTCATGAAATGTTGACATTTTATCAAAATCTCGATTTCAAATTTTTGGCGATCACAATATTTTTGCTCTGAGGTGTCTAGAGAAAGTAAATATTTGTTTACAAAGCTTAGTTACCCGCAGCGGTGTTCTAACCATTGCTTTCCGTTGGCTTGATCGGCTTTGTTCTAGCCGTTGCTTGCCATTGGTTTGATCGGCTTTGATGGGGAGGTCGAGATTCTAATCTCATCTGCGTGAACTGAGGATGATTTTCCCGTTAAATGTGTGTGTGTATACACACATACATACATTTAACAGTTTTCCACAAATGATATATCAGTCTGTTTTTCCCATCTTCACTCCAAGAAAATGCGCGTTCCCTTCCTCTTAGCTGCCTTCCTCGTCTCTACCCAATCAGATTAAGCTGTTAATAACCTGTGTGCTGAATGAAACAATAGAAAAAGAAAACTTAGTTCTAAATGGTTTATAATCATATTATAGTAATAAATTAATGATTTTAAATGGAAACGTGATTTATCGAGTTTTATTTAAATTTTTTTTTATCTTAGAATACAATTTTTTTTTTAGTATGGTGTTCAGAAAAATTTAACAGTAGGGCTTATTTGTAAAGTAAAATAGGCGTACAGTGTGTACATTCTATTTAATTGAAATAACATTTAAAAAATGACAATTTTTCACCAACTTTGGCCATCTTTTTCTAACCCATTAATTTTTTTTTAATTTCCAATTTTTTTTAACAACCTATCATCTAGAACAAAGTGTGATTTACGTTTTGGTTTTTCTATCTTCTGTTTATACAAATTATGGCGCACTTATTTTAATTCTAAACTCCTTATACCATGTATTTAAATAGTTGGCGCAAGCAGTGACTGTAAAAACTATGGAACAGCAAAAAACAAAAAACAAATGGCTATATTTTTTTTAATATAGTAAATAAATTATATTTTTATATTCCTACAGTAATAGATAAACTAAATAAAAATGTTACAATTGACTGTAAATAATTATTTCCTAAGGTAACTAAGGAAAATTGTACTTTGACAGGGATTCGAGACCTTGTCCTTTTACTTTGGACGTCATTCTATAAAACACCTAGATTGGCTCAAAACTCGGTATTACTCCTTGGAGAATACATTAGTGACAGCTTGTTTTTTTTTGTCCAGCAAGCAATAAAGGTTAAAAGGACTAGGAAATTAGCATGGAATGTAAGTACACTCTGAAAGGGGCGAAAGTATAGAAGGGTGAGAGGGGTTGGTGTAGTGACTGCCATAGTTACAGTAGCGCACCTCTAGTGAGGTGATATACATAGTAATAGTTGGAGGAGAGATTTACAAAACCTCGATGTCCATCCGAATCTTAAGAAGAAACTTTTCAAGAGACGCGGTAGCATACAACCTGCATTACACCCATTAAACTAAAGGCTAAGCTTTCAAAACTTTTATTTCAACTACCATGAATAATAAAGTATTTTTAAGTCGAATTAAAGGTAACGATATGCTGAAAATGCTGTAGTCATCCAAATTTAAATAAAAACCCTTAGTAATTTTATAAAAATCATATAGAAATTAATAAACATGTTTGAGCTTTAAACGGTGAAATTAGAATGAAATTTAAAATTTCACTGACTAGATGCACAGCGCAAATAGTCTACGCTTCCATCGGTATAATCACAATCAGGATTTTACATTAATTAAATGAATAAACATTTTTAAACTATTTTAATATATTGCTAGTTAAAATTAAAATGGAGATAGGTTTTCTACCTCCCTTCTATTCTTGCAAAAAGCTAGGTTGCTGTCAGAGAGCCGAGGGAGGTTTGTAAATCTTTCAATTATCTTTACCTGAAAGGTTACTAACAGACTAGCCTGGGCGGGATATAATGTTCAGTGCAAGTTGTTAATGTAGTGATCTGATGAATTGTGAATTTATTTTAAATGGTAAAAAAATTGGATAAATCACCCTAATTATAAAAATAATTTTTAATCAAAAAAAACTACAAGACGTTCAAAAGAAAGGAAATCTACTTTAATTTATTTAAGATATTTCTATAGTAAAATAAAATATTTTATTCATTAGTCCACTAAGCATAAGTTTATATACAGCATTAATACCAGGGAGTAAATATGTTGGGAGATACTAAGAGAAAATGGTTTGGTTAAAGAGAACGAAACATAAACTGATCAATAGCAAGCTCATTCACATCGGTGATCACGAGGACCAAAAATGCGAATGTGTTTTCTGCTGATTAGGAGATGGGGTTTGGACCCCATTGGTTGTATATAGATGGCTTATCCAGAATTGTTTCCCACTCTCCCTTCAAATAAATGCTGCTTACACTTTCTATGGATTCTATTTTTTTCATCCTTGTCCCATTATTGTAACGGGTGGCAATATGCATAGAAAAAAGAAAGAAAAAACAACAAATATCAGGAAATTGTCCAGGAATTTAATTAAAATGAGCAAAAAACATGGAATTTAACTAATTCACTTAAGAAACCTTTTGTGTAAATATGGCCGGGGTAGGGGTAAGAACAATGCTTACGTAAGACAAAGAAAGATGGACAATATTGAGGGAGGGAACCTTGCAAGCCACTTGGATTTGGACCAGCCTCGGGCAGCAATGAAGATGCTGTGTGGCTAAACAAGAAAGATGTGAGGAAACCTATAGAAAGTAAGCTAAATCTTGAGTGACCTAGCTCCCCCCCGACCCAGTAGAAACGTAATAATTGAAAGTTTTGGGATGTGGATTCAAAAACCTTGCTCATTGGATTAAATGGAGTTTAGGTCTCAGGGTGGTTTTTTTTATAACTTCAATTGGAAGTAAATTAAAATTTTAAACTTTTATTATGTTATAACTTGTTTTAATTTTACCTGTTCAATAAATTTAAATTAATTGTATTGTAGAGTGGTCAGGGTTTTATTCCCTTAGCTCTCGACCTTTTTACTTTTATATATATATATATAAATATTAGCTTGCCATAATCTTTTTTTTATTTAATACCATTCTTAAAACCACTAAATTGACTATGGTTGTAATAGGCTTGCAAGTGTCCAGCATTTATAATAGTCAAAGACATTTAATAATACTTTATATATCATTTTACAAAATCCACCTACCCCCGTTTTACAAAATCCACCTACCCCCTTAAGTTTATTAGAAATCATATTAACATTATCTATATACTAAGAATACTACTACACTTATAGTACATTATTGTTTTTCAATCAGATAGGCTTATTTCAATAAATGACCTACAGCATCTATAATGTATTATTTTCTAGACCTAATTTAATTTGTATTTAATATTACTAAATTAATCAGATCAGATGTTTAGTCATAAGAAAGTGTGGGGTTTCATGTTAATATTAAGCAGTCCAAATCATAATCAAAGTTGTAAGCCATATTTGTTTAAAATTTCATTTTTAGGCCTTAACATTAAAATCTAGTAGTTTTTCATTCTCATAAAGTATTTGTTGTAATTATAGCCATCTAAATTTATTACTTTTATCTTTCACTTTTAAGCATCGTGTTGTTTTATTTTATCTTTACCCGGAAGCTGGGAGATGCACGTGTGGCTTGCATGTGTGGCATCACAGTGGAAAGGGAAGGCTTGGCGTGAACAGCTAGCCAATCAGCACATCAGATTGTAGCGTCTGTTTTTGATAATATTGAGAAGGGAAGCGTTAGGCCCCCCTTACACGATCAATATATTGATTCAATATTTAATGTCACTCAATATATTGATGGTGTAAGGGCGATATTGAAAGGAAAATATTGAATGAAAAATTATTGAACAGAATTAAAAATGTTTGATTTTTATTGAAGACCCGCCAATATATTGAAAGCTTATCTTAACGTGTGAGGGTTATATTGCGCAATATCATGTCAGTCTGTCTAGAGTGTTCAACAGGTGTGCTTAAAGTTGTTGAAAGTCCGCGAAAATGGAGAAATCAAAATTAACTAAAAAAGAATTGCTTTTAAAAGAAAAAGAAGAGGAACGAGTTTTTCTTATGAAATGTATAGAGGTAAGTACTCCCATTTTTACATACTACTTTGTGTACGAAAAAAATTCTACTTGTAGGACCTACTGCATAGATATATTTTTTAAATTGGACTCCCATTCCATAATTTGTTAAATAAATTAATAAATTCAAATCACAGATACGGGGTATTTGTGTTTATATAGAGATATTTACCCATATTTTATAATGTTGTTTCAGTTGTACCAATCATTACCTGTCTTGTGGAAAGTGAAGTCAGACGATTATATGGACAGGGACAAAAAAGCCCAAGCGTATGAAAAATTGCTTGAACTTTATCACGAAAGATACCCCAAGGCCACGAGGGAAGACCTGGCAAAAAAATTCAATTCCCTCCGGACTAACTTCAGGAAGGAGTTGAAGAAAATGAACGATTCTAAAAAATCAGGTGCAGGAGCAGAGGAGGTTTATGAATCGACATTGTGGTATTTTGACTCAATGAAGTTTCTCATAGACCAAGAAACACCAAGTGATTCTATCAACACCTGTGAGGATGAAAGTGAGGTAGGTTGAAATTTCATTAGAAAACATCAACTTTAAAAGTTTATTAGGCAAATGTATACATAAACATTGATTTACATTGAGATTCATCTATTTTGATAGAACTTTATGCTGCCAAGAAACTGACCCTTTGTCACTAAAATATTCGCTGTAACTGTTTCTGATACATTTAACCCGGTCTGTACTGTTTCTGCTTGTGTTACTACTACATAATGAATGTAGCGCAACACCCTCATTTCTCCAGGCGCCAGATATTGTGACGCCTGTCTCTTGAAGCTCTATGTCCACGGATCCTCTTGGCATATAGTCATCCATTCGCATCTTCCGTATGTAGTTATGTAGATAACAGCATGTCAATACGATTCGTCTGACTTTTTTTGGGGAGAGGCTAATAGGTTTTTGAAAAATCCTGAATCTGGCTGCCATAATGCCAAATGCATTTTCAGAGATGCCTCGAGCTCTACTGCAACGATAGTTAAATATTCGTTGATCATCAGTGAGGTCTCTCCCCGGGTAGGGCTTCATTAAATTTTCAGTTAATGGGAAGGCATCATCACCAACAAAAACATACGGCAGTTTTACGGGATAGTTGGGCAACTCTTCCATAGCAGGAAGACCAAGGGTACCTTCAGCCAATTTTTTTCCAAACGTTGTGTAGCCCAATACACCACCGTCAGAAACACGGCCATTTATGCCACAATCAGCCATAATAAATTCGTAATTGGCATTTACTAAAGCCATTAATACTACGCTGAATGTCCCTTTATAGTTGTAATAAAATGAACCAGACTTGGCAGGCTTAATAATTGTTATGTGTTTGCCGTCTAAAGCGCCTGTGCAGTGCGGAAAGTTCCATCGCCTTTTGAAGTCTTCTGCTAAAGCCTTCCATTACTCAGGGCATCCAGGCATCTGAAACAACAAGAATTAAACGATATTAATATTTACACTATATGATAGTGATTTCATTTTCCTTTGTAATTTTTTTCTTTCGTTGCTTTTTCAGGGTTCTGTTGTGGACTTTTCGGTTATTCATGACACTGAAAACGCTGTTAGTAGTACCCCACGGCCTACAAAGAAAAAGAGGCCTCAGCCAAAAGATCCAGCAGATGAGCTCATTAGATTGGCCTGTACTCGGCTTCAAGAACCTGTCTCAGCTGAGCTCCAGGTGGCTACCACTTGGGCTACAGAACTCATGAAGATGGCTCCCCAGCAACAACTGTTTGCCAAAAAATTTATAAACGAAATAATATTTGAGGGGCAAATGGGTACACTTCACCGGGGCTCAGTACTCATAAACGAACCAGCAAGAACTAGCACCCCTCTATCGCATGGTTCATATTCGAGTGCCTCTAATTACTCTCAAATGCAAAATTTGGCTTTTTCTGAGAGTGTAGACCAAAATCAGGGCTCGGTGGCTAATTTTTTTTCTTCATTTCAATAAGTCATTTAAATAATTATTTACTTAATATTGTATTTTTTTACCTAATTATTTGTCTTTATTTCAAAAAACCATTTAATAAATAAGTTACTTAATGTTACTAACTAGTTTTATTGTTTTCTTACCTTAATATAATCTTTGAGACACAAACAGAGTGCATCACAGGTTTCTTCAACTATTTCGCTGATAGTTGTTGCAGCAATGTACGACGAAAACTTCAAGTCTTCGAAGCTGTTCCCTGTTGCTAGATATCGCAGAGTGATGGCTAACCTCTCATCCGGTGAAATGGCTTTTCTCATCACCGTATCTTCCTTTTTTATTAATGGCGAAATCAGCGTCACTAACTCGTGAAACAATGCTTCATCCATTCGTAAAAAATTTCTATAGTCTTCCGGCTCTTTAGTGAGTTCTCGAATCAGGTCCTGATGTCCATGAGTGGAACGTCTTCTCAACCAATTCTTGGTCCATACTATTCGCTGTCTTTTTTTTTACTCTTGTTCTTTAATGCTGTACACAAGGCAATTAATAAACTACTGGATTCAGCATCATTGAAAAGGGACATGCTGGGCGCGTTTAAAGTACCGGTAGCTTCTCTATGTGGAGACATCCTCCTTCAAAGCAAGATTGTGACTGATAATATTGACCAATATTATTGAGCCGTCTGAGGGGGTACCAATTTTTTCAATATATTGAAGCAATAATATTGAAACAATATATTGATCGTGTAAGGGGGGCCTAAATTATTCAAACATTATAGTTACCAGAATCTAACTAGGAAATAACTAGTTATTTTTTTATTTTAAGTTCACGCCCTGCATTTAGGAGGTATCAGCTACTGTAACTAACTTCAGTGTGTGTCGTAAAGACAGTTGAGTCAAAATTGCAATGTAAAAGTCTTTTAAAAATTAACTTCCTGCTCTCGAAAAACCCAGAATAGTTTTAATGTTCAATTTGAGGCAGTGTCCGGTTCTCGGGCATTCTGTATCCTTCTAGACGTTTTCGCGAACGGGTGATGTAATCTCAGAGTTTACTGTGATGTCAGTCATTGTCACGGACGGTCGTGTGCTCGGCGCTCGTGAAACATGGTCATTCTTCTATACAAGTATTAATAATTATCATTGAATAAACCAATATCAAACTCTATCTGACATTAGTTATTTTATCATAAAAAGTGAAGCCCAATGTAGGGGAGTGATAATAACTATTTCAAACGTTATAATTGACTTCCAAACGTGGGGCATTTATCACAAAAAATATTACGTAAGGTGGTAATTGGCGGCCCAGCGTGGACCAGCTATAAGAACATAACAAATGGCGTCCAAGTAAGGGGGCCCGTAATGAGATCGTAACAAATGGCGTCCAAGTAATAGGCCCGTTAAGAGATCGTAACACTGTTTTTAAAATTAATCAAACTTTTTTTTACCATATGTAGTATTTAAATATCAAATGGAATAGTTATCGTTTCTTCAAAATAAATCTTTGGAATCAACCTCATCAAATTCATTTTTTTAAATAAGTTCTCCACCCCCACCATTAATAACTAACACCTAGAGGAATCTGAGAGGCTCTATCGAACCCACTGGCTGCCGTGGAAAAAAGAATAAGAGAATAAAATGAAGAGGAGGAGAAGTGACTAGTTAGAGTATTTCAGTGTTAATTGTAAATTATTTCACAATTTTAATTTTCCACATTATCGCGTCTTACTACCTGTTAAGTCTATAGGCAAAATTGCATTAGAAATAGAATGGTTAATCATATGAACAAATGGAAAAAAAGTTACATATCTTACGTAAGCAAGGGGAGGAGAGGGACAAGCATTTTCTTATGTTTGATTAAAAGGGTAAAGAGGGCTGAAAAAAACTCCAATGTACTTAGGTAATACTTGAACGACCCCTTACTTAAAAAATGTATTAATTTTACTATCTATATGCAAATATAGATTAATAATGTAAATAATCGAACAATATTTTTGCCACCGTTATAGTTTTTTCCTTGTTTCTTTTTATTATGACAATTAATAATACAAATGTAAAATTCTCATTACCTTAAATAATTATTCATAATAAATATTTCTTAATAAATTTGTAAATTTCTTAAAATAAAAATTTAATCATCTTAAATTGTTATTTCAATTATTCATAAAAAAAAGTTTCTTAATAAACGTATAAAATTCATAATCCTTCAGTGATCTCTTTAGATCATGTAATCTTCAAATATGTAACCTTCAAATAAGAAAATAAAAATTCTCAATTTTTAGATATTGTGGCTAATTTTTATTTTTATTCTCCATACCTGTGGCTACATTGAAATAAATGTTACATGTATTGAACTCTATAATATAATTGGATGGGCATCTATGGCTGAAATTTTTGAACTGTCGTCCACATACCATCGTGTAAGGGAAAGAGACTTTCGGATATTTTTCTTTCTTACACCCATATAAAGCAAAGTGACATTTTGAAATCGTTCATTAATTTGAATGAATATGTGAGATACACCAATGTATTATTAATTAAATAAAAACATGTGTTAATAAAGACTTTTAAGAGCATAACAAAGTTCGAAACAGGTGAGATTTTTTATAAATAATTTTAGGCTAATATATATATTCAATTCACGGTAAGAATTACTCTCTGAAAGGTCTTTTTTCCTACCAATATCCTACTATATAGTAGATTTATGGTAGGGAAAAAGGCCTTTCAGAAGTCAATTCCTATAGTGAATGGAATATACGATTGCTTTTTGAAGGAAACTTTCTTGGAAGGTTTTATCTCGTACCATAATCCTACCCTATAGTAGTGTTTTGGTACGATAAAAGATTTTCCAGACGGGAATTTCTACTTTAATTATAAATGGCCATTTATCTTAAGAAAAGCCTTACATATTGGGATTCTTACTAAAATCAGGGTTTAGTAGATATCGTACTTCCTACAAGCCTATAACATAAATTATCGTTTGAACGTAAGACTTCTATACAAAGTACACCATTCAAACAAATGAAATATAGTTTTTAGTAAATTTGTTTCAATATAGTTATCGAACTTTCAACATAATATGGTTTCTGAAAGCAATACACAAGATATGAGCCAATTTTTTTTTTAAGTTAATATAATAATACTTTCTACAAGCCTATAACCTAAGTGATCGTTTGAATGTATGGTAACTACACAAAGTTTTTCATTCAAACAAATATAATGAAGTTTGAAGATATTAATTATATTTATCGAACTTTCAATATAATATGGTTCCTGAAACCAATATACAAGCTAATAGCCAACTTTAAATATAAGTGTATTCTTGGCAAACAGTAAACAACATGGATGATAACTACATATTTAAATATATTAAAGATTTCATTTGTATTTGTACAGTATTACCAGTAAAACTGAATTGTATATCCTTTAATATAAATGATTTTTCAGGCAATTATGGCATAATACTTCACTATTTTAATATAATAATACTTTTACTCATCTGATACATGTTTTTGCATAAGGACATTGAAAGAAACCATCATATATTTCCCCCCACAATGAAGCAAACGATACACTTGAGCGTCACGTTTTGGTCCTTGGCAATGCGTTTGTTTATGTTCATCCAGTATAATGGTATAATTATATTCAAAGTTTGATCAATAATGAATAAGATATCTTAAAGCTTGATTACATATGTTTTAGTGACAAACTTTGTGTAGTTGCCATACGTTCAAACGTCCACTTAGGTTATAGGCTTGTAAAAAGTATTATATTACTGTTTTTTTTTAAGTTAACTCATATTAATTTTGGTATATTGCCTTTAGAAACCATATTATGTTAAAAGTTCTATAACTATAGTGAAACAAGTTACCTAGTTAAAAATGTATTACATCTGTTTGAATGACATATTTTGTGTAGAAGTCTTACGTTCAAACGATAACTTAGGTTATAGGCTTGTAGAAATTACGGTATCTACTAAACCACGATTTTAGTAAGAACCCCAATCTGCAAGGATTTATTCCGTACCAGAATACTACCATAAATTTTAGCATTTTGATAGGATAAACGGCCATTTAGAATGTATGTAGAAATTCCCTTCTGGAAGGTCTTTTATCCTACCTAATACTACTTTGGGTAGGCTTTTGGTACGAGATTAAAGACTTACAAACGAGCTTCCTTCAAAAATCAACGGATAGATTACCCTACATAAACTTATTTAAAGACAAAAATTATCAGTTTCGAAATTTTTTATTCTCTTAAAATCCTTTAATAACACATACATTTGATTAAACTAATCAGACATTGATGTATCTCATAGATTCAATCAAGTTAATTAATTATGTCAAAATGCCACCGTGCCTTGTAAGGGTGTAAGAGAGAAAAATATACCTGAAATCTTCTCTCTCTCTTACACATTATAATCCATACGACAGCTCGAAAATTTCAGCCACAAATGTCCATCCAGTTATATTATATTTATCAATGGATTTAACTAAGTGAACTAGTGCTCTAATAAATAGAGGTAATTGACTCAATCAGAAAATTGTAATTATCTGGCAGCCCTGTCTGTTTGCAATGTTGGTATCATATACATTAAAAAAGCCCACAGTTTACATGCAAAACTGCAACTTTAAAGTCTAAAATTGTTGTATTTTTAAACGTTCTCAATGTTTTTGTTTACGTTAATTTGATGTTTTTATATGTGTTCAATAAGTTAAGAAATGAACGTCAACAACATAGTAACTTTGTCTTCGAGTGAAGAAGAAGATTCTTTAAATTTGGTATGAATATTTTTTGTAGGCTAGATATCCGAGAAAAATTCTAGTACCATATTTCTATTATTTTTAATAAACTCAATGCTATTTATGCATTTCAAATATAGTCAATTTTGGATTACTAGTACATTCCTACTCTATATAAAGTTATATTTGCGATAGATTAACCCATACCTGATAACTATGCCCTAAAATAAATAAATACATATGCCTATGCGCAAGCCTACGAGAGACGCACATCTTGCATTGGCGTAATTTGATAGAACCAAAGCTGCCTTTGAGTACTTTATTCAATCTAAATAAATAACATTTTTTGTTGGCTTATTCAAATTTAGTTTGTCCCGAGCTATCAATTTTAATTATGGTAAAATTATAAAGGGGCTATATACACATTAACTCTAGATTTATGATTACACAGTATTCTTGATACTGAAGAAAAAGGAATTTCAAACTATCAGGAACTTCTTTGTTCATTTTTTTTTCACCCCCACTAAAATAATAGTTTTTCTATATCAATCTATTTTAAATCAATGACGGGAGGCAATCACTAAATTAATCTTAAAATACAACTAGCAAGCTATTGCTATTTAATCCTATATATACTTGTTAAATAATATGATCTTAACTAAGTTTTTTGCCGGGATCAAGGATCATCTTATATTTCACTTAGCAAAATGGATCTCATGTTTTTAAATGGAAGCCATCAAGCTGAAGTTAACGTAACTTAAGAGTTGTCAAAGGGAGAACTTTCACATTAATTGAACATACCACATTCCTGAAATAGCCACTTTTATAGTGAGTAAGCTGTTACATTGCATCCATTACTGTTTCCAGCCTCTGGCATGGGTCACTTTCTTATTTAAGCCATTATATTTTCCACTAACGGTTGGCTGGGCCTGTCGTAGCTTCGTATGCCTTATAATTTATCTTAAGACTAGGTCAGGCATAACATTCAGTCCCCAGCCATCAATTTATCAATGTGAAAGGGTAAACCCATATTTTCATGATAAATTTTCGGCCATGCAATGAATCGAACCCGGGACCCCTTAGCTTAGCAGATAGACATGCTATTGACTGAGCTAAAGTGTCGAAAGTGAGTGATGTCAACAGGGCTACTTCCAAGTACCTACGTCATTTGTTTGTTTATGGTATGCAGATACATTTTCAATTCATAAATTAAATCCATAAAACTTTGCTCCAGCCTTATGTTACATTTTATTTTGTATATCCAGTAAGTAGGCACAAAGCTTATTTTGCAAGTACTTGCAGCCTAATCAGCCATAAATGATTGGGTTTCATTTTAGTGAACAATTTGTTTTCAGACAGTTCAAATCAGGGTTTGCCATAGTGGGCCCAACCTGCAAAAACCCACCCGGGTGGGCCCCCTTGGTTTGCTAAGAAGATTTTTTTTTCAAAATTTCCTATGTTTATGGTTTAACGTAACATTACAGACTCACATAAGCAGCCAAGGTGTGTGAAAAACTCAAAGTAAATGAACAGGAAGTGAGTCATTCAGATACATCAGAAGGGGATTATCCTCTGTAGCCGTATTTGAAGGTCACATTATTTTGGCAAGGGATTCCCTCTTTTAGCTAGACAGCTGGCGCTTATTGATTATGCATGGGACTCCCCTCTTTAGCCATGAAGTTGATTGGTGCAACACTATGTAGGCAGCTACCTACACAGTTTTCCATTATTTTTTGTGTCACGTGTGAATTTACTGAAAGTTACAGTGTTCCATTCTGTTTGTTCATTTTGTGTACACCCAAGAAAATATTACGTCTCTGTGAGTACTCTGTTTTCAAACTTTGAGCTGAGCTCGTTATTTAAGCTCAAGATAGAGATCGAAAGTTTCTTAGGCTTGTCATTTTTGAGCTTCCACTCGATGTACATAATAATCAATTTTTAAAACCCATTGGTAAGCATAGGCTATTTAATTTAGATAATACCAAACCCTTCCTTCACCTCTGACAAGACATCTTGTGAATGTGAGGAATGCCAGGCCTCCACCGTGGTTCGGATTCCACGTTAAACTGTAGGTCCTTCATTTCATCTCACAATCACCCTACCATTACACATTAGCTTAAGTGCGTTTAACCCGAACGGGTAGTAAGACGCGGTGCTAATAATAATAATAATAATTTAGATAGTATTGATATTTTCACTTATAATAAATTATTTGATTACTAACAAATTGTTAAAATTAATATCAATGTTCACATTAATAACGTAATAGAGCTTTAATACGAAACTTATTCAATATTGTTGTCCATTTTGACTTATCCTTGATTGAAGTTGTATACTTGTATTACCATGACAAAGCAATAAAAATAAAAGTAGCTAACTTGATTATTAAATAATTTAATATGGTTTAAATTAGGAGGGATAGCCAGCACACTTACCTTGGTGATATTGGAGTAGAAATTGTTTAGATAGAACAGTAAAAAAAACACAAACACATTTTTAAGGACAAGTTTTCACTGTCACAGACAGCTTCATCGGGTCAAGGGAGTAGACTGATGCACTTGATTGAACTGCAAGGTTGACTGTCCACAGCTGACTGTTTTTCAATTATGATATCACTGTATAGATGGCAGCACTATAAATAAATAGCATAGGTAGAAAAACTAAAAATGGTGTTATATACTATATTATTATTGTGACATTGAAGGTAATAATAAGTGTGCTGGTAGGAGGAGAGGAATTACCTAAGGTTGAGGTTAGGCGCTTGTCTGGGTTTGATGATATATTGATGGGCCAGTTCCCATATCCTTAGTTATGAAGGTTTGCATATTTCTTTGTTCAGGGATTTAACCACCTTAGTTTTGTAGCAGTGATTAAAGTCCAGATTATGGGTTTCGGCATGTGCTGCTACAGGCTTAACTTTATTTTTCATTTTCGTGCCATGTCGATGACCATTCATTCTCCTTCTTAGTGTTTCTCTTATGAGACCAATGTATTGTGCTTGGCACAGGTTGCACTCAAGTTGGTAGATGTGGTTTTCAGAATCACAAGTATGGTGGCCTTTTATAGGATAATTTATTTTAGTTATGTTGCTGAAGAGTGAATTTGTCAGTTTATGTATGGTGAAGGTTTTGCAGGGAAATGAACCTGATATTTGTTTGGGTTCGGGTTGAATAGTGGGGTCCAGCAGTTTGGGTTTTACAAGTAAGCTGCGTAGATTGGCTGGTTGCTTATAGGTTACTTTTGGAGGCTTCTTGGAGATATGTTGTGTAGTGGTGGAGGATTGCAGTATGGGGAAACCTGTTTTCAAGAGATTGTTGAGTTTGTGGAGTCCAGGGTGGTACGTAGTGACCAGAGGGATGATGGTGTTTGTTCCTGTTGATGTTGTGGGCCCACTATTTTGAGCTCTGTCAATTTGACTACACACCAGTGCTTTGGGGTAGCCTCTGTTCATAAAAGCATGTTGCAGTTTTTTATTGTATTTTAAAAGGTTGTTGTAGTCGGATAAAATTATTTTGGCTCTAATGGGTAGGCTATGTGGGCGTGATCTTTTTGTGCTCATAGGGTGGCAGCTGTCATAATGAAGGTATTGTTGCCGGTTGGTTTCCTTGGTGTGCATTGTTGTTTTCAGGTGCCTTTGATGGAGTGTGATGTCTACATCCAGAAAAGTAATTCTGGATGTGGATATTTTCCAGGTAAATCTTAGTGGTGAAAATTTGTTGAGGTGTATCAGGAAGGACTCTTGAGTTGCTGAGTGGGGCTGGTCCAGATCATAAAGATGTCATCGATGTATCTGAACCAACAAAGGGGCTGTAGCGGCTATAAAAGACCACAATACTTGTGATTCTGAAAACCTCATCTACCAACTTGAATGCAACCTGTGCCAAGCACAATACATTGGTCTCATAAGAGAAACACTAAGAAGGAGAATGAATGGTCATCAACATGGAACAAAAAAATAAAAAAAATTAAGATAAGCCTGTAGCATCACATGCTGAAACCCATAATCTGGACTTTAATCACTGCTACACAACCAAGGTGGTCAAATCCCTGAACAAAGCAATATGCAACCATTCACAACTAAGGATATGGGAACTGGTCCATCAATATATTATCAAATCCAGACAAGACCCTAACCCCAACCTTGGGTAATTCCTCTCTTTCCTACCAGCACACTTATTATTATATTCAATATCACAATAATAATACAGTATATAGCACAATTTTTAGTTTTTCTATCTAATCTATTTATTTATAGTGCTGCCATCTATACAGTGATATCATAACTGAAAAACAGTCACCTGTGGACAGTCAACCTAACAGTTCAACCAAAAGCATCAGTCTACTCTCCTGACCTGATGAAGCCGTCTGTGGCAGTGAAAGCTTGTCTTTAAAAATGTGTTTGTGTTTTTTTAGTGTTCTCTTCAAACGATTTCTACTCCAATACCACCAAGGTAAGTATGCTGGCTATCCCTCCTAATTTAAACCATGATTTAGTCTAGTGCTCTATTATAAATAATTTAATAGTGATTATTTTTACTATCTTTACCTGGTCTCTTTCTAAAGTAAAATTTAACATCGAGAATATTTTATATTGAATGTTCTTTAACGTCAGATAATTAAAAACTTGTTTTAGCTCATACATTTAAATACAAAACTAACAGTAGTTTAGTTACTATCTAATTATAGAATTATGTTGGTTAACATGTCTAAAATCAGTGTTGATCATAATTATTGCAATACATATTTTACCAAACTTACCACATAACATTATATGAAAGAAGTCTAATTTATTTCAGACTGGCATAACATATCCTATTTGCAGCATAGGCCTATTAGTCACATTATTAACAGCTTGGATACAAATTTACTTTTTAATTTACACTTAACACGTTGCACACAATCACACATGTATCAGGTTTGACTGAAAAATTATAAATTTAGTTAAAAACACATGTAAAAATCAAAGTTTAAAAGTTTCCTGAAAAACCTCTGGTTTTTTTTTAACCCTGGTTCAAATCCATTGCCATATGTTTTGCTTGAGTTGTTAGGTTATACCTGATCTCACACTAGTTTCTTTATGTTAAGTGAACTATAAGTGAACGTTACATTACACAAACATTTTAAGTTGATCACAATATCGAGATTAAAATAAAAATCCTAACCTTAACATTGATTTATAGGGAGTAGCATTGTTATGTAAGTAAGACACACAACTGAAGTACTATGCCTAGTATGTAGGCCTACTGTGCGTACTCATCAATCAACACACCTTCACGAGTGGTCGAGAGGATGAAGCTTGTAATAGATTACATGTCCTGTAACTGGGAGATTGCCAAACCCTTCCTTCACCTCTGACAAGACGTGTATTAATCACAACTTGTGAATGTGGGGAATGCCAGGCCTCCACCGTGGTTCGGATTCCACGTTAAACTGTAGGTCCTCCATTTCATCTCACAATCACCCTACCATTACACATTAGCGTCAGAGCGTATAACCCGAACAGGTAGTAAGACGCGATGCTAATAATAATAATAATGATAATGATGATAACAATAACAACTCTTCACATCTTACTACTGGTTCAGGTTAGATGCTTAAGTATTAATTATGCTAATGGATTAGGAACTGATAATATTGAATTTAGAAGAAGTGAACCCGCATTTGTCTGAATGGAGAGTGGAAAACCATTTAGGAAAAACCACCCACAGGTCACCCGAGCAAGATTTGATCTTCAATCTACCTGTCCTCAGCAGTCTAGCTCAATATGAAACTAGCGCGCTAACTAACAATGCCACTGAGGTGGGTAAACGATAACTACTCTAATGGGGTATGGATGAAGAAGGAAGCATTTTATATTTAATCCGAGTACCTTCATTTGTGCAGAAGAAGAACGGGAAAACCATCCTCAGAAGACCCTGTCAGTATTTGAACCCCAATCTTCCCATCATTAGCAGGCTAGTCTAATGTGAGAGAAACGCACTAGACCGCCCGGCCACTGAAGTGGGCCATTTTGATTGTTGGCCTAAAAAAATAACATTACTTAACAAGGGAAGGGTGCATGTGTGATTCACACTGTGATTGTAGATGATTACTTACTTGTGTGTGATTTTCATGCAATTTCAAATTTAATTTTGTTTTCAGAATGAGCCTCCAAACAAAAAGAAAAAATGGACTGATAATGAAAATAAGGTGAGCTAACTTTTTTTCTTGCAATTTAGAAATAACACAATTTTCAGTGTATTAAACCGAAATAATGTAATTTGATCCAATATTTGTTAACTCAGTCATCATGGTCCTGTTAAATGTTTGTTTTGTTTAAAGGTTTTATTCAAACTCCCAGCATGATTTTGAAACTGGTTAAAAACTAGTTTTCAGGTAGAGTACAACACATTCAACATTTTTACAGTAGCCCTAGCGTGCTTCTATTAGTGATTTTACACAAGGTAGCCTACACATCATTAGTAGTACATTTACAAGAAGTCCTTAACTTATGTGGTTAATTGGTTCCGAAGGTTCCCGTGCAAGTTGATGAATGTGTAAGTCAAATGGTGCTTAAAGATATTTTTTTATATATGTTCATTTCAAAGGATAATTATAGCTAAACAAGTTCTGATTAAGAAAAGAAAACTTTGAGAAGATGACATTTTATTCAGTACCCTATTGAGTCGGCTAGGCCAACATTTAAATTTAAAAAAGGAGGCTATGTAATTGTAAGAAAAACAAATGCATAGTTACTTAGTATATAATCACAAAATGATGATGCTATCAGCTTTGTGTCACTTTACTTGGAACACCACCTATTATGTTTAAAGTGGCACAGATAGTTGATACGATAAGAACAGCTACATGAATGAAATTAGGTTTGAAATTTAGCACAGCAAAGTGTAAAGGGATGCTAATGACAAGGAAGAGTCCAATAAGGTTTAGTAACGTCACAAGTTTGAATGAAGTAGAGTGGAGAAAGGTACAGAATGTTAAATATCTTGGAAGTGTGATTGAAGCAAAGGGTGGGAGTGTAGGGAATCTATTAAGAGGGCACAGATGACCTGGCGCTCTAGGAGTAATGTGTCAGACTTCTGTGCTGGGTGTCCAGGGTTCAATCCTCGGTCCTGGCACCAATTTATCTGATTACCAAACCCTTCCTTCACCTCTGACAAGACGTGTATTAATCACAACTTGTGAATGAGTGGAATGCCAGGCCTTCACTGTGGTTCGGATCCCACATTAAACTGTAGTTCCTCCATTCCATCTCACAATCACCCTGCCATTACTCAGTAGCGCAAGTGTGTATAACTCAAATGGGTAGTAAGACGCGGTGCTAATAATAATAATAAGAAGAAGAAGAGGGCAGCAAGGAGAGTTGTTTTACAGGTGTGCAAGAGACCTGTATGGAGAATAGAAGTGCCCTTGAAGTGTAAGGAAGTGCTGTCTGTATAGGGCGTATTTTCTGCCCATTTTCACTAGTAAAGTGGAGTCCATGTGTAACACCGCCTTTAGTCTTACCAAAAGAATAAGACTGGCGCACAACATACATTAACCATAAAAAAAGGAACCAATAATTGCAGAGGAGCCGATAGGATAGTAACGAAAAGCAAGTAGGCCGACACTGGTTTATTCACTTTCTGCTTCCATGAACTCACATCCCAACTATTTCAATATATATTACGGGTATAAGAGAACGGTATCATAAAGGTTCGATATAAAGAAATATGTCAAAAATAACATTTTAGTTTTATTGGTGATAAATATTGAACAATAGAAGTGTGCTATGAAGCAATGGCAAAAAACAAGAGTTACGGGAACTTTTAGTAACCATGATCGGTTACGATTCAATGGGATATATAAGGTTACTCCAAAGGGTAGAAAACAATACAACAACAATATGTAACTTTGTGTGCTGTATGGGCTATACTTATCTATGACCTTGATCATAAGAACATACCATATTTCCCTGCCACACAGGTAATACAAGTCTTTTACTTGGACAACAAGATAGTAACATCATTTACGCAAGAATGAACTTTCTCTGCCATTTGCGTAACAAGTTACAATTCTTTTACCTGGACAACAATATACTATGCGAAAATAAATTATCTCTGCCATTTGAACAATAAGAAGCAAGTCTTAACTTTGACAACAATATACTAATATTTCTTACACTAAGGTTAACTTTCCCTGCCATATGGGCAATAAGTTACACGTCTTAACTTGGACAACAATATAGTAATATCACATACGCAAGAATAAACTATCTTCGCCATTTGAGCAATAAGTTACAAGTCCTAACTTTGACAACAATATACTAATATTGCTCACGCTAAGGTAAGCTTTCCCGGCCATATGGGCAATAAGTTACAAGTCTTAACTTGGACAACAATATAGTAATATCACATATGCAAGAATAAACTATCTTTGATATTTGAGTAATAAGTTACAAGTCCTAACTTTGACAACAACATACTAATATTGCTCACGCTAAGGTAAACTTTCCCTGCCATATGGGCAATAAGTTACACGTCTTAACTCGGACAACAATATAGTAATAATAAACTATCTTTGCCATTTGAGTAATAAGTTACAAGTCCTAACTTTGACAACAATATACTAATATTGCTATGCCGTATGGGTGATAGACATCTAATCTCTCAAAATTGATATGTAAACAAATACTCGTGACATCGCACGAACCCTTATGAGGCTTCATGTTAAAGAAAGCTAATTTGAAAGAGTTCAAATTAATAAAGTTTTATGAATTGTTAATATTACTCACCAAAAAGGAATGTCTATGAACAATAAGTCGAAAAGGAATTTAGTACCTCCCTGAAACATCCAGGACACCTAGGTGTGTCCGAGAACACAATCCTGACAAGAGTAGTGGTACATTTTGAACTACACCATTATAAACTCCCAGTTTAGCTCAAAAAAGTGGGGAAGAGGGGTAAACAAATAACAGTCAACACAAAACAAAGAAGAGAAGGGAGGGGATAGATAGAAACCAGTGTAACCTCGTAGGAGCTAGTAGAATGTTCCAGGTCACATGTTGCAACATAACACCACAGTCTTGCGCGTGCGCACCACACTTTTCCCACCACGCCTCGAGATACCGCTCAGTCCACTCTTGTACTATATTTCCTCTTTTATTCGCTCGGTGAATATCATAGAGGCATGTTGTTGTGGTCTCATGCGGGGAGGACATAGGGAAGTGAAACAGCTGAATGGGGCCTAGGTGAGTTCACTTGTTTAATTCTTTGTATGCTTTTGTAGTTTATTTCCAATAAATGCTACACATGGGAATAAAGTTTGTGCGAAGCTTGTTAGTTGTCACGAGAAACAGGATAAGGAATGAAGTTATCCAGGAAAGAGTGTAAGTACATGAGATACTAGAGGAAGAAAGACTGTGATGGTATGGATGTACATGTAATGAGGATGGAAAATTAGAGTATTTCAAAGAGAATGATGGATATGAAGTATGTAGAGAAAATAACACAAGTGAGAACAAGCAAGAGGTGGGAAAGGCAGATGATATAAATTTCCATGTGAAAGGAGAATTGAAGCAATTAAAGGAGTAAGAATGGCAGAAGAATAAAGGAATATGGAGGCATTTTACTAAACTGACCTGACCACAGGCTGCAAACATTTGATGATGATGAGTTGATAAACTTCTGGTTGATTGATAGATGGTGTTGCTAGTTGTAAGTCGAAGAGAAGCTACTTCACATGTAAGTCAAGAATTCACTGCATAGTGAAAATACATTAGGGAACATTATGGTATCTGTTTGTTAAGACATTATTAAACCAATTCTATACGTTAATATGGAAAGTCATTTTTGATCTGCTGCTGTTATTTTTGATATTTGGATAAACACCTATACAATAACATTTTACAATAATAATTACTTGGGCAGGGTATATTTTGCTGTTATGAATGTAGATTCAAAAATATGTTTGTATTTTCTAAATTCTCATCAGGCTATTACCTTGTTCTTAACTGACCACCTCTTAGCAGTAAAAACTAAAAAAAACTGCATCACTTTAGCTTTGCATAATATTACTTTCTATTTAATCATATGGATTAACGATGGTCTTAGGTTAAAGTGCTTACCTCAGGACCCGATGGTCGTGGGTTCAACCTCAGTCAAGGTCAGCAGATTTTCTTGAGCGATAAAAATCCATAGCATAACTTCTGTCAAAGGGTAAGCAAAGTTGTCGGTCCTAGGTCATTTGTGACCTGTAAAAGAACCCTGTAAGGTATGTGAAAATACCTTTCCCGGCAAAATTGGAAGGCCCTTTTGCACTCGCTCATAGAATTTCAGTGTAGGAGACAACGGGGTACCACCACACTTCCTGAACTTCCCTAGTACTTGAGATGTATACTAGATGGTGCGAGCAGCACTAACCAGCTGAAGGGCTGGGTGCATGCCCAACTCCGGATGGATAAAAATCACATCAAACCAACCTTCAAGTTGTTAACTTAAGAAGAGGGTTAATGATGCTTAATATATTATTACAAAATTTTGGCGGAGTGCTCTAGTTCCCCCACCCCTTTATATCTACATAGTTTCAAATATATCTATATATCTATAGAGAGAAAGAGCAGGATGTAAAATTGAGGCAAGTATTAAGACCATTATGGTGTGTCATGTTTAGTAATTACTACCATTAATTTAAATACATAAACAGCAGTATCTCACGCCTGAGGGACAAACTCCAGTAATTCACTAGGTTTCACTGCCATGTAACAGTAAGTAAAATGCTCTTACAAAGATGGCATGACCGAGCGGTAAAGGGAACCTTGTGCAACCTTTGTTAGCCTGCAACCATCTCGGTTATTGTGATTCAATACCGGTTATGACTCTCTATTAATATTAACTTGATTTTCTTACGAATGGACTTTTAAAGTACCTTTTGGAAAATAGAAACACATTTTTTGCTCGGTCAGTATTGATAACATTATACTATTAGTGTTCATTTATAGATACCTTTTTATAATATCTATAAATAGATCTTATCCCATGACTTGACACATAAATAGGTCATATATGTCCATTTGTAATAAAATTTGGGTAAAGGTATGGTTGGTTTCAATCCTCTAAATTAAATTATATCCAAGACTCAAAGCAAGAAAATATCCAGATTTAAGACTAAATAATTTTTTGAATCTGAAATATTTTTCACTTTAAAAATTAAAGTTCATCAGACTGCTAGTTAGTGTATTATACCAATATTATTAGAGTACAGATTCATAACTAACTAACAGACCCAATATCATTAATTTATCACTTGATGTTGCAACAAAATGCTTTAACATTAAGCTACCCACTTCAGTGGCCAAATGGTCTAAGGTGCCTCTCTCTTGTTAGGCTGGCCTGTTGATAAGGAGTCATCCATAAACCACGTTCCTCTTTGAGGAGTGAGGGGGGGGGGGTACTGAGCTCTAATGTCTACATGATGTTACGTGGGGGTGGGTGGGGTACATCAAAGTGTTATACAGATCTCAAATTCTAATGTTTAAAAATAATATTACTGTTCATGTTTTCACCTTTGATAAACATACTTATAAATAGATAACTTCCAGAATATCTGTGGTATTGAAAATGCAAGTTTAGCACTTACTTTTTGTCTATTAATATTTCAAATGCGCTTAGCTTAGGTGTTATTGTCAGCCTGAGACTATGAGAGCATGACAGTGACATGTTTATACTCACAGCACTTGTTTAGATTTGTCCAATCTACTGCTGCCCTCACATGCTTTTATTTGGTTAGCAGGGATCATTTGAAGTGGCTTTAATTTATGAGTATAATTTATATTTGTATTGCACATTCTTTTACATAAGCTGTGAGTAATCGCTTGTGTTTGTACAAAAACAAAAATAATTTCTTGAAAAAGAGGAGACTTATTCATTGCTTGCTTATAAAAAGCGATATCCAGTACAAAACAATGGGTGAAATGCAGGGGTGCATAACATGTCCGAACGCGCAAACAAGGTTCGGGAGAAATTAAAGCAGTCCTGGGGAAATTTAGGGCAGAGAAAAGTTCAACAATTTTGTTGACTTTTTAGTACATTCTGGTTCTGATATGTCATTTGTATGAAAAACAAAGGCCAATAACACCCAACACACAACACTATCAGTATGTGCCATAGTGAGGCAGTGTCAGTGTAAGCACAAACAGTTGGTCTCTAGGGGCTAAGATCATGTGTCAGAGTTCTAGATAAGAAGTCAGAGGTTGAGATAAGGGGCAAAGGAAAAATCTAATAATTCAACCTGGCTAATGGCGTGATTGAGTGATGAGTCTCCAGTCACCTACCCCACCGCGTGTTTGGTAGCTATGGAGGGCAGGGAATGGTGAGTGATGTTTTGACACAGTGATGTATGCACAGTTTATTTAAACTTGTGACATGTGTATTGTAATAATTGTGTATCTATGAAATTGTGGTTTTTAGTGGACCTATTAAAGTTTGTACAGTGTACAATAGATAAATGTTTATAAAATATTAGATGGTTTAGTGAAACCAATTTTTAGGAGTTCGACTTGTAAGCGCAAACAAGACGTCAACAGTGCTTATTGTGAATGGTGTGGCAGACGTGATAAACTCAGATATCACATATCTAATAAACATCCCCAAGAAAAACTTAGAAGTAAAGATCTAGGGAGTATTGCAAGTTTTGTAAAAGATATTTTATGTGATCAAGAAAAACACATGGTCGTAAATAGTGATAGTGTTTCCCCTAGTGTGGTTGATAGTGATAGACCTTGCAGATGTGGCGAGTCTATGAAAAAACTAAAAGTCTACGAAAATCAACAATTAAACCAAGCCCTCCCGGAATTACACTCCATTGCCTCTTACTCTCAAATATATGTAAAATTAAATGTTGATACTGTTAAGCCTACTGGTATCAATGAACAATTAATAACAATATGTAATACAAGGAAATGGGAAGGTTGCCATTTCTGGGAGACAACTACATTTTTATAAGGTAGGTAGGCCTACTATAAAAATAACTATCACTAAAAATATATTTTAATTTTTCAAACTATGTAGTTGGTAATAATCCTTATTCCCTTCAGCCATTAATAAAATATTTTATTTTGAGTGCTATGGTTTTTGGGGAAATTTTTATCAAAATGTTATTTTCTGGAGAAATATTGGATCTCTGAACATAATCTGCACCCCTGGTGAAATGGAAAGAAACAAAAGTACAGAATTTATCTTAAGGAAAGTTGAGGAGTCCACCAACAGTATTATTTCTCCATAGCAGCAACATGTTATGAAAATTAAAGCTTCAAATGTCATTGATTATTTTCAAAAGATAGGCGTTCTTAAACCTATACCTTTTCCCTTCTGATAAATCTAGTATGTATGTATATAAATCCAACTATTATACATCTGCTACGGTGGCCGCACTGTCTAAATTGTCATTCTCTCAGTATACTAGATGGTTGATGTTGTGGGAATGGGATTCGATTACCAGTCAGATCTACTGAGGGTTGCTTTTCTTAAATGGTTTCCCACTCTCCCTCCATGCAAATGCTGGTGGTTTTTCTTTAAAATTCTACCTCTTTAGTATACATTTTGTAGGGTGGTATAGTCAAATTGTAGTTAGTCTAGTTAGTTTTTATTATATGTATCTAATGAAGTAGAGATGAGGAAGGCAGAATTTTGGAGGTAATCTACCCTCATTAACCTGGAGAGAGAATAGAAAATCATTTAGGAAATGCTACTCTGAGTACATCCAACAGGTATTTGAAACCCAATCTCCGCTTCATTGGCCATCTAGTCTTTTTCGAGAGGGAAGCCAGGATCCAGGATCAATGTTGGAATGAAACATGATTCTAGGTATTGATAAGTTATCTAAAGTAAAATTATAGATTAATCTAAAATATAATTTTGAAAAGTTATATGCCTAGAATTGTTTGAATATCTTAAGTTTAAATATGATAATATGAATATCAAAGAAAGTGCACAATGTCAAGAAAGATGTCTTCCTCCAGCGTCAAGCATTGTATGTGGGCACTTTAACATCATCATGTAGCGCCACTACAGAAAACGATCATCCTACTCAGCACATAGTAGTGTCATCTAGCTCTTACTCACATCGCAAACCTTGACATCCATAACATAGATATAGCAGAGGTTTTTCCTCATGAACCTGAGGAATTTGAGCTCAATATCTTATGTCAGTATAAATAATAATACTCTCTGAAATAATTTATAATGGATTTTAAGAAGTATTAAATCTGAATCCCTCCTTTAGTATCACAAAACTTCCCTATTAAAAAATGGCATTCATTCTTGGTGAGAAAAGTCACGTAACACAGATTGGGGTTAGGGGAGCTAGGTTAAATGTCTAAATATAGGCCGGGGGGGG
>CABEEJ010000501.1:135424-167619 GCA_901482245.1 Timema douglasi | reverse complement strand
GGGGCTAAAAAGGTAGGAAAAAAGCGTTACATGGTTTATGGATGACCCCTAACAGGGAGAAGGTTTGAACCCCAGTCGGATCTACCAAGGGTGGTATTTCCTAATTGATTTTCCACTCTTCTCCCACACAAATAAGGTAAATTACCACTAAATTTTTTCCTTCTTCATCCCTACCTCATTAGAGAAAATATATATGCGTATAACCTGAATAGGAAGTAAGACACATTGAAAAAAAACCACATCGGTGTTAGAAAACAGTTAACGCATCACTCTTGTGTTAGCCAGGATTGCTGATGGCAGAAAGATCAGAGTTTTTAGTCGTGCTCAGGTGTACTAAGGGTGGTTTTCCTAAATGTTTTCCCAGTCTCCTTTAAAACAAATGTGGGTTGGCCATACCCTCAAATCCTACCCTCATCATTCCTAACTCAACATCATGAACAGTTTACAGTCTGTGGCCTGGTCAGTTTAGTAAAACACCTCTTTCCTTCCACCTATCTTTCTCCCTTTTTTGTCTATGATTCTCCTCTCACTCATTGCTAACTCACTATTGTAAATATACTAATAGCTCAAACAGGTACTAAGGTGGGATCCACACAATAACAAAATAAAACTATTTAAGATCAGTACAAGATTTAATAAACTTGTTCTCATGTTTGACAGGTACAAGTGATTAAGAGCAGCGATCTTGACAATGTTGTCAAGGAGAAGAGCAAAGGAGACATGTTTCAGAAGGTAAATAAACAATCAAAAACCATATAGGTATAAGCTAACTTTTTATATTATTCTTTACAAGATACAGTGCAGACTTCAGCAATACCTGCATGTGCTGACTATCATTCCCTACTTTTAAACACCTTTATATTAAACCGAGATCAAGTATTTTCTTATAAAATTCAATTCTCAATATTTCCTTTAAACTGAACTGATTTTTTATATTTTAATAATATTTTACTTATAAGTAACATTAACACTTAAAACAATTATTCATAACCCGCTTCAGTGGCCACATGGTCTAAAGCTCCACTCTCACAATATACTAGACTGCTGATGACTGGGAGATTATGGTTCAATCTCGGTCAAGTTTACTAATGGTTGTTTTCACTAAATGGTTTCCAAATCTCTCCAGTCAAATGCTGGTATACTTCTAAATTCAACCCTTCTAATACTTAACCCATTATTATAATTAGTACATAAGCATAAAACACAAAAATATTCAAAGTAATTTTCTTATTTTATTATGAATAACAAGTTATGTCAAAAAAATTAAGAATGGTATATTTGCTGTTTAAATGGCCTATCGAAGGGGTTTAACCTGTAATTATGTTTTCAGTTCTTGAATACATGCCAATTGGTGAGCCAGGACTCTGAAATGCCCAGGATTGTGGAGAAGATTCAGAAGACCCATAGCGCGACTGTTAAAGCGTACACACTCTCTCTAGAATTCCAGCAACTCTTGAAGGAGAAAAGAAGGTTAATAATCACAGAACCTCGAAATATATTTGTCCATATAAAGGAAGTGATGGACGAACTTAGGCTTCGCAAGAAAAAAGCTTTGCTGAATGGAACCAGCAACAATCAAGAGCCCATGAATGGCTCGACGATACCTGTCGCTGGTTCAAGCAAGCCGAGTGATCCTATCACGGATGATGGGGAAGTGGGGATGGCTGTGCCAGTGGAGCACAGGAAGACCGTAAAGAAATTAACAAAAGTCATGCGGGTAGGTCCCTCTACAATATGTCAAACTGGCTTATAAAATAATTTAAGACTTAATTTCAATAGGGTTATTTAATGTTTTTTACTTCTACATCTCAGAGCTAGCTCCAAAAGTATTACCAAAGTTATTTAAATTATTTATAACCATAGGTTCCAACAAATAAAATTAGAGACTATTTATCTCCAATTTAACATTAGTTAAAGACCTTTGGTGGCCACTTGGTCTAAGGTGTAATTCTCATACTATACTACCAAGATTGAGGTTTGAATCCCGATCGGATGTACTGATGGTGGTTTTTATTTTTCCACTATCCCTTTATGCGAATGTGGTTACACTTCCTCTGAATTCAACTTTGCTCATCCTTAACTTACTGGCATAATTAGTACATATGCATATAACCTGGACAGATAGACACTATGCTAAGAAAAAAAACTTTTGTTAATAAAGCTATTGCTTTCTTTTGGTCTCATTAGAAAGATTTTTCTTATGTGCATACAACCTGGACAGTTGGTAAGTAAGGTGCATTGTTAAGAAAAATAAACTATAGTTTACAGGTAAAGAGGTAGAGAAAGTATTGTGATCGTCAAAAAAAATTGAACTCAAGATTTTGATGAATCTTAACGTTTCATGACCCCCCAAATCTAATTTAGTTNTGAATCCAAAAAATGTTTTTTTTTTAATTTACATCTGTCTCTCCAATTAGAGCCTATACTACTTTACCGATCAAGCTAAAACTTGGTATCTAGGGTTTTCAAAGGGTTGCCCTGAGGGGTTTTTGGAATTGGATATCTAACCCTAAAATTAAAAGTAGTTTACTGAAGGGCAAAAACGATTTTGGTTAAATTTAATTTTTAAAAAATTGGCTACTATGAAATTACTTATAATCACAGATATGTAGATCTATTTATAATACAAATATTTTATTCGAAACATATTTTTATAAAACCAATAACTTTCAATCTATATGCAAATATATGTATTTTTTAACTATTTGAACACTAAAGGTAAAGTATTGCAACCGTAAAAAAAACTGAAATGTTGATGGATGTCAACGTCTCATGACCCCCCAAACTATAAAAATGGGTCTTTGCAATACCATCTGTCTGTATCTGTTTAACCTTAAAATTAAGAGTAGAATAATAAAGGGCAAAAATAGAAAAAAAATATTTTCTCGAAATAGGCTCTAACAATTTTTATTAAAATTTGTATCTAGGTGTTGATTAAGATTATAAATAAACTGGATATTTTCAGTTTCCCATGAAAATTACTTTTAAGGTACTTTACAGAAGCGGAAATTTCCGTATCTCCGCAACTATTTGAGTTACTAAATAACTTTTCATTGCAAAATTGTAGTAAAATTAAAAACTTTTATATGAAATATATTTTTATAAAACCAACTGTTTCTGATACATTGTAATGTATTGGTTTGGATCAATCTAAATTATGAGAAAAGTCATGGATGAAGATAAATTTTATTTAAAGTAATATAGGTAGAGTATCCCTTTAAGATTCATCAATGAAGAAATATGCGTTTCTCAGAAACTATATGAAAAGTATCTCACCCTAAAGTATATTTTTTATACCATCTTTCCTGGTAAAAGAATAACTGCGTTGTTTCTTGTTAAAAGGATCAGCTTCATAGTATTTGGCAGAAGACTATTTCTCTATACCAATAAGAAGCTAGCCTTCACAAAACCTGCCGATAGGACTCTTTCTATTAGTTGGATTTTACACTGTTGAAAAAGGGAGAGAAAGGCAAGGGGTATGTCATATATAAACTATTGTGCATATGTTTAAAGTAGTGAGGGAGTGAGGAAGTGAAAAAGTAAAGTAGTAAAGTAGTGAGGTAGTGAGGATGATCTCGCTCACAGTCCAACACATTATAACAAATAAATCACATCATTATCACAAGTGTGCAGTAATATAAAATCTTTTAATTGAAATATGTACAAGCAATACAATTGACGCCCAAAAGTGAGGTGCAATAAACGGATATCAATACAACATTGGTAAATATATTAATACAATTTTGTGAGCTTTAGTTGTAAAGAAATACCAAAGTATTAACGCAATAATTCTTCATTGCCATAGAGTAATTAAATTTTATTAAGTATCTCAAAAAGTTTATTATTTTTCCTTAAACCTCTTAGGAGAAAACAACAATGGTCTATCTCCATTTTAGACTCAAGAGTCAATATTTACATTTTTTATTGGTCAAAATTTATAAATGAGGAATTTAATAGCAATGTGATGACCTGGAGATGTGCAACACCTAATAAAATGTTGAAAATTTTAACCGGAAGTCAAAATTTTAAATACAAAGTTTGACCCTTGTGGACCCAATAATTTTTTTTTATCGGTCCAAAAATACAATTAAATTCTTTAAAAATGAAATTATATAATTTAAAACCGAGACTCAATTAAAGTTTTACATAAGTATAGTGCAATTTATGCTAGGGTTTGCTAGGTATATTATTTTGTTTCACATATACTACAAGTTTTGAGTAAATATACCAATTTTCAAACAATAGAGAAAGAAAGTCCGTGCAGAATTCCTTACTATTTATTTATCACACAGGCAGGGGTTGATAAATTTAGTTTTGGCAATTACCAGCCCTGACCATTTTCCGTAGTCCATTTTAGATGTTCAAACTCTTCTGGTTATTTGAGGGTTTTTTACATTTAATAAAAAAATTTAACTAACTTCTAAATCGAGGAGTGTTTGATATTTTTGGAAATTTCAAAGCCTCCCCATTTCACTAGCCCCCACTTATAAATAGAGATTATATATAGCACTAATATTGCTATTTGTAGTGATCTATTTACATTACTGGCAAATTTATCTTTTTACTACCTTAAAATATTGTATATAATTCGATTTCAACCACTTCTTACCCCTTCCTTCATCTTCCAGAATTACATTTTGAAATTTAAAATGTTTAGACTATGCTTACTTGTAGACTCTAATAGTCCCAAACTCCGCTTGGCAAATTTCACTTTTACCCCACACATAGTAGTTAGTTGTTGTATTAGTTTTGAAAATTGTTCCCTCGTCCCCACCTCCAATTTTATGATTCTCTTTTAGACACTTTTATTTTCATTTAGTTATCTGGAGACAACCTTCTATTTGATTGGCAAATTAAAGTTTTCTACCCAAGATAAAAGTATGTTTTTCTTAAATTTAAACTCCTGCCAAACTTTATCATATTTCCTGGGGTGCCATTTACAATTTCGAGACTCTTTTGGTTATTTTAAGTGGTCCCTCTACATTCCTATCGAATTTTAGTTTTCCGCCACATTGAGAAGTTGTTTTTATTAATTTTGGAAGTTTTAAACCCCTAAATCCCTCCCACCATGTATAAATTTTAAGTTTTATGTAGCTATCTGCAGGTGTTTCTACCTGCCTGCCAATTTAAACTTTCTATGACACTAAATAGTTATTTTTATGTTTAACCTCCCTTCCTCTTCACTTGTGTATTCTGGAGTTTAATCTAAACTTTCAGACTTTTATGATTAATTGGAGGGTTCCCTTTACTTTCCTGCCAAATTTTAAATATATACCTCTATTAAAAAATGCTCCATTGGATATTTACTGTTTTTATATTTCCTTAGTTTTGTGGGGCAATTCCTCTCTACCTTCCTGCAAAATTTCATTTTTCCATCTTATATATAAGTGGGTTTTTATAGCCGGACAGATCTACTTTCAGCTTTATATTTTAAGGATATGTGAGAACCATTTTTTCAATTCGAGACGAGAGTATAAAAAAGTATTGAGACGAGAAAATGTCCTTTGAAAGTAAAAATAATTAAATTGTGATTATTAAAGAAAATATATAGTTTATAGAGTTCCTTTTCGATACTTGAGCTGGTGCTTGATTTAGATTGTCTTATATATAGTTTACTCAAAAACTTGAGATAGCTAACACACATTTTAAATGCAATTAATAAAATAGTGATAAGTAATTACAATGAACACCGTTTAAAATTTAATTTTATAGTGTAACAGCTTATATATGACTATTTAGTTAGATGCTGATTGGGATTGTTAACATTTAACACTAAAATTGATTCTTATACATTTTTATACACAACTATTTAATTTTGATATTTTAAATTAAACATTGAAAAGAAGATAGAATGGCAAGGCCTACACATTTACCAGAAAACTGAAGACCTCAAAACTCACAATTAAAACACAACAAAACACATAATTTTGTAAGTGTCTGGGTACATCAGTCCCCTCCTTCAGCAGAAGAGAGTAAAACACAGATATTTTATTTGTTTTTTAATAGCATTAGGTAAAAAACTTACATTTATAAAAATAAATTAGGCCCCCTCAAAATTTTTGATTTAGGGAATGAATTACAAATCATGTAATCAATATCCACCTTTAAAGTACACCTTTTTCAGAAAGAGTTTGATGAAATGATTATGTTAATTCATATTAAGAACATTTGGATTGGAATCTAGCTTCTTCACTTGCTAATCTTTTGATGGAATATGGCAATGGGTAGTAGCTAAGGGTCTGTGAGCTTGGGTTTTTTCATTCGAGTCTAGTATTTCTGAAAGCTCCCGAGTTCAAGTATAGTCATAATTTTAAAATGTAAACAGTATAGCTGTGTTTGTTTTTAATGTAAATATCACATATTTAAAATTTGAGATTTAAAAAATATACTAAAATACATGTTCTTAAAATATGAATGACACTCATTTTTATAAATACTTTTGAAAAAAAGTTAAAAATGTAAATATCGGTTTTTAAATTAGAAATAACACTTAAAAATACATTTTAAAAATAATAACACCAATTACATTAAAAAAATAGGCCTAATAAAAAGAATAAAAATGGTTTCAACACTCATGTCTATAAGGACATTAAAATTACACCAGCGATTATTTAAAAAAAAGTAATAAAACTAATAATTGCATGATGGCTTGGAAATGCACAGTAAGATAGTGTATAAACACTACACAATAATGTAAAGTAAGCGGTAGTGAAGGAAGCTAAATTGAAAGGATATTTTTTTATTTTTTTGTAGGTTAGGCCTAGATAGGAACAAACAAATGTCTCTCTTCATTTCTTCTAAAACTTTTACACTTCCCATGTCTTCAAAACTTCCACAGCTGCACATTATTTTGAATTTTGGAAATATTTCTTTTTCATTAATGTATCTTCATATGAAAAATTAAATATTTCTGAAAATTCATAAACACTGTGCAACTGTGGAAGTTAGAAGAAGCGGGAAGTGTAACAGTGTAAGAAGAAATAGAGAAGTATGTTTATGTCTAGGTCAAACCTAACTATACTTTCAGGTTGGCTTCCTTTACTATCACTTTACATTATTGTAGAATGTTTCTACACTGTCTTGATATAAAGTTAATAAAACTGACATTTTAAATAACCTAATATTTCCCCAAAACATGCTTCAATAACTTAATATATCCTATAAGAAAATGTAAGAATCATAAATAGTTAGAAATTTGAAATGTTTCATATTTCGTTTATTATTCTTTAGTGTAAACATGCATGATCACGCCTTCTGTTCCATTTCTATTCCTCTGTGCGCAGTTGCACATGTTCGTTGTACGGGCTCTCGCCAGACATTGTCTTATTGAGAAATTTATTTCAATATAAGTTTTAATGCTAATAAAAGTTGATGGCTATACTTTAAAATTAAAAATAATTTAGCTAAAAGAATATTTCTAGCAAACATTGTAACATAGTAAATACTTTTTTAATATAAATGTGTTAATTTGATAAAACATGTATTGCAATAAGTAAGATCAACATTGATTTTAGACATGTTAACCAACATAAATCTATAACTAAATAGTAACAAAACTAAGCTAGTTTCGTTGTTAAACTTATTAATTAGTATAAGTTTTAAATATCTTAGATTTGAAAACATTCAAAATAATATATTCTTGATATTACATTTTTAATTTAACAGAAATTATTATTTCAAAAAGGAACCAGGTAAAAATAGTATGAAGAATCATTCAATTATTTAATAATCTATTTAGCTATTTTTATTTTCTTTGCTTTGTTGTGGCAATGCAAGTAAACAACTTCAATCGAGGATCATTCAAAATGGACGACAATATTGACTAAATTTACTTGTCACAAGTAGTTTTAAAGCTCTATTATGTTATTAATGTGAAAATTGGTATTAATTTTAACAATTAATCAAGTAACTGAATCATTTATAAGTTAAAATTGTGATATTATATAAATTAAATATCTTATGCTTACTATTGCATTCTAAAAATTGATTATTAAGTGCATCAAGTGAAAGTTTGAAAATGGTGAGTCTACAAAACTTTCAATCTCGAGTTTAAAGGATGAGCTCGACTCGAAGCTCAAAATCCGAGTAAGCCAAATATACAGGTTATTTTAATGCTGATAAGTGTTTATATCTTTTCGTGTTTTCAGATTTTACACTATAAGATACAAAAGTTAGAAACACAGGAAGTGGATTTTGATGATGACAACGATTCAAGTTACTTGAAACTTCAAAGGTATGAAATCATTACACATATTATTATTCAGTCTATTTTATTTGAGATATTTAACGTGCACTTTCTGAACCGACGGATTACATCAGCACACAAGACTTTCTATAAGTGAGAGAGCAAAAGGGCCTTCCAATTTTGTCTGAAAAGTCGTCCCCCGCCCATGGTTCTTTTACATCAACGGCGGACCGGCAGCTTTTCTTTTCTTCCAAAGGAAGTTGTGTTATGGATTTTTTATCGCTCGAGAAAAATTGTTGACCCTCGCATTTTACTCCAAGACTACAGAGGTCTACCAATCAATAGAGTTTCTAATATATTTTAACTTTGATAATGGTGGAGTAGAAGAGGCGGTGTTTCAAACAGACCCAGCCAGTGGCTGGAAACTTTTCATAATGATGGCGGGGATAATTATAATAATGTCTGCCCATCAAAACATACATCCTAAAATATAATTATTATTTTTCTTTCAGATACAGAGACAGATTCTGTAAAGTCCGTAAAAAGCTTTGTGAATACGTGCCTGAATTGGATAGACATAAAAAATACAAAATAACATTTTCAGGTTGGTATGAATTTAAAAAGCTGTAGATTAAGCTTCATTGATTTATAAATAAAAGTAAATATTAGGAGTACATGAGATAGTTGAGGAAACAAGAATGAGATGGTATGGCCATGTAATGAGGATGGGAAAAGAGGGTATATCAAAGTAGGAAAAAGATTATAAGGGAGGCCCAGAAATAGGTGGGAGGAACAGATAACAGAGAGTGTGCAAGTGAGATGAGAAAAATGGAAACGATTAAAGGAGAAAGAATGTTGGAAAGATAAAAGATGATGACAGGTATTTTACTAAACTGACCCGGCCAAGGTTGTAAACTGAGGATGGTGATGGTGATGGTGAAATAAATGTAAGATGGTTTGTTTAGGAAATTGTGATTAATGTTTTCATTTAATTTTATGGGTGTAAATTTGGACCAAAGTTTTTGGTATTATTTGTCTTATTATAGTGATCATTTTTAAACAAATATTTTTAAACTACATTTGAGTCCTGTATAAACTTTCTTTACCTTTAAATTCTGATAAATATTCTTTAAAAACTAACACTCTTTAATTTTTTCACATTTACAGGCACACCTTTTACGGAACTAAATCGACGCATTGAAAGTTTTGTCAACAAGAAAAAAGAGTTTCCAGATTACCACGATGTCCTTAAATTAGTAATTGAGTGCAAAGTTTCATCCTCGCCAGATTATAGAATGAAACTGGGTAAGACAATAAAGTGTAAATTAGTTTGCTTCAATTCCCCTGGCATTCTACCCAAAGTTTTAACAATTCATTCTAAAGCTAAGTTTAAAAAGAAAGATTCATGAAAATAATATATCTTATAGCCCTTTTCTTTTATTATTTACTAGTTTTAGTGTAGAAATAAATTAATTATTTTACCCAGCAATTGATGAAACTAAAATAATTTATATATATTTATCATCAAATAAAAAAAAATGATACAACAAATGAATATATTTTTGTTGTTTGTGTTTACCTTAATATAGGATCTATAAAGCAAATTTGCACAATAATGAGATGGATCTGCTTGTTTAATTTTGTATAGAGAATTAAATATTGTCTGAATATTTGATGCTGCAAGATGTAGAGTATCTTCAACTTTTTCATTGTTGGTCGATATTTTAATTTTATTATTGTCTATGCTGCGAACATTGTTTCGCATAGATACTTATTACAAAATGGCAGAATTGTGTTTAAGGCCATTTCAGAAATTGTTGGAAATTCTGTTCTAATGCTAAGCCAAAATTCATTTAACTATTTTTTTTAGAAAACTCAAATTTTTAAACCTGTGTTGCTTGCTAACGTGGCAAATTCTTTTTGGACTTTTAATGGTAGATCAGGTGACGTGGTGGTCTAGGGGTAAGGTGTTGAACTTCTGTGCTGGTGGTCCGGGGTTCGATCCTCGGTCCCGGCACAGATTTATCTGATTGCCAAACCCTGCCTTTACCTCTGACAAGAAGTGTATTAATCACAACTTGTGAATGTGGGGAATGCCAGGCCTCCACCGTTGGTTCGGATTCCACGTTAAACTGTAGGTCCTCCATTTCATCTCACAATCACCCTACCATTACACATTAGCGTAAGTGCGTAAGTGAGTAATAAGATGCGGTGCTAATAATAATAATGGTAGATGCCCTTTTAGTGGCAGATGACTGACTTTTTTATTTCAGTTGAGGGTGCTATCACATAATTTATTATCCGAAATGAAAATCTTCTTAGATTAATTAATAGAAGATTCAAAACTATGAATTGAACATTTTTAATGCCAAAAACTTTTAAATTTTGTTAACAATCCTTTCTTGGTTTAAGGACACAACTTATTCAGAGAAGCTTTAGTAATACACTCGGACACTAACAAGGCACTATTTAAACTAGAACTAATCAATTTACAATCATCCTCTTAACTCAAACTAATGTTTGACACAAAAGAAGGCAGTAGTTTAGAGCCGTTTTAGCTTAATTCAGTTATTTTATTACATAAAAATGTTTACGAGATCACATTGTACGTGTTGACTGTGTTTGAGTCTACAAATACCTGCAAAGCGGTATTTTTGGTGATGAACGTCATCAAAACAGAACTTGGCAAAAAGTTGAACCAAGAGCACTTACAAATGCAATCAATACTTACTATGATTTGCCTGTACCACGTCGTAGCCCATGACTTTGGCAAAATAAAGAAAAACAAGAAATGCACCCTTTTATCGTTAGATTTAAATGTGTATTTACTATTTATATAAATGATTATTTTATTAATACTTTTAATAAATAATAATGTTTATTAATGAGTATGCTTTTTTAACAATTTGCTAGCTTTACTCCTTTAGGTGTGTATTTTAGACTTCTGCCAGACAGACAGCTTCTTCTTCTGGCTCTGAGGGCTAGAAGGGAGCACTTTATGGGCCAGATCTGGCCTGCAGGCCACCAATTTCTTACCACTCGTCTATATCATCAATAAATATCTCTTATTTTTTAGGAGTCTACGAGCTCAAGTTGATCTCGAGTTTCTCATTAAACTCCCAAATATTGAGTAAAAGTTTAGCCTGGGTTGAATAAATATATAATTTTAAAACTTAATTATATAGATAAAAAACAAATACATCTTTAAATTATTTTAGTAGCTTTTAATGAAATAAGAGACTTTCATTAAAAAAAGTTTTACTTAATCAAAAATTGATTATTCTCAAAAAATTAGAAAAATTAAGTCATAATAGATTATGGATTAATTTTTAAATACAGGCCAACTGTGATGGCAACTGAAAAATTAATTATCATTCAATTTAATATTCCTAAGGAAAGTTTAAAAAATAATATTCTTGAAAATGATAATAATAAAAATATTGTCTTTATTTGGGCAAAGCTAAGGCCAGATCCTTTCCTTATACTTAACCCCTCATGTCTGGATATGAAGATTTATCAATATTAAAACAAACTCATTATTCACAGTTTATATGGAGTGAAGCTGTTAACTTTCTGCTGGCCTCTTATTAGCGAGAGAAATTGAAGCATTAGTGATTTTTAAGACAAAATCCGCCTCAGTGGCGTAGCTAGCTAACACGATGGTAATGTGTTGAGCTAGACTGCTGAGGATGGGGAGATCAAGGTTTGAATCTCAATCGGGTGAACTGGGGGTGATTTTAACTAAATGGTTTTCCATTCTCCGTCCATGCAAATGCAGATTCACTTCCTCTAAATTCAACATTCCTAATTTCTAATCCATTAGCGTAATTTGTACTTAAGTTTATAACCCAAACGGGTAATTTAATTTTTAAGATGTACATACTACACTTTCGCATTAAGGTATATTGTACACCATCTTGCACCAAGCTTTTTGTGTTCAGAGAGGTACTTAGTAGAGACAGGCCAAACAGTGATTTTACAATATCAGTGACTACAGTGACTGTGATTTTAAAATATTGGTGATTTATACCAGTGATTTTTCACTGTGACTGGCATTCACAGTGTCTTGATGGACCGATATTTTTTCACTTTCACAGTTTGTTGCAACCACGGTCAAAGCTATTATTTAGCTGCTGTCCGAGTAGGCGAATACAATCGAGTATTTCTGAGTACCTACTGGGTATTTACTCGAATAGTCCCATGAAAATCTGTTAGAACTCGGAAGGAAAACTAATTATTAGGGAGTTTGGCGGCTTGCAATGGAATTTGATACTTAAAGACCTAACATATGCGCTCCCTGTTGGCACTGACATTTGATATACAGCTACCTAATCTTCAGGTTTCACCTGGGTTTCATGTTGCCTGGCTAATGTACAGTCAATACAAAAGTATATGTTTTAAGAAGTTTCATACAATTGAAAAAAAAAAAAAGAGAAAGAAAAAATTTTATTTAATATTTTATAATGAAATTTTATGTAATTTGGGCAAAATTAGTGGTCCAACAAACATTATGTTAAACTTGAATACCAATATTAAAACTTATTTGACGTACTATGACAAACTTTTTAATTTTGTAATTTATTTAGTGATCTGTTTTACTACAATTAAAATTTATGTGACATTAAAAATGAACATAAAGTAATGGTGATTGGCTTAGAAAATGTTGTTTGGAATGCAGGTCATATACCGTACATCTAATAGTAAGTGAACTATATATTTATTAGAAGCAAATTAATTAATTTAAATATAAAGGAATAAAACTCATAACCACAGCACTGAGACTTAACATTAGATTAAGAGATGCTAGAACATATTTAATCAATTATTATACACACACACTTTAGATTAGACTGTAGGATGATTAGGATTGTCACCACATAGTAAATATTAAGGATTATTTATATATTTTTTATTTTGTTACTTATTTGAATTAATTATTTGCAATTTTGGTGATAGGACCACTGAAAAAAAGAATAAATGATTTTTTTTTTCCATAGCCTACTTTTGAAAAGAACTTGAAATGTGATTCGCTTAGTAAGCTCACGTTTCGATTTTGTTCTTGACACAAATATTTTGTAGGTGATCAAGTGGTATCGGTGAAAAAATCACAATCTGTGATTTATCACCCATCTCTAGTATCTACCTTTCTTTATCTTCTTTTATATCTAAGTCTCATACTCTTTTCCTTTAATCAACAAAACCAGTGAACTCATTAGCTGACCATGATATTTAAAGTTAATGACCATCTGATACACAATAGCCTCTTTGTTAGGATCTTCTCTCCTCTCCCCTCCACCCTCTAACCACCACAAACCGCAAAACCCTCAAACTTCATGGCACAAAACAAATCCCAACAAGTAGAAAGAAGAGTAAACAATAATTAGTTACACATCAGACACACACACAAACAAACAAAACTTTCTAATCAAAAATTTAAAATTCCAGCTTTGAGGTGTTGCAGACCTTTGGTCTAAACCAGTGGTTCCCAACTAGTGGTTCGCGAGTCAAAGTACCCACGCGTGCTCTGAATTGTGGCACAATTAATTGAGAGCAACTGAGCCGCCCAGCCGGGTCACTAATCTCCAACTCTTGCCTTCATAACATGACCATTCTTTGTAGCCCCTGCATCAGTGTCATTAATTTATATTGTGATAGCCATAAGAAGACAAGTTGCTTTCATAGTGGTTTATCAGATAGTAGCGAAAAAAACATGTTTGATTGGAATTGGATAGTAGTGAAAAAGAACATACTTTGTTTTAGCAAATTATGAATTTTTCCCTTCTAAGGAAAAAAATAAGTAAAAAAATCAAAGGTATTAAAACTATACATTTGGTTCGTGAATACGCACAGCCCTCTTCACGGACCCCATGTTGGTATCCTATATTCTAGTTTGTTAGCCTAAGACGATTGTTTGGCATGTATGTTGCCTGACACCGACATATACACTTTCAAACACACATAGCTAGACAAAAAACCAACACAGGTTAAAATGCTAGGGCGGCATTGTTTCAAAGTGAGCTGCTCGGCATGTACCGTGATGTACTTGTGTCTTTCTTTCTTCCGCTTACACTGGTCAGTACTCAGTAGCCAGCCCAGTTTTTCGGTGTAGTTGATTTCAATTTATGTTCTTGTTTAAGTCAAATTTCATGATATTGTGAATTAGCAATCCAAACTTTTTTTGTTGTGTGTGGTTTTGTGGAAAATGGCTCAGAAGAGGAAATATGATAGCGATTGAAGTAAATAAGAAGGTGAGACCCCAGTTTGTGATTTGTGCTATGGTACTCAGAATGAAGTGATAAAACCTGCAAATTTGGAACAACATTTAACCCCTTGATTTGGCTATTTTTTTATGTAATGCTAAATAATCGTTTTTTCTCCTATTTACATTCTTCCTCCCTCCCTTTTTATCTCTTAGCACTTCCCTTCAGCTTTTATTCATCTCTCTTTCTCTCCTTTATCACTTTATTTTACTAATTTCACTTCCCTCCCAATTATATTATTTTCCTCATATCCTTTAGTTCATATCTCTCCCCTTTCTTCTTTTTCACCCATATTTACATTTGTTTGATTGTCTGAATCACTACTGTCAAAAGAGCTATCACTTTCAGAAGGCCTATCTCTGTTATTATTGCTGACACCTTAGTTAGTTCTACACTTTCACTATCATAATCATCAAAAAATCTACATTCTCATTATCACTATTACCTACTAAATAATTTTCATTGTCAGAATTAAAAAGTATCTGTTTCATTTCTTCGTCACCTAGCCTTTTTTTAGGCCGAGAAACTTTCTGTTTACTAGTCGATGACATTTCATAGTTTGACTGTACTAACAATTGAATCTTCGTAAAAAATAAATAAATAACCTACCTGAAAGTTTTGGTTGAAATATAATGAATAAAACTGCCAAGTTATATTTATACCGCTCCTGCTGTCTATGGAAGTAACACCTGCTAATCGGGGAGAGGGGGAAGGGGAGGAACAGGAAAGAGTTAGAAAAATAAGAAACAAAACTGCCAGGTTCTATTTACAACACTCCTGCCGTCAATGGCAGTAACACCTGCATTTCATGAAAGAAATAAGAGAAGAAAAAATACAAAACGTTTATTTGAGATATAAGTAATAAAACTACCAAATTTTAGCTATACAGCTACTGCCATCTATGAAGTATAAGAAAGAACACAATGTGCGAGCCCTGCTCGTCAAAGTGCATTGAGGGGTTAAAGACAGTTTATCCTAATTTGAACAATTGGCGTATTGATACTTGGCAGGAAAATTATAAAACTTGATGAAAATGAAACTAGCGAAAACTGGTACAAGATTTGAATCATCTGAAAAAATCCTTGCAGCTTCTATTGAGGTTTCTCTGTTAATTGCTAAGGCGAAAAAACCCCATACAATTGGGGAAACCCTAGTGAAGCCATGTTTGGTTAAAGCAGTCACACAAGTTCTAGGTGAGGAAGCTACAAAGAAAATTCAAGAAATTCCACTGTTGAACAAGACTGTAAATGCACGGATCATTACATTGTCAAATTATATTGAAGAGCAGCTGGTTTGCGGAATTAAAAACTCCCTTTTTCATCCTAATGTGAAGAAAGTACTGACGTTGCTCAATGCTGTTAGTTTCTTGTTTTTGTTTGTTTTTAGACAACGATAACACAATTAAAGAAGGATTGTTACTATTCCAAGAGTTGGGTATGACATCAAAAGGAAAATATATCGTGAAAATAAACTGCAATTATTTTTATAAGCATGATATTAAGTGGAAGAACCTCGCCGAATTTTGTACAGATGGAGCTACCGCTATGCTAGGATCTTGTTTGAGTTAGTAACGTTGGTGAAAGAGAAAAACTTCTCTACATTGACGATGCACTGCATTATTCATCGCCAAGCATTAGCGTCCAAAACGTTGCCGGAAAATCTGACCAATACAATGAAACTGGCCATAAAGATTGTGAATGCTGTTAAAAGTAGTGCATTAAACACATGTATTAAAAAAATTATACATATTCTTGGACTCCGAGCACGAGACCCTACTTTTTCATACCAAGGTTTGTTGGCTCTCCAAATGAAACATGCTGGGATGCTTGTATGAGCTGAGGAACGAGATGAAAGTGTTCTTTATTGAGAAAAAATGCTACATTTGTTGGAGCAGTTTAGTGATCTTTAGTAATAATAATATATTAATAATAATATTTTAACTTAGTTGCCTGAAGTTGCTAGGATAAGGATGTTGAGTGGGGGAGGAGACTGGTCTGCGTGGTCTGCGCTCTTTTCAATTTTCGACTGAGTGGTACGCAGCCACCTGGAGGTTGGGAACCACTAGTCTAAACCAAGGAACTGAATCAAGAGGGTTCTTACTTTAGAACTAGACTGTAGGGAAAACGTTAAATACCATCTAGTTTAGCTCATTGAGATCAAATCTAGGTTTCTTGGGTCACATGAGAATGCTTTAAACCAAATAGTGTAAGTCACTTTGACTTACATTGACATTTCAATTCGTCTATCATTAACATTTTCACTTGCCAAAAGATGCATTCCAAAATTATTACTAAATGATTGTATAGAAGGCACTTTCATAAATTTAAATAAATTATTATTATTATTATTATTAGCACCGCGTCTTACTACCCGTTCGGGTTATACGCACTTACGCTAATGTGTAATGGTAGGGTGATTGTGAGATGAAATGAAGGACCTACAGTTTAACGTGGAATCCGAACCACGGTGGTGGCCTGGCATTCCTCACATTCACAAGATGTCTTGTCAGAGGTGAAGGAAGGGTTTGGTAATCAAATAAATCTTTGCCGGGACCGAGGATTGAACCCCGGCCGCCAGCATAGAAGTCTGACACCTTACCCCTAGACCGCCAGGTCACCTAATTTAAATAAAATTTGAGGAAATGTTATAACCTGCTTTGCCGGCTGCGTGATTGTCATTCTCACAATAGTCTTGACTGCCAATGATGGGGAGATCAAGGTTTAGTTCCCAATCATGGTTACTGAGGGGGGTCTTTTCCTAGATGGTTTTACACTTGGCCTTCACACAAATGTGTGTACACTTCCTCTAAATTCCATCTTCCTCATTATTGTAATCAGTATTAGTACTAACCTGAACGGGTAGCAAGACACGGTGCTAAAATGTATATGTGTGACTATGTATATTTATTTATTTTATGACTAGTAAACCACCCTCACATGTACAAATTAAAGACCACTTGGCTACTGAAAGGTCTAACTGTGCATATTCTATGTGATTTGTCTCCTAACCTATATATTTATCTGTACATTCCAGCTCGGGAAGCATTTGAAATTGTGGGCAATGAGCTACAGCGAAGGAGGAAATGGGATGATTGGTCATCTGTATCTTCGTTTCTCGGCAATAGAGAAGATCCGGCTGAGCTGGACCCAGAACTCAATGCCAAGCTGCATAGAAACTTTGAAGAGGCCAAGACTAAGATATCATGTGTAAGTTTTGGAGATTAAATGGCTTAAGATTAATTCCTAAAGAAACCAAAATTTCGTGCGGCGTGTTTTCATAAACTTTTACTAGCGCATTAAAACTAATATAATATTTTTAAATTTTATTGTAACATTTTAAACGCATTTTATACACACAAAATTAAACTAAATGGGATTTCATATTGAAATTGAATACTTTGCCTTTTATATGCAAAATATTGTCAATTAGATCGAACAATATAACAATTATACATATTTTGACTAAGTAGCAGACATAATCTTTTTTGTTTTGCTTAAAATTACCAGAAAGATAGTTTCAACTGGACTAATACAAATTTTTTCTTAATATTAATAGTCTCGTAACCAATCAAAAACCATTGGTAAAGAAGTAAAATATGTGTTTGATCTGGCTTTTATGACAATCATAGAGTTAAATAAAAAAACTCATAAAGACAACTGTGCACATTTTGTTACATCTATCAGCCTTTTATGTGTATAATCTAACTTTTTCAAAAAAGTATTGGTAACTAAAATACATATTTATTTTAAATTAAGGATGGACCCTTGACTCCTTCAAATCCCTCAAATCCTTTCTTCAAGTGAAATTTGTTTTAAATCGCTAATACTGCTTATTGGTGGTTCAGAATCAATTATAATTAACTCAACAACCAGAGCCCAGACCAGTATCGTATTTCATTGCATAATGATCGCCATTGCATTAGGGTCATATCTTGTTTTTCAGTCAAAAAAGTTAGTCTAAATGGTCTCATCACATAATGATCGCACTCTGTTTTTCAATATTGGTTTGTAAAATTTCACACTAAACTTTTACTTTAAAAAAAGAGTGTTAAAGTTGTTCAAATTTACCTCTGTTACTCTAATAATATCAAGTCATATTATGTTCAAGACCACTTATGTTTCCTGTTGAACACCTCAAAAATTTAGTCGTATTATATTTGAGGTCGTACTATATTTGGGTCAATATGGTAATCATTTTTTACTAAATTTTCTTTGGTACAAGTTTTGGGTACATAATGTATTGAGAAGTACATAAAAAAAACTACCAGTTGTTTTGACCTTGAGCTTATTATTAGACTTGCCACACTGTTTCAGCCAGAATAGCTGCTTTTATGGAATGTAAAGGGGAAGGGGAAAATTCCTTTCTCCATTTTGACCTTGAGGTGACTAGACTTATTTGCTCATAGTAACTCCCATTCCCTCTTAGTTTTGTAATTCATTCTATTTATAGATGAGCACACTGGATAAGCCAGTACAGTCCCAACATGCTATAAAAGATCCCTTGGAAACTGGCGTATTTTCTATGGAAAATGTTAGGCAGCGCATATAATACAAGAACAGTTTTTGAAAGGGTAATTTTAGAAGAAAAATATTTCATTATACTCGGGCCAATACAGTATTAAGTAAAAATTAATCAATTAAAAGCTTTAAATAATGGTTGCACCAGGGGTGACCTGAAGGTCTAGGGGTAAGGTGTCAGACTTCTGTGTTAGGGGTCCGGGGTTCAAGCCTCGGTCCTGGCACAGATTTATCTGATTGCCAAACCCTTTCTTCACCTCTGACTAAGACGTGTATTAATCACAACTTGTGAATGTGGGGAATGCCAGGCCTCCACCGTGGTTCGGATCCCACGTTGAACTGTAGGTCCTCTTTTTCATCTCAGTCACCCTACCATTACACATTAGCGTAAGTGTGTATAACCTGAACGAGTAGTAAGACGCGGTGCTAATAATAATAATAATGGTCACACCCTACTTTCCCCCCTAATAATTAGGCATACTAAATGCGGTGATTATTATGTAGTGAAATACGATAATTCAACACTTAACTGAATGTTTGAGTGTTATAATAAACGTATTATAAGAAAGACGCTTTACATTTAACTACTATTTGTATTTTCTATTATTCTTTTATTTTTATATTTATTTTTATGTTCATAATTTTTTCCAAGATATAGATTTGGATTAGATATTTGAAATTTGATGGTAAATTGGCGATTCGGATTTGTAAAATACTGGGTTCGACCCAACTTTATTTTAAATATATTATCTACTATTATTAACATCAAACCTTTTGTTCACATCAAAAATATGTAGAAATGAAATTAAATTTAATAATATTACTTGATTTATTAACTATCACTATCTTATACGCTTAAATCTAGGTACACTCACAGAGGTATATTGAGGTAGACATTTCTTAGTTAAATATGCTGTTTGACTATCCCTGCATGTTTGTCATAAAACATTTTTAAAATTATGTTTGGGCTTTAAAACTAAATAAATATACACAATATAATCTTCTTTACACCATAAAACAACCAAAAGATATTCAAACTTCGATTTGGCTCTTTATCCCTGTGAGGTAAACATAAAGATAGTCCGGGCCGTTAGCAAGCCGCAGGGTGCACGATTCTAATATTGTGTACATTGATTGAAATATTTTCCCAAATGTTCCTCATTTGTGTGTATCGGTTTTTGTGAAGGTCATTAATCAGTTTGCGGACCAAGAAGTGCAGGGTAACCTTGAGCCTGAGGAGGTAGCCGACGAAGATGCAGAACAGTCGGCAGGGGAGGGCAGTGGTCAGGAAGAGGAGGAGGAGATAAAGGCTGTGGAGGAAGAGGACCATAATGATATAGAGGATGACAACTTGCCGTCAAGCCGTGAGTCTACTTGCTCTACTTAAATGAATAGCTTTCATGCTACATCATTTTTTATGCCTTGAAAATATAATTTCAATATACTTTAGGGCTACCGCCAATATATTTTCAAAGTCCTTTTCTTGGTCCAACAAATCCTTTAAAATCCTGTTGAATATAAAAAAAATCTCTTATATATAAAAGTGCAAATTTAATTTAAAATACTATTATATGTTAAATGTGTTTAGGCATATTATAAATTATGAGACACAAGAAGACTTTATTACATGCTCAGCTCAATACAGCACAACTTTATTAAAATATATTTAAACTTCCTACAACCATTTTTGTTCATCTTTAAACTAACCATTTAAAGGTGGAGGATGAATGATAAAAAATATGTGGGCTTAAAAACAATTTAAGCCTAGGAATTTCAAACTCACTCTCTTAAATATGCTTGATTCTTATGGCCTATAAGTTATAGGTAGGCCTATCAATATTTAAAGAATCAACCATGAAGATTATTTCAAATCTCTCATTTATTAGCTGCAAAACCTTGGAAAATGCACAAAATTTGATCCAATTTTACTATCATCTTGTTTTGATTCACCATGACTGCTTTTTAGTGGGTCGAATAGACAAACTTGACTGACATAACCTAACTAAGTGTTCTAGTTTTCTTGTTTGTGCCAAACATTTTTGCATATATTATTGAGCTTGCTTGGATGTAACATGCTCAGTTTTAAGGGCTGGAATTGATATTTAAGAATGATTATCATCAAATTCACGAATCTTGACCTATAATATAAACCTTCATAAATGCAAGAATATCTGTAAAAGTACATATATACCCTGTGATCGGTTTTATAGCTTTACACTCGACGCTTAAGTATTAAATCCTTGGAAACTTGCAGCCCTGGGTTGTAATTGAAGTTTACTTTTTTATTTATTTTTTGCACATGTGTCATTTTTACTAGGGTATAACCAATTGAAGAGATCGTGTATTTATGTTTAAAATTCAATATTTACTTGTCTCTAATGCATCCCAAGATTTTTCAAAACATAACCAAAAGATCTGTTTTGTTCTGCTGAAGAATGTAGCTTCATACGACACTTCATGTCGTCCATCTTGGTGTGTTCAGTTCACTTACCAAAACACCAAGGTACTGCTTGAACAGGTACAAAATGGCACAAGTGTTCTTGTTTAAAAACATTACCGGTTAAAGTAAAGATGGGCAAAGACTAGTAAACAAGGTTACCTAAACATAGGGCATGAAACCAAAGCGACAGACACCAAGCAGGAGAAGAGGGTATGTAGCTGTGAGAGCGCAGAATAGAAAAGTAAGTGGGGTTTTTGAGTTGGTTCTTGAATTTAGTGCACCATTGATTTTAATGTGCACACTAATTGTATTGACCAAATTTGGCAAAAAGGGGTGACCATTAGATTTGATTAAATATGGTTTATATATGTACACTTATTTCTGATTAAAATTAGATGGACCTCTTAACTTAGTTGGTAAAAGATCCATAGTTCTAAATCATCACCACACAGATTCACAACATTTTTTTCGCATAAGTACCTAAACTTTTCAGTAAATATAAATTTAAAAAAGGATATAATATGTATTTGACACATTCACTCTCTTAAATGACGTAGGTCTTTTAATGACATTGATCAAAATAAACTCCAAGAAACCTTTTTTGGAATGCAGTTCCACTACATAGATCTTAGCGCTTTTGTTAGATGACATTTTAATCATCATTTTGTCATATTTGTATTCACATAATATATACAATTTTTCTGTCTGCGCTTTCGTAAGAAAAACTTTGAACTTGTTAGTTTGTCAACATGGCAAAGGGAAAAAGTGATTATATAAGTGGCAAGATCAAAAACTGATAAGGAAAGTGACAATGAAAGTGACATTCAAATGTCCTATACAGTTCATCAGATTATTCTCCACTTTATCACCCCAAACCCTGTTTACCTTATACTAGAAAGCCAGTTGAAATATGATGATTGATATAAACATCTCATTAATCAAACTATCCAGACACCTTATTCAATAAGATGAGATTCCTGATTTGGCTTCACCTGCCTCTACTTCATCATCAACCAGCCACACCAAAACTTCCAAGAGTAACACCCTCAAGGTGATCTCCAGCTGTTGATCTCTCGTACACAATTGATGGGGGTAAGGGGGGTGAAAACATGTTCTACTGCATTCTCCTTCCACCCTCCCTCACAAACTTAAAAAAAAATACACCCTCAAAATAGTGCAGAGTGTGCTTTAAAAGCAAAACAATAAACGGTGGGACCAGGTGGTTCTGTTAAAGTATGGTATTCTGTTGCATCCAGGAGGAGTATGTGACACCAGATTCACATACTGTTCCTGTAAACATTTAGTGGATCTATCTTGAAATATAATGTTTTGAATACACTTGTAAAATAGTGATTTTAACTTCTTTTTTTGGGGGGTGACCTGGTGGTCTAGGGGTAAGGTGTTAGACTTCTGTGATGGGGGTCCGAGATTCACTTCTCGGTCCCGGCACGAATTTATCTGATTGTCAAACCCTTCCTTCCCCTCTAACAAGACATGTATTAATCACAACTTGTGAATGTGAGCAATGCCAGGCCTCCACTGTGGTTTGGATCCCACATTAAAACTGTAGGTCCTTCATTTCATCTCACATTCACCTTACCATAGCACATTAGCGTAAGTGTGTATAATTCAATTGGGTAGTAAGACGTGGTGCTAATAATAATAATATTTTTTTTATAATGTCTGGAACAGCAGTTTAGCAGAAGGGTCAATTACTGGGAGCGAATGTGTTAAAGTGTTATTTTAAGGCAATTGAAAAAAAGTTTAAGCTATAATTTATGCGCTTAAGATTGGTCTTAACTCTATATACTTAATGCGCAGGCACTCCTTAAACCACTTTTTTTTTTCCTCAAAGTTAGCCTCGAACACCAAACCTATTAGCAGCCTGTACGCTCTCTCTCTCTCTCTCTCTATATATATATATATATATATATATATATTGTACCTCGCGTATTGCTCTTAATTAAAATTCATATTGTGGCTTCTTATTTCCTTGTTTACTTGAGATGCTAAGGAAGTCGTGTTTTCAACATTATGATCACTCACTTCACTCATTTGTGGATCTGCCGTAGATTTCTTTTTAAAAACTGTAACACAGCGCAGACTTTACCACCAACTAACACTGTCCTACTGAATTACCAGTTCAATGACACTTAAGTGTGGAAATCCTCTCTCGCTCGTCGTTTTGATTTTGAGTTTGTTATTAGAAGCCTGACAGTCGGTTGGTAGAGCTACAAAATAGACCCATGTATGATTCCTCCGCCGCCCCCACCCTCCCCTCCTTCCAGTGAAAAATATTAGTTTGCACATATAATACAAGTGCAGTTTTCAGAAGGATATTTTTGGGGGGGAAATCATCGCAATATACTGCATTGCAATATTGTATGTTTCTCCTTTATCTATTTATACAAATATGGCAGCCATGCACTCATACTAGTATTGGAGGGTACACATTTTATTTTAATAAAGTGTTCATATAGTAGTGGTATGCTTGTTTTTTTGTGTTTTTTGTGCCAAAAATAAGCTACAAGAACCAATCTAAATATATTTGTGTTTGTGATTCACATTATTGTGTGTTAGAGTTAGTGATGTAATTAATAATCATCCATTTAAAATTATGGCGTTATGTAAGTGGTTTTCTCTGTGAGAAATTTGACTGTTTCTATATGTGGTCTTATAAGGTTTTTTTTTTAATTACTCATAATGTTTTTTAAACCTTATACAATTTTCAGCGATTGATAAGCGTAGATCATTGGTGTAACTAGGGAAAGGAAGGTGGGATATATGCCCTTGGTATAAAATTTATTAGCAATATTAGTAACAATATAAATTTCATTTGCTAAACAATAAAAGTGTGTTATGTTTTTATTGTTTTGTAACCAATATTATAATGAGTAAGCAGTCTGAGTACCAATATAGTAACTCAGCCAAATCTTAAAGATCATTTTTCAAGGGTTGCCATCTTTTTATTTGCTTTGGGTGCCACCAACTTTAGCTAAGCCTCTGGTGTGGAAGTAAATATAGTATAAATAAGTAGTTTGATAAAGTTATGCAAATATTTAGCATTTTTATTTTAATAGTGTGTCTATCAATTGAATTTAAATAAATTAGCATAAAAAATGTGCAAAATTGTTTATCTTAGAATATATATTTAATATATATATATATATATATATATATATATANATATATATATATATATATATAGATAAATCAGCATATTATTACTTACAACCCATTTTCAATATGTTCACCATTTTGATATTATTCACATGGGGTCTGCGACCTCTTAATATTTCCATTCGATCTTCTAAGAATTCTTCCAAGTATCAAGTCAAATCAAGTGAGCTTTAGTTTAATACACATATAATACTAAAACTTAAATATGTAAATAAAAGATTATTATTTAGAAAAAAATAGAAACATGTTTTTTAAATGACACTGCCACTAACTCATTCCCTGGCGCGTGCCTAGCACAGCTATCTGCGTAGGCCCGGCAGCCATTTTTCTACTCGTATATTCCTATCTGCCAAAAATGTTTGCTACTCATTTATTTTATCATTTATTACTTTATTGGTACTAGTATAGCATTGAACTGGCAACTCCATCTATCAGCTTCAATATAAAGTTTTCTGGCTGTCTAAAAGTACAGTGGTTCATTGATAGATGGCATTGCAATGAAACGTTGATTCACGCCCGCACCAGGGAACATTTCGGCAAACAAAGGTGTTGTTCAGTGCCCACACCAGGGAAAGTGTTAATATATTTGTAATAAAAAGAACATATACAGGGTTGCCACGCATCTGGAAAACTGGGAAAAACACAGGAAATTTTGAAAATCTAGTAAGAATACTGGAATATCTTTTAAATTTAGGACATTTAACCACCACCACCACCATCATCATCATTAACTGTTTCCAGCCTGTGGTCAGGTTCATTTAGTAAACGCGTCCTCCTCCTCTCACTTGCACACTTGCTGCTATCTGCTCTTCCCATCTATTCCTTGGGTCTCCCTTGTGGTTTTTTCCCTACATACTTCATATCTATTAATCTTCTTGGAATCCTCTCCCCTTCCATCCACATTACGTGTCCATACCACCTCATCCTAGCTTCCTTTACTATCTCATGTACCCCAACTCTTGACCTTAAGCTTCATTTCTAATCCTATCTCTTCCGGTGACAGCTAGCATACTCCTCAAAAACTTTATTCATCCCCTTGGCCTCCACTTTCCTTGTTTCTCTTTTAACCTAAGTCCAAGTTTCCGCTGTTTACGTTACTATGGGTATGAAGTATGCTCTATACAACATTTCCTTACACATAAGGGGCACTTCTTTTTTCCATAGTAGATCTCTTACACACCTGTAGAAAACCTCTACCAGCTGCCCTCTCCTCACTACATATTCTCTGCTGCCCCCTTTTGCTTCAATCACACTACCAAGATACTTTATGCATTTTGCTTCTTTCAAATCTATTCCATTCTGTTCTCTCACCTTTCTTGGCATTTTTATCTGCCTTGTCATCACCATCACAAAGAATAAGGCCAAGAAAGGTTATAGAACTGGATGGAGTAGAGATTTGGAAGCCATTTAATCAAAAGTTTAAAATAGTTGGTCTTTGGATATATGAAAAAGTGATTTGAAAAACTAAGCACACTGATACAAACATGTCTTATTACCCCTTAAGCAAGGGTTGGGAAGAGACAGAAAAGGTATTTCCCCATCATTCTTAAATCATTTTGTTTTAAACATAATATAAGCCTATATGACTTCACACAAGCCAATTTTATGAAAAATAAAATTTTAGTACCCTCTTCGTCAATCTAAGATACCTGGGATAAATGGGAATTCCTTCTGAAAAACATGGTAAATTTGATAGTACAAAAATAGTGGCAACCCAAATATGTTTTGCAAATCAAAATAACTTGTTTTTTAAAAGTTGAAAATAAAAGCCAACAGATTATTTGAACAATAAATTTAAAAAAGCTTGATTTCTAAATAAACTTGTATACATTTATTATCTGCAAAATTATTTTTTATAATATTTTAAAACTATATCAGTATAAATTGACTTAGAGGAGAAGATTTAGCTAAACAACCCTTCTCGGGGGCAGGTATTTACCTGGTGCTGACTGTAAAAGAAGTTAAAGTATTTATAAACTATGTGCACTAAGCTATATTTGACTCTTGACTTTTCTTGAACAAAGCTATTTGTCTTATAAGAATCCTGCGAAGAAATACCTTCCGATAACTTCTTTATCTGTTTCTCCTGCTTTCCTCCATTCTACAACCAGTCTTTTTTTTAGAATCTTGCTAAGCCTATACATTTGTTGAGCCTGAGCCCAAGTATTTTTTTAAAGCTCGGCTCAAAAGTTCAATTAGTCGCAGATCTTTGATATTCATGTAATTTATGTTACTATAAAAGTCACACATCAACATTAACTTACTATTATTATTTGTCGATTCTCTTTAATGGCTCGAGGATGATTTGAACATTCCATATTTGGATCCTTCATTTCTTAAAATATGTTTTATCATGTCATTAATGCCCTTCACGTGGTGACTTATTGACAAAAGACTAAAGCATTTTGTAACTGAACTTGTAAAAGATTTTCACTTTGATGAAAGGACACTAGTTCTTTTACTCATTTAATTATCAGGAACCTTCAAATGTGGTTATTTAGATCTGCCATATAATATCTATATTTTATGGAGTTTCAAGTCTGTTGAATTTGCAAATATAATACATTTACCTCATAAAGCAAAAAGAAGTTTTCCTTATATAGATATATTAATATTCGCATCCAATGTCTATTTCCTGTGTTTGCACTTTATGGTATTCCTTTTACATGTTCCTATCTAAATGTCCTATCATTCTTTACAAATTTACTTTTCCTTCCTTTTGTGTTTTTGGTTTCCTCTTTTAGGAAGTTGCGTTGCACGTTTCACACTCCTCTCTGATGAGTTTCAATATAATAAGGTTGGGGGATTGGGTCGTAATGATCAAATTCTCTAAATGGTTACTGTGACAACTGTTATATATTCATATGATATAATAAAATATATATTTACTGATTATAAAACCAAACTGTTATGTACTGGGGCTTAAAGTTGTGTTACATTTTCTATTCCTAAGCCTAGGCACTAAGTATTAAATGTTGCTATCTTAGATTAAGTAAATTTAAAATTCAAGTGCTGATATAATCTTGTGTTAGAAAAGGGCTACCTTAAATATCTACTAAACATTGTGGATTCGATTTTAGAGTATTATTTAAGTTATTTCCAATTCATTGGGCAAGTATTAATTTTCATAAAGCTATATTCAAGAACTCTGTATAATTTTTGAATATCTATTTTTCTGTATCCTAATTATGTGAAGAGCAAATGAATATACTTCTTGGTTTCATATTTAATAAAAATTGTAAAACAATTTATCACTTTCATTTATATCCCTTGGACTGGGCTATCCACATTGCGGCCTGTGGACTAGAATTGTAAGGGATCGCCAGAAGTTAAATATTTAATAATGCACATTATACACAAAATATTTAATAATGTGCATTAGACACACAAAGACGAATTAACTCCCTGACACATGTACATGTTTTTAGTTTTTAAATTAAGATTCTTAGAAATGAGTATTTTTAGGTTATTTGGAATAAAGCACTGGGCTAAATTATGTTTTAAATTAGGGAGGATAGACAGCACACTTACCTTGGTTATAATCGATTAGAAATTGTTTAGGTAGAACACTAAAAAACACACAAACACATTTTTAGCAATGCAAAGAATTTTTAGTTTTTAAATTTTTGCCTCGAATATTGAGAAATGGCAGATTTTTGAAAATAATATGTACTGAATTTTTAGATGTTTGTTATAATTTCAAGACATTCATAACTATAAAATATCATAACTTGTAATTAATATTACGACTTTATTTCAAGTTAATTTAATACAACTTGTACAACCTAATTTCACTAAAAATGGAAATTTATTTATAAATGGCAGGTTTGTCAACGTATTGATGGTTGAGTGATATTGATTACTAGCTGACTCATTGTTTCAGATTTAACTAACTTTCTACCTGCATTGGTAGTCATATGGACTAAGGTGTTGCTCTCGCAATTGACTAGACAGCCAGTGACTGGGGGTTTAATCCTGGTCAGGTGTAATGAGGGTGGTTTTTACCTAAATGGTTTTCCACTCTCCCTCTGCGCAAATGTGGGTATCCTTCCTCTAAATTCAAGCTTCCTAAGTCCTAACCCATTAACATAATTATTGCATTAACCCAAATTGATAGTAAGATGCGGTGATTTAAAAAAAATAGGGTTTCATATTTATGTAGAATGTTAAATTGTTCGATTTTAAAATGCAAATTAGAAATATAAAAATTTGCTGTCATTTGCATAATTAGTGTTCATTTTTGTTGAAAGTGTTGCTTGAGACACAATTCTTATGGGCTGCTGAACGGAAAGGGATTACTTCCCACCACCCCTGAAATAAATATGCCCCCCTACTAGATGTATCTCTCACCTTCTCCACCCTAAACACCCCGCCCCCCCCCATGTAATATTCTTGAATATGATTATATTAAAACAAACTCCAAAGAACTTCTAGAATCATCCAATTTCCAAAAATATGTCCAGGTGAGGCAGTCCTTAAGGACGCAAAGCTCCTAGGGGTGCATTCAAACAAAATGTAATTTTTTTTAGTGTTTAAAAAATTATTATTTTAATCAAATAAGCTAATAATTATTAATAGATACAAATAACGTCTAACTATGATATCTAATATTAAAAATATATTTATAAAAAAATATTGGCTATCATCATAACTACTTTTATTGTTTTATGATTTTCAGAACCACTTTGCTGGAGAATCACTTTGATAAATAGATTAATTATATGCTTATGAAAATATTAAGAGGAAGGGAAAAACGGATAATATTTTTGCACACATTCATTAAGGGGGCAGAAACTTGTCAACGTCTTGTCACTTTTTTGACAGGTATTCCAACTGAACTCATTTTTTATTATTTATTTCCTGTCCTGTATTTTGGCACCCTACCATTATCATTATTCTGCATCTTGCAGGGAGTGCACTGTATTTATATTATACAAAATACAACTGGAACACAAGTTTTAGTCTTCCCTAAGGCACATGAAACCCTTGGGTGAGGACCCTCTAAATAGTTTCTGGCATAAAAATTTATTGGGAATATCAAAGAGCTTTTAGAGGCATTTTTTTTTACAAACAATTTCCAGAAAGAAATCACTCCAAATATTTTCTAGAAGCATCTGATTTTTTTTAAACGCCTTTGAGAAACCACTTCAAATAGCTTCTAAAGACAAATTATTTTATTTTTTTAAATCTAGGTAAGGATCGCTATAAATAGTTTCTATAGGAGTACATTTCATGATATAGCTAACCCTAAAGCAAGCCGTTATATATTTGGAAATTTGAACCTTTGTATATAATATTATATAATAAAGGAAATTTATAAAGCTAAATAAAAAGGGAAAATAAACTACTAAGAGTAAAATTGATGAAGAAAGCCCACCTAAGAAAAGAGGAAAAAATGTTGGAAGAATCCATTGCACGAAATAATGTGACATCTTCCTTTCTTCTGTATTTTATAGTAGAAGTAGTCACACACACATTTTAACACAAATAGAATAATATTTCGACATTGTTGCCTTTATCAAACCCAAGAAGAAAGACGAGATTATTTGTTATTTGTACTCTCTTCTTTCTTATTTGTGTTTGATAAAGACAACAATGCCAAAATATTATTCTAGTTGTGTTTAAAAGTGTGTGTGTGTGTGTGTGTGTGTGCGTGTGTGCGTGCGTGTGTCTACTATAGGAGACAGATAAAAGGAAGGTGAGGTCACCGTAGTGCTTTGGATTCTTTCCACATTTTTTCCTTTCCCTAAGTGGGTTTTCTTCATCGATTTTACTCTTAGTAGTTTATTTTTGTTTTTTCTTTAGTTTTATCAACTTCCCTTATTATATAATTATTTATCCATTGGGCCACCTCATGGAGTCTGCTTAACACAAAATCTTGGCATTGTGTGACAAGGGGGCGCGAGGAGGTAAAAAAATATATGAGTCTGACGTAGTTTATGAACAACCCTATACCATAATACATGAAAGAAGGTGGGACAAAATCTGTGTCTTGAGATTGTAACGTAATGAACAATTTTTTATGAGACATTCATTACCTTTTTCTCTAGTAACAGCTGTGTAAAATGTGAACTATGTTCCTCTTTTCATTGTTAAAGCCATATTGTGTTTGTCCTTCCGATTTGTTTTTAACCCTATTTCCTCTATCTTATTTCATTTTATATTATTGTTTGTTTCAAACGAAAACGAGGTTTTCCTTAGAGAGTAAATTGTAATACACAATAAAAAATAATTTATTTATTTAAAAAAATTCATTCTGAAGATTGCTATAGCTCTTTGGATTTAATTTTAAGAAACTCTTCAAGGTGTATGATACATATCTTCTTGCAAATAAAGGTTCCTACAATATTCCTCAAATTGGATGGTGGGAGGTGAACCTCTAAAAATTATTTATGTAGAAATGTTCGAAGATTCAAAAACCAACTTCACTTCGAATATATAGTAACTTCGACTTGAAAGTAAAATTCCCAATTCCCAATTCAACAGTTCAATTTTTAGTATTTTGTGCTCTTGTATTCCCTTCTTTCACCCTGTAGGGTACTAAACTTATCTTGCATTATCCCACGATGGTATCTATATTAATAAAATGAAGAGATTGTTTGTCTTTCATGAGCATTGTGCGCTATCTACCGCACATAGAGGTCCAAGATTTTAAAAACTGTAGCCTCTGTGCACCATGTACACCTCAAAGATAGAATTTTTAACATTTTTATTAGATTAGATTTTTTTATTATTATTTAAAAACTGGGTCTAAAGCAAAGCAATATTAATAAAATAAAGAGTTTGTTTCTTATGAGCATTGCGTGATATCAACCAAACGCAAAGGTCTGGAATTAAATCAGTGGCCCCTGTACACAAACGTTTGAACCTCAAAGCCAGAGTTTTGAAATTATTAACGGGTTTTTCTAATTAATCATAACCAGGTTGAGAACAAAAATTTAATGGGCAACAAAAGGCTTAAAAACACTGCCTAACTTAAAATTTACCTTCCATGTACACTCATTAAACTAACAACATTGCTCCAGGGCAACGCCAGGTAATTAAAACGAATTAACCATAACTTATAAGATAGGGCCATAGGGTTTTCCTTTTAGAGTAAACTGAATGAACTTCACCATTAATGTTAAAAATAATTAAACTACAGGCTATGATAATAACATAATGTATCAGCTAAGACAAAATATTTTAGTTATGTTTGCAATATAACATTTTGCTAATGATATTTAATGCTTAAAGTTATACAACTATGCAAAACGTATAATCTTTTTTCTCCGACCTAAAACATTTTTGAATTGATCTAACTTCGCACACCTTTCTCTCTCTCTCTCTTACTCTCTCTCTCTCTTTCAGCAGCTTGTAATGTGGTGTCACCTTACTGTTTGTAAGCTGAGACCTGGTGATAAACAAAGGTGTTTCCAACATCTGGTGTATAAACAAGAAATACCCATTTGCGACTAATATGATTATTTTTTGTTATGTAAATAGAACTATTAGCTCATAGTGAACTACTTCAATTCATTGGCTCTTACCTGCTACCCATGGAGAATCAATTTTGTCTTTGATAATTGAAGGTTGGGCCAGAACAAAGTTTTAATTTAATTTTTTTTTTTTTT
>CABEEJ010000501.1:88033-135290 GCA_901482245.1 Timema douglasi | reverse complement strand
TTTTTTTTTTTTTTTTTAATTTTACAGGAACCATGAAAAACTTTTTTTTTTTCTCATGAACTGTTAGTCAGGAAAGGCTGAATGTGCTTCAATTCTCTTAAAGAATGATTCTTATTATTTACACAACGTTGTTCTTCCACGGTAAACAATCTTATTCATTTTTTAATGCTAACCTGGTGTAGAAAAAGTCACTTTGGCAGTACAAACAATTTTTTAATTGTATAATACAATAACACAACACTCACTCTAAAAAAAACTACTAAAATGTCACTGAATGAAGCCCCAGTCCATAGGAAATTACTGCACTAAACATAACATAATTGTTCAGAAAGTGACTGTGGTACACCCAAATACAAAAAATATATACTGGTGTAATATTCCATAAAACAAGACAACACCGCTCAAATACTTCAAATTGTTTATAAATAAAATATACTGTATACTGTATTGTTTCCCGGCATCTCTAGCCCTCTTTCTTGCCATACATTGCCATTCTGAAACATTAGAACACAGCTTTTTGACCTTTTTTTAGGTGATTTACTATAGCCAAAGACAGTTTTATTTTGGTAGAATCCACCATTTTGATGACTTTAACAATGTTGTTCCAGGATAAAATATTTTCAACACACCACTTTATTTGCAGAGTACAGTGCCATCTTTTTGTCAGGGTATAAACTCTTTCGGGAAAAATGTAAGTTACAACGTTGTTCAAGCCCACCCTTCAATTCGCTTTAAAATTAACTTAGGTTCATTCCTGGATCAAACACTTTTATATTCATGGTTGAATCACACCAACACTATATATCCTTAATCAAATTATTGTGACATTTATTTGCTTGCTTACTGATTTATTCATTTGTAAAATAATATTTAAATTGCACATGTAGTCAATTTGTTGATCAGATTTTTTAAAAAAACACTATGATTAGAAGTTGTATGTGAAATAAGGTATTTAATTTGAATTTGAATCAAATTAGTTCTGCTGTGGAAAAAACTTAGGCTGATCACCTAATCCCTGTACCTTGCCAGGCCTTCATGCAGAACAAATATATTTGCTGATTTGTTATTTAGGCAAAGCTAGAAATGACTTATCTATACCACAACCAAGGCCTAATATGGGGTGTTCAAAAAATAATGCAACCCAGGGGGAAATGTTGCATAAGTTTTATTTTCTCTTTCTAGATGTAAAGGTTGGAATAAACAAACTATTACACACTTTGGCAACCCAGTCTTTACACTGGATCAAAGAATATTCGTTGTGGAACAATACATAATGTGTTTAAGTTACAAAACCACACAGTAAGAATTTGAAGAGAACTATGGCGCTGAAACATGTAAATCAAACAAGTTGAGCATCAAACTTCTGTAGAGTAAGTTTAAGAAAACTAAAAATCTTGTGGAGTGACCAAGAAGTGGCAGACCTACGGTGCTAAAAGAGGAAAATGTTACAGACATCAATGTGGCAACCATTAACAGTCTGAGAAAATCCTTACAGAAGATTTCCAGTCAGATCATACTGTATGTAGGAAATGCTTACAAGGCACTTTATTAAAGATGTATCCGTATAAAATTTGCACAGTAGGTGAGTTGACATAAAGATGCTGTGGCTCGCATGCACTATGTCCACTGGCTTATGGAATCGGTAACTCCTGTTGATGATGAACTTGATGACTTGTATTGGTCAGATGAAGCATGGTTTTATTTTGATGGAAATTTTAATGCACAGAATTCGTGTACATTGTCCACTAAAATTCCTCATGCTTTTCATGAGTCCTCCCTTCACAGTCAGAAATTTGATGTGTAATGCACTATGTCATATCAAAGAATTTTCATCACTTTCTTCACGACACGATCAACAGTGAATTACATTATGATAGTGAGAATTTGTGAAGGTAAAGAACTCCAGAAGACATGGTTTCAATGAAATATTGCATTCGCCCGCACCACCAAAAACTCCATGGCTTATTTGGAATCTGTGTTTCCTGGATGATTCATTTCAAAGACACGATCCCCAGACTTCTTATGGGGATATCTCAAGAACACTAGTGTTCTCTCAAATCATCCTTACACACTTCAAGAGCTTCAGGCCACCATTCAATGCAGGGTAGATGAAATATCAAATGCCTCATTGCAAAGGGTATTTGCTAACATGATTCATTGTATACAGCTTTGTGAAATACATAATGGTGAAGATTTTCAGCATTTATAAAACATAGAATTCCCCATGGGTTGTGTTACTTTCTGAACACTCTATATAATAGTTTAAAAAGAAGGTTAAATTTTGCTAGGTAGATTGATTTATAGCTATCATGTTTTTTTGTTTAAAGTTTGGTGATGAAAATGGGTCCTAATTCATAGGTACAAATAATTCAAAATCTAAATAATATTATATTTCTATTACAGCTATCAACACTGATGCTGAAAGCAGTAATCTTGAAAGTCCTGCACCTGTTTCTCCGTCAAAGGAAAATAATGAAGCAGAATTAACTACCACTGAAGATGACTGCAATGCATTGTATCCTTCAAAAGAATGTATCACAGAAAGTATTGGCAAAAAACAGGTTTTCCTTAAAAATGATCTTTCCCATGAAAATACCAGCGATGAACTAGAACCCATTAAAGATGATCTTTCCCATGAAGATACCAGTGAAGAACTGGAACCCATGAGAGATGATCTTTCCCGTAAAAATACCAACAATGAACTAGAACTCATTAAAGATGATTTTTCCCATGAAAATACCAGCGATAAGCTAGAACCCCTGAAAGATGATCTTTCTCGTGAAAATACCAGCGATACGCTAGAACCCATGAAAGATGATATTTCTCATGAAAATACCTGTGATGAGTTAGAACCCATCGAAGATGATCTTTCTTGTGAAAATATCAGTGATAAACTAGAACCCATAAAAGATTACTTTTCCCATGAAAATACCTGCGATGAGTTAGAACCCATCAAAGATGATCTTTCTTGTGAAAGTATCAGTGATAAACTAGAACACATCAAAGATGATCTTTCTTGTGAAAATATCAGTGATAAGCTAGAACCCACTAAAGATAATCCTTCCCATGAAAACACCAGCAATAAGCTAGAACCTATTAAAGATGATATTTGCCATGGAAATAATAGCAATGAACTAGAATCCATGAAACATGATCTTTGCCGTGAAAATACCAATGATGAACTAGAAGCCATGAAAGATAATCCTCCCCATGAAATTACCAACAATGAACTAGAGCAGAGGAAATATGAGCATTCTGATGACACTACCAGTGAAGAGTTGGAGCATAGAAAAGATGATCTTTCCCATGAAAATACCAGTGATGGATCAGAGAACAAGAAAGATTATATATCCCACGAAAGTGTCACCATTGAACTTGAAACCTCGACAATTGATGTTCTTTCTGAGGATGTTAAAGAATGTAATCCTCCAAAAGAAGATGTTCTTTCTGAAGATAGTTGTCTAGATTTAAGCTCCGATGATGAAGAAGTCTTCTCTGAAAAAAGTGAAGACAAATCATTTAAAAAAAATGGGCTTTTTCTAGACAACCCCAATGAGTTCAGCCTCATTAAAGAACAAGTTTCCTTTCTAAATAGAAAAAAAGGATTTAATACCTCTGAAAAAAATGCTTTAAAAAAAGATAATTTTTTTCAGATTGGTTGGAAAGAGCTAAGCCTCTCTAAAGAAAAGAACCTGTTTGAAAATGGTAAAAAAAAGTTTGATTCATCGAAAAGAAGCAGATCCAAACAGCTGAACTATACAAAGGGTATTGAAGAGCTCTCAGAAGACAGTTGCGATGAACTGGAAGTTGTTAACAGGCATAGAACTTCTACACCAGTAAATGTTGTAATTTCTGTGGATCCCAGACACCTTGCCCCTGTTTCACCCCCTGTGTGGGAGGAGTATTTCCCCCCTAAGTCTCCTTCTCCTACGCTTCATGTTAGCGAAACCTGTTTGGATGTGTCAAGTTTTGTAGCAGGTAGAAACACTTACAGTACTGCTCGTAAGTCAACTACTTCAGTTAAAACAACCCCCAAACTTAACACGATAACAGTTAAATCGTTTGAACCAGCTGTTACTATATTACCAACCACTAGCACTGCTCGTAAGTCAACAAATCCGTTTAATGTTAGCTACAAAAACAATCTTTTGTTAAAATCATCTAGCTCGGCTATTCATGATTTTGACAATATCCCCCGCAGATTAAATCCTGTTTTTGCTAGAAAATTAGTTTCCCCAAGTGTGAAGAAAGTTATAAAAGAAGAATCATCTGATGTTTTTATTGTAGAAGAAATCAAAACTGGACCATCAAAAAGAAGACGGCAAGAATCGATCAAAATTCCTTCGCCTCCCAAAAAAAGGCGTTTTGTAAAGACCAATAATAATAAATATAGAAAAAAGTTGGTTCCGACTAAAAACATAAGTGATGATGAAGTGGTTGTATTAGATTAACTATATTTTATATTGTTTTTTTTTTACTTTTCTACCTAACTTCTTAGTTAGGACTGTTCATTCATCCTTTTTGCAAGGACATTCAAATACACCTTTCTCTGCAACCCCAAGTTACTCAATAATTCCTTTTATTTAATCAATTGGTATGTAACCATATTTTAACATCAGCAAATGTCAACCATCACCATGCTTTATCATAATTTGTATAGTGATGTTATAATATATACATTGCATAACTTAATTCATATAATAGAAATTTTAGGTATGCTCTGTGTATCAACTTTTTTCATTGTCTTTAATATATGGAAGTTTATCCTTTATTGCTGCCCTCGCAGAATAATTGTCAATGCCCATGATATTATTTTTATGTCTTACTAAAAAAAAAGTTTCATATATACCAAATATAGAAGCATGGTGATAACATTCTTCTTACAACTTTCTAAATGTTGGCATGTATCCTTCATTTATCCTCTTAGGTAGCAAGCTTAACTTGCGTTATTCCACTATGGTATAGTTAATAAGATAGGCTCATAGCTTAATCTGTCAAGGTAAGTCGATTACCTTTCAGGGTAAATGGAGTATAGAGATAAATATTTAGTTTCTTCTGTGGCTAATATTAGAAGGCAATAAAGTTCTAAATAAAGTTGTTAAATGTAACATTTTTACAGCTTAAAGTTTTGTGAGTGAAGATATAATTATGTGGACACTGTGATATGTCATGCCTGATATGACATACCTTTGTTGCAGTTTGGTATAAACAGGATACTCAAACGTTCATAAATTCACATTAGATAGGACAAATATGTAATTAGTTTTAGTATTTCAATGCATACCAATCCAATCTGTGATACACTATTGCAAAATGGACTGACTAAGTTGTGAAAAGCTTTTATTTAATCTTAAATTGAAAGTGTGACACAGCTTTAACATTTGTGATACTTATCAAGAAATGTGTTCTTAGTTATGAAATAGCAATTTAGTTAGTTTTAATTTAGTACACTTAGGGTCAGTTGCACAAACATGATTTTGATTCTTCAATCACTGGATTGCCAATCAGCTTGATCAAGAAAAGTTTGGGTTGCAACAAAGTTAATTAGGGATCAAAATCTCCAATCAACTTTTTTTTTGTAGCCTCTAGTCTTACTACCGGTTCCGGTTATACACTTATGTACTAATTACACTCATGGTTTTATGGATTAGTAAGGCTATATTTAGAGGAAGTGTACCCACATTTGTGTAAAAGGAGAGTGGAAAAACTTTTTTTTTTGCGGGGTGGTAACCAACCTCAGTCCACCCATCCAAGATTCAAACCTCGATATCCCTGTCATCGGCAGTCTAGTCAACTGCGAGTGTAGCGTGTTGGAACATGCAGCCACTGAAGCAGGTTCCAATCCACTCACCACAACTTACCAGAGATTTGACCAAAGAATCAAATAAGACTAACATGGCAACACTGTGAAAAGTTCTATTTTTAAACAACTGTATGTTGTAACATAACCTAAAAGTATACACCAAGCTAGGCTGACTTTGTGAATATCTGTTTATATTTTGTTTATTTCATTAATCTACACAAATTTGTCTATAGCTATTAATAGAAGTTTGTATTAATGGATTATTATGGCTAGGTTATAAAATGAACTTTTTTTAAGTTTTTATATAATTTCAAAATTATCTAAAGAGTGAAAAACATGCCCCAATTTTACTTCAAATGAGCGTGTCTTGTTTCTGTATTTATTGAAAGCATATGTTTCAACATTATTTAAAAAAAACTTATGTAGTGTCAAGTAAACGGAAAGAGGCACTTTGGAAAAGTTTGGTTGATGACTTTAATAAAAATCACAGCTTCATTTCAGAGATCCTCAGAACAATTAAAGATATAGGCCTACTACAAGGAGGAGCCTTTAAAAGCAACCGCTGATGACAAGGCAAAATGTTTACTTTTCTGCAAAACTTTATAAATTTAAATATATCCATTTCAATAATTTTTCATGTCTGGCTGGAATTAATACAAGCAGTAATTTGTTTTGTTTTATTTTATTTGAAACAATAGTTAATTTTATGGACTCATGAAATGCTTTATTGTCACTAAGTCTAACATAATATGAGGGGTGTATTTTAAGTAAGGACCGCTTTACAATGAAATATAAACTATTAAATGGTTTTGGGTATTTAAAAAAAAAATCCAATTCTACATACCTCTAGCTAATTTTTAACACAGTGTCCATTGTTATTTAAACATTTTCCGTATCGTGAGATAAGTTTTTGTAGACCCGCGTCATAGAAATCATTCACCAATGAGGAAAGAGATTCCTGAACCGTCGTTTTCCCTTCATTGTCAGTGTGGAAATGCTTGCCCCTATTTTTTGAAATCCTGCATGTTCATTCTTTCGCGCACGTGCACTGACAACTATGCTTTTTACTGAAGTGTTGTTGGTTCATGACAATGCGAGACCCCACTCTGCTGCTCATACGTAAGCTCTCATTGAATCTTTTGGCTAGCAATAATTAGATCCCATCCCCCCGCCCTCTCTCTACTGCCCTGACCTTTCTCCTAGTGACTACCATATTTTCCTGCATCTGAAAAGGTTCCTCACCGGCAAGCATTTCCACACCGACGACAAAGTGAAAACGACTTCAGGAATGACTTTCCTCGCTGGCGGCAGACTTATATGACGAGGGTCCACAAAAACTTTTCCCACGATACGACAAATGTTTAAATAACAACAGGAGCTATGTTGAAAAGCATGTAAAATCAGATAAAATATATTTAGTGGTTCCTATTTTGTTGCAATATGATCCTTAATTAAAAAAAACTTGTATATTTTTAGAACTAATAATTTTGAGCTTTATAGTTTCATTAATTAAATTGTTTGAGTTTTCACAAAGTGTAAACTAACATAATAAAATCAATACATTTGAACCTTATAGTTTCATGATAGTAATTGTTTTTATTGTTACTAAGGCTAACCTAAAATATTTTCTGATTAATAAGTTTGATATTAGCAATCCCGATAGTTGACTATCGTTATATTTAGAGAAAATTTCAGATCTTTCCTGCAGTTGTCTTGTTACTTGAACATTTTCTATAACTTTATTATGTAAATTAAAAACTTCATCTGTAGAGTAATACATTACCCCTATTCTTTAAAAATTAATCAAATTCATATTCAAATTAAATTTTATGTATAAATATATTATATAAATATTACTTACTAAAACACAGGTTATAATATATATACAGTAAGTACAAATGATATTTATATGGACAATCAGCTTCAGGTTACACACTGATTGGATAATCAAACAATTGATGTGATGATAGAGAATTTACTGATAAACTTGACCAGAGATTTAATCGGCAATCACATCCTAATGGTTAATGGTGCAACTGTAAATGAGGTTTGAAACACTGTTTGGAGATCAACTTATATAATGCTCTCTGATCAAGGCACTGATTATTTATTGTTTGTGCAACCAGTCCATAATGTTTTATCGGCAAATTAATTTAAACATTCAAACCCGTACACACACACACACACAAATAGTCTTGGTTTCTATTGAAATAAAATATTAACATGTGTAAACAATTATTTTTTATGAAATTATTTGATTTAGAAATATCGTAATTTAGTTTATATTCATAGTTTTGTATAATTATTTATTAGCGATGGGGTCAAATTCTAGATTGCTCAAAACCAAATCTTGAATTCAAATCTTAAAAATTTTCTTTTGAATCTCAAATCTAAATTTGAGTAGGATCATACCATAGTTAAATATTTAAAATTGAATTTTGAAAAGAATTATTAAATCAATATTATCTCATTGACAAATGCTATTTTGTTTGTCATATCTTGTTCATTATTAAAAAAAACATATTTTAATAAATAAATTAGACCGATATTAGATCTAATAGAATATTGTCCTTTTTTATGATTTTATTTTCCTAACTCCACAAGACTTGCTTAAAATTGTGGTTTCAACTAGAGGACTTCATAATTGTATTCGAGTTATCTTTTTGAGATTTTTACCAAGTCTTGAATTTTGTGAATACCATGCAATTTGATGAAATCAAGGATTTTAGTGTCCCATTTATACTATTTATCTTCTGTGTTTGTTTCGGTTAAGAAACTATACAAAATAATATGATCAGAAACTGGTCAAATGGCATGGTTTGTCCATCTTAAATATCTATTAATGTAATTTTCCCCTCGATTGATCTCACTGCACTGCTCACCTGTCCGCAGGCGTCGAGCTACCACTAAACATACACAACCAAATTTACTAACTATTATGCGATTATTGTTATTAAAATACTCTATTCTAATATATATATTGAGCCCACACCAATCTTCTTAGGTTTAAGGCAACGTTTTTCAACCGGTGCATTGTGTAGGGTCAAAAGGTATGACGTGAAAGTTTTAGGGACGATAAAAAAACGTGACAACAATTTGAGGAGTAAAAATAAATCTTTTTAAATCCATTATCAACATTATGTTTGGTAATAATACCGTTATTAGAATTTTATCTTTGGAAGTTTTAAATGCAGTATTAATATTAGTTATTTTAATAATAAAATTCCCCCTTAAAAATCTTTTGGTGTACCTTGACAATTATTTTAGCACCTTGTTCAGAGTGCTGAGAGTTGAAAAATTTCAAAAATCGCTGGTCAAAGGCATTAGACTCATAATAGAACAAATTTTCCATGCTATTGTAAATACACTTTATCTAAACAATCCTCTTTCTCCTCATTCTTTAGATCAGTGCACATTCAAGACTTCAGAATATTGAGGCAGGCATCAATAATATTTGCAATAGAAATTTACATTTAGGTGTAAAATAATAATGATAAAAAAGAAAATTATTACAAAGATGATTTTACTTTAAAAAAATACTAATTCAATTTTTTGGCAATTTACTCTTTAACAATCACTGAGTGAGTGTCGAATTCATCTCTCCACCTCATATTTTCAGAAAGAAAAATAATAATGTAATATATCGCAGCATTGGCCGCACGCTTTAACACGTCAGGAGCTTAAAAATTATATTACAAGTTTTTTTTGTGTGTGCTTTATTTGAAAAGTTAAATATATATCACAATGCGCCACATTTTAAGTTAGTGTGACCTTAGGTACTGCATTTTGTTGTCCTATTTAACAGAGCTTGGAAAGTAGTATGATATTTTTTCTTGTCTAAGTTACGAATGAAACCAATGCAATACTATAATACATATTACCTTCTGACTCGAGGAAGGACTTGGCTCCCCAACGCAGTATAAAGGACATCATTAGTACTTTGACACAGAAAATAAAATAATGTTATAAGTTGTTGTTTTTTCTTCAGGAGAAATTACATAACTCATATGTTATCTTTGGAATAACTCCATCCCCTATTTATTGAGCCTTTCTGAACAGACTCATGACTTGATGACTTGCTAATAATTACTTATTTGGTTAATGCCTGAATAACGATAAACTTAACGGACCTTCTTCAGTGGCCGAGTGGTATAAGGCGTCACTCTCATGTTAGACTGGCCTACTGATGACAGAGATTCGGATTAGAATCCCGGTTGGGTCTACTCAGGGTGGTTTTCTCTAAATGGTTTTCTACTCTCTTTTCTTGCATATGCAGTTAGGTTACCTCAAATTCTTCCTTCCTCATCCCTAACCCATTGGAATAATTATCATAAATGTGTATAGCTTAAACAGGTAGTGAGATGCGGCAATAAAAAAAACTTAATGTTCACTTAATGTAAAAATCCATTGTTTGAGAAGGATTTATCAAATGTAAGCCTCGCAAAAACTGCCCTGTCATTATGAAAAGGGTTTCCATTCCAGTACTAGAATACTTGGTTCGAATCTTAATTGATTTTGAGCTAAAAGGGGTTTGAAGTAAAAGGTGAATCCAGGGCTTGTCGTTAGGGGTGGGGGAATATTTTAATAAGGCTCCTTCAAGTATAGATTAAATCATTTTAATTAATCAAGATTTTAATTTTTAATAATAATATTGCTAGTTTATAAAAATTATTTTAATTAATATAATTAAAATAGGACTTTTAAGAAAACTCTACTTTTGATTAACAAATTTATAATTTTAACAAAAATTAATTTAAAACATAAAGTCACTGTCACTATAAAAGTAGTAAATATATACATGGGCCCAAAATGTTTTAATAAATATTGATAAAAAATATTTTAATATAAATAATTGGTTATTATACTAAACTTAGTAATCTAATTACTGAAATAATATTAGTTTTAACCTGAAGCATACACAGTCCATATTTTTTGGATTTAAAAAAAATCTATGGCAAATTTAAAACAGAAACTTTATATTGAGTAACATAACAACAATAATGACCATCTGATTCTGAAGTTCATGAAAGCTTCCTACCTTATAGCTACTGGATGAAATACTGTTTGGATCACAGTTTTGAGAAAATATGTTGTTCTTGATTATAAAAGGTTCCCCCTCATTTACAGTTAAGTTTTATTCTTTGAGAGAATGGTTGCAATAAAATACTTTGTGCCAATTATTGTCAGTCATCATTTTATTTATGTTTCTTACAAACTGCAGTCATATATTTTGTATCTCTCCTGTGGTGGCCATTTCGATCAAGTTTACTTCAATACAGTTTTAATTAATTGTAAATAATAAAACCAAAACATAATATATTTAATATGAAAATTTTTTGTGTTTGTTTATGCATAATTTGTTTTATTGTATGCTAGACTCACAGTAACTTTGTCCTTTTTGGACCATTGAAGTATTTCTAAACAATTGTTCCGAGTGAATTTGCATTGCAAATATTTGGTCACTTTGGGAAGTCAATTTACATTTACATTGCTCATTAGTGATATATGTTTGATAGATTTTATGTTTCAAATTCCATGAAGTGTATCCTAAGACACTTTAAATTTAAATACGATTCAATTCTACAACACAAAAAATTAAAAAGTTACACACAAATATTTATGTACAATTCTATTTAAAGTTGATCAATGATATATCATATTATACTTATTTATCCTTACACAAAAATATATATTTATCCATGTTGTGTTAATGAGAATGTTTTGCTTTTCTTTATTTCCTAGAAACCTTTACAAATATTTTTATAATCAAAACAGTTTATCTAAGGAAATAAATCTTAAGTACATTTCTTGTATAGACTGTTAATGAAAGAGGGAAAAAAATGCAATTTCGGCAGTTTTGGAGCAACATTAGTAAAATAAAAAGTCTCAGTTAATTGACACAGGTTTACATTTAAACTATGTACCATAATTTATTACAAAATTGAAAACATGCATTGCATTACAGTTCAATCTGAAAAGTGAGTTTTTGCATTTGAAGTAAAAAAAAACCAACAAACTCGTCCATCGTAATTTTGGAAATTTGTTGTCGTTAGGAATATAAAGAATTGTATCTACACAATTGCCATGGAAATAACATATTATTTTTATATGATACAGAATGATAAATAAATGTGATTTTGGTTACAAACAAAGACTAAATTTAAAAGCTTACAACTTTTTAAGAAATATTTATATAATATTTGAGGCCAATTAATCTACATTATAGTAGCAAATATAATGATAGTGTATACTATATTTTACAGGACATTATTGATTTTCAGTTCATATTAATAAAGGTTTATTTTTCTCTTAGTCAAAAGGGTGTTTTAGACAAACCAGAATTATGGATAAAAGCATTATCAGTGTAGTTACATAAATATAGCTGTGAATGAAAACTTTTGTTAAAGTGTAATAAATGTTTCTAGCAAACGATGTTACTAATAAATGGTTCTAACAATGTTACTAGTCATCAAATGATGTAAATGCAAATGGGTACAATATTTCACAGCTTACTATAACAAGGCGGCCAGTCAAAGTAATCTTAGAAAACCTGAAAATGTCAGGGAATCTTGAAATTGGTATATTTAGTTGTCTATGTAAGAAAACACCTTATTATATCTTATTCAAAAACTGTTTTAAATTAAGTCTACATTTATTTTTGAGCATCTTTATAAATTCTGATTTGGGTGTTAGTAGGATAAATTTATATTTAAGATTAGCAAATACTTTAGCTGAGATTTTGTGGCGGCTTCCCTGTATAAATGGGATCCCGGTGATAATACTACATATATTAAAACTCTTTAAAAAAATTAACTGCCAACAAACTTGGGGCCTTTTAATATAAACACATGTTTTAATTGAATACATATTAACTTTGAGAAATTTATATATTTAATTTACAGGATACATATAGAATCTGTAAAACATATTAAAAGTTGTTTACTTGGTTTTTTAATGTAATTATTTGGCATAGTATGTTTACAGTGTACTGTATACTTAAGGTATTATTGATCATGTTAAGTTGTAATGTAAGTTATTATTAATATATCATGGTGTCTGGGAGGAAAATTCCCCCTGTTGTATAAATTATGTAATAGTAGAAATCATATTTTAAAAGTGGCTTAATGGCCTTATCATAAAATTGCATACATCAGCTATTTAAATTATATATATAGACAAAAGCAAACGTTGTTTTTGTAATATTTTTATTTTGCATGACTATAACATAGTAATATAATATTATTGTATAGAACCTTTTTATCTGTTAATCTGATCCCTATTTCTAATAGATGTATACTTTTGTTTACAATTTTTTGTGTGTGTGTGTGTGTGTGTGTGAAAAATAATGTGTATCTTGAAAATGAATTTTAGGAATTGTAATAAAATGTAGTTATATAGTTTTATTTACATTATTTGTTTAAATTTGGTTTTTAGATTACTTAATAAAAATAAATATATTTCTAGATTTTTATCAGAAAGCCAACGTTTGGTTTTTATTGTATGTATTGTATTGGCGGAAAAAAAGTTAACTTCAGTTCTTTTAGTTTTTCACAGTTTAAAAAAGAATGAACAAGCCCTGTTCCCATCTACCTTGCATTTTTTGTTTTTCATTTATGCTTAGCGGCCAAGTTCTTTATGAGCATAAACTCTAAAGATTGCTTGGTCCCTTATTTATAGTGTCTTAGAAGATGAAAATAGTGGAGATTAGTTTGAATGATTGCTATTTTTAAACAGACCCACTACTCGAGTAGTATTTGGTGTTCTGTAGTAAATTGTTAGCTTTTAAGTCTTCTTTTATATAGTCTCGTCCACAGAAAACACACGTAAATGTAGGCAGAAACATATACTGGTATCTATAGAGATTTATAGCTGATTTGCGGTAAAATAAACACGCACTTCTGAATCATCAACATCATCATGTCCCATCTCCAGTTTCCTGGGTGTTGTTAGTGAGTGTTCGCCCTCTAATCCGGTCTCTGTACAGTTCACTCTCGTGGATTATATCCCGATATTGTCCTCATTCTTTCACATATTTCTTTAGTCAAGCTCTACTTATTGTGTTTAGCACACTCCCATTCGCCAGGGCATCCTTCCCATTGGTCACATTACTTATCCTGTCTTTTTTGCTTCTTCTTAATATTGATCTTTTGTATTTCAATTCAGAGATCTGTAAATCTATTATTCTCTGTGTTGGTGATCGTGAATTTTTTTAATTTAGTGTTTTATGTAGTTTGTCTCTTGAAATTTTACACATTGGCATTTACTAACTAAGAAAAGTTATTTCAAACAAAAACAAGTTCATTTAAAATAAAAGTGTCAGATAATTTTACTAATTAATAAATAATTTTACAACTTAAATTTTAAATATTATACTTTGCTAAGCCGATACTTGTGAGAACTGCCTTAAATATAGTTAACTTTTAAGTGTTAATACATTTGTCCTTTATTGGTGGCTGCATGGACTAAAGGTCAGATTCTTGGCTCGGTGTTCTGAAAGTGGTTTCCCACTTTCCCTTCATGAAAATGCAGCTACATTTCTTCCACATTATATCTTCATCTCCACTTTCATTAGTGTAAGAAAATAGTTCTAATGAGTGATAGGAAACAACAATAAAAAACTGTCTAATTTTATTTGTATATTTTTTAATTAGGCTACAAATACGAGTCTGAACAAATAAATGTATGCTATACAAATTTCATCCTTTAAACTTAACTCTAATAATAATTTGTTCTTATTTCCTTTGATGCACTATATTATAACAATTTAATTGATTCTTTAAAATACCTGCATATTATGGTATAAAAACTTCAGATATTTTACAATAAATCCGCTTGAGCCAAATGCTAGTAATAATTGTATCTTTTTTTGACACAATATGCCTCAACAATGTGATATAAAATATTCAGAACCATTTATATTTGACATTATTTTATTTAAGGAAAAAAACATTATTTTAACTACAAACTATGAGTGAATTATATCTTTTATTTTAGTTTATGTAGTACTTTGCGTTTTAAAGTTTGGTCTAAGGGTGTTCAAGTGTGTTAAGAGTAGTTGCATTTCTGTAAAATGCTCTCCAATTCTTTTGGTGTGTGTTAAAATAATATTATTAGTTCATGTTTTATTATGTTTGCATTCTATAAATTTCATGTATAGCCTCGGCCAATTCCTCAAGAACTTATGTGACCCTCAGCCTGGGAACTGTTGTACATTCTTTTTCACTTTTGCAATAGAGTTGAGTGCCACTGACGAGGAGACAAGGTTTAAATCCCGATCAGTTGTACTAAGGTAGGTTTTACTAAATGGTTTTCCACTCTACCACGACACAAATATAGTTACACTTGCACTCAATTCTACTTTCCTCCTACCTAACACATAAGCAATAATGTGTATAACCCGAGCAGCTAGTGAGACATGCTACTAAAATAAATTAACATGAAGGTATTGGAAATTATTTAGAAAATTTAGAACTAAAGTCTGGTGAGAGCAAAATTGTAAAAGTTAAAAGGAATTAATAATGCACTTGACCACCCTAAAATGGAAGAGTAAAGGTTGTTTTGTTTTTTGTCTTTTATATTCTAAATTACTTTTACTCTTAACTAAAATAAGACGGCATACATCTAGTTTATAAATCAATTAAACCCTATCTGAATGTCCAAAATATTGCTAAATCCAATCTTCTTACACATTTATATATATATATATATATATATATATATATATATCACAGGATGTTTTCTGCTGCTTTCATATTTGACAGCAGGAAACCAAATGTATAAAAATTACAATGAGCAAAGGAGAAATTTTTCATTGACTAAATAAACATGGTTATAGAAAATATTTAACACCATCCATTTATTACTGTAGGTGCTAAAGTTTAAAAAAAGAAAGAACAAAAAAAACATGCTGAAGACATTGATTTTGAATATTAAAACAGTCACATTTTGACCACCTATCTACTTTTAACTACAAAAAAAACTATATCCTGCTTCATTAAATAAATATCTCACATGCACACAAAATGTCTGCAAGCAGGCCCAAAATTAGATACCCACAACCCTTGGTGTTTTGGCTATGGCAGGAAGTGGGTGGGTGTGAACTCCCCTAGAGACATAAAAACAATGTGATTTTAACGTATAATTCCAAATTGAACTGATTTGACCAGCTCTAGTTATTTATTTTTCCATATAGGAAAACCAAATCTCTACATACCAATTCTAACTATACCCTGATTTTGGTATGTAGAACAGCTTAGAAAATTCTCAAACTTATTTCTTTGGGGCCAGCATTGTTAACATTTTAGTATATATTGTGTTATTTTATAGGTACCTATCGATAATATCTATCAAAAGGGGGCTGAAGAATGACCTGATCTATTAATATATTAAAATAGTTAGAGTAACTTTAGTAACTAACAAATACTGTTTTTTCTACTAAGATCATGCCACATCAAGTACTTTTTTTTTATTCAATTAAACAAATACATAATAACTAAGGATATGACTTGTACAATTTTTGTATACAATTTATTAAAAACAAATGGTCAGATATATATATATATATATTAACATAGGATTAAAATGATTAATAATGTTTTAAAAGGTGTTGCATGTAGGCTACTTAAAAATATGAATCAAAAATTAAATTAAAGTCTAATGAAAGTGCTGTACTAGTACTAGACTTAGAATATTTTCTAATTTTTTTTGTCTCTATATGTTGGATGGGACCTCGAATCTTTGAGATATTTGAAGATCAATTTTTTTTAAGTGAAATTTGTTTTAGAGCTCTAATACTGCTTATTGATGACTTAGAAACATATATAGTTATAGGATGAATTTAACAGCTAGGCCCCAGACCTGTAATTTAACATTTAGTTACTATTTTGTATTTTCTAATATATTTATATTTCCTCTTAGTCATATTTTTTTCTAAGATACGGATTCAAGATTCAAGATATAGATTCGTAAAATATATGTGTTATATATACATGTGTTACAGTCCAGACCCGATTCCAGGACAAACTATATTGAACCAGGCCGAATCAGTGCATCCTGCAGATTGTAAGCTAAACCAGTATAGCCTGATATTTTCAGGCTTATACTAGTTTTAATCCTTCTTAACCCATACCATGAGTTGACCTTGGACATATTTCATCATGCACAGATCACACGCAAATGTTTGTTGGATAAATTAACCTAAATCTGTTCTAAATTCGTTAATCCTGAAATTTTAGTTTAGCTCATAGGATAAATTAATAGAGACTACAATTTTAATAGGCAAACCAGTTTTATGTTAGGTTAGGTGACAACATTTGCGGGCGAACTGTGAATGATGAAACCTGTCCAAGGTTGATTAATCAGATGGGAATGAAAACTAGTACTGCCTAAAAACATCATGCTATATCAGTTTATCCTATAAGAGTCAGGTTGCATCAATCTGGCCTAGTCCAATCTAGTTTGTCCTGAAATTGGGTTTGGATACTAACATATATATATAGAACAATGTATTACATAAAGAATAGAACTGCTAGCCACTGTTAAGGCCCTTCACTAGGTAGTCTCATACACCGGGTGAGGCATTTAGGAGCATTCTAGAAAAACTTTTTTTTAGGGGGAAACCACTAGTTATTTTTGTTTGATGGATATCTTCATGGTTATTCCAAGGCAAACTTTTTTTTATAACAGCATTTGATTACACACAAAAAAACTTTTTTCTTAAACACTTGTATTTGACATTAATTTTTAAAGATATTTTAACTTATATTTTTATAACAAATTTTATTTACATTAAAAGTGTATTGATATTAATGATCATCATTTTAACATTTACTAATGTAATTTTATAAATAATATTGCATTCAATGTAATTGAATAAAAATTGTTTAAAACATTTTTAGTTAAAATATCTTCAAAAGTTGATGTCAAATTAAAAAAAGTTTCAGGCAAGTGCTTTTAAGAATAAAATGCCGTTACAAATATTATAGGTTTTGACTTAAAAAAAAAGATCTTTAAGATGTTCACTAAATCAAATATAGCTAGTGCTTTTGTTTTTTCCTCCTCAAAAACAATAAACTTTAGTTAGAAGTAATTGTTTTCTAGACTACTTTGTTTTTGGGGTATTCTAGTGTTTCAACTTAAATGACTCACCTAGTATACTAAGGATGCCATCTGCCCCCATTTTATTCACTGATTCAGACATAAAGAGTGATGATGTAATAAAACAACATATTTTCTAAATCGATCAGAGTGATATATTTTTACTCACTTAAAAAAATCATTTTTGAGCAAAATTTCTATAGAAAATAAATAATGGTTCACAATGACCTGTCCCATAAGAATATCCTATCCACACCAGTGATGGGAGGACATAATTGTGTTGTAATTATTCTCAAGAGCAAAACATTTCTGTAATTATATTAATTGTTTCACTTTTAATCCAAACAAAGATAGTGTTAATAATGACAAACTGAATTTTAGATTCAGTAGAACTATAATAGGCAGCCTCCCTTTTGGCCATAGGATTTAATCAGTAATTTACATAAATGATAGGAATTAAATATAATCGCAAATAGTTTCATCAACCTTAAAAAATATGTTCATGGTAAATTTATACAAAGGTAATGGATGGGTGACCCATAAATTTCAATTTGAGTTATTACAAAAAAAAATATAATATAAATAAAGACTCAACACAAATCTTAAGTTAATCAATATTAATATATTTATGTTTCTTTGGCATTAAGATTAACTTTAATTGAAAATGAAATTTTTTTGTGAAAATGAAATGTCACTTATTGAATAAGTTATCTAACTATTTTCCTCTATCATAACTTCATACGAAATTTATGAATCACACAGAAAGATACTTAAAAAGTCAATGAGTTGATCGGAAGATATGCATTACAAACTTTCTTTAAAAATCACACAAACTTAAAACCATTAATTTTCAAGCTTATTATATTAATATAAAATATGTACAAAAGTAAATACACTTCAGTCTAAGATTAAAGTAACTTATTTTTAGCTTAAAACCACATATTGTCCTCAAAATATTATGATTAACTTCGAATGTCACATAAATGTCAATAAACCTTTTCATTTGAGGAATATACAAAAAGGAACAAATAAATGAACAGAAAATGGCTATCATAATGTGATAATATAAATAGAAACAATTCACACCTTTAAATGCTGCCACTAGACAGAATTGTCACCTCTTGACATGTTATAAGAAAATTATTTTTAAAAATGACCGAAAAATGGTTGAGGTGTCATTATTGTGTATTGTTCAAAGAGTTTGAGCACAAACTTAAGCCTTTTTTGGTAGTAGAAAAAAGTCCACTATAAGTTATGTATACATTCATCCACCTTGCAAATGTGTTTTTGAGACTTTGAAAGATAATTTAAATTGGCTTTACTTGTTGAAAGTGATAAATTTTTAAGTTGATGAATATGAAAGTGTTTTCTAGTAACTTTTTGACTATTTAGAAAAAGGTCAAAGTTGCTGTAAGCCGACTGTGTCACTCTTTATTTACTTAGTTTTATGTATATAATGATATATACTCAATTTACCCTGAAAGGTAGCAAGATCAGATTAGAATGAAATGGGAAAAAAAATTGTGCAACTAAATATTTCCTTAGGTATCTTAGTACATAAAGTTACATAAAGAAGCACAATACAATATTTTGTCAAGAATAAAATGATTCACCTAAAATAAAAAATATTTGAGTTAAATTCATCTTTGAGAATATTTCAAGTTAGCTTTGAATTGACAAAATGGACTATACATACACCTAATTTATGGTATTGTGTTTTTGTTGTCAATTAATATTCATCAACTCAAGAACCTAGAAATTGTACATTTACATAAAATTATTTCCATTAAACCTTTAACGGTCAAAGTAGGCGAAAAAAAAACTTTCATCACATAGTAGTGAAAAATATGGGCTCTGGTTGAAATACAATATTGTTATCATTTAATGCTTGGAAAAAGTATATTAATTTTAATGTCAAAAGTACATTAATTTTAATGTCATCAATGTAAATGGTAAATAAATTATCATATCTCTTAAAAAATAAATACATGGTTACTTGGAATAGAGCCCTAGAAAAAAATCATGGTTTTAATTAGGACTAGACTGCATCTGAATGATAGTGTACCAGAAACTGTCTAGATAAAAATAATAATTCTATGGTATGAGCCCACAAGCAAGCTATACCGGCCGACGACGAACCCTTTGGCTGTTAATCTTAAGTTTTCTATTTTTGAAAAACATAATAAGTTGTAATAAGTTAAGTTTTCTAGACTGTAGCTGCTACTTATTATTTCAAGTAGCTCCTCATTTGTCCTCATGAGATTGTTTGATCCCATTCCAGACACATTGATTAACAGAAAAGTTCTGGCAACGCCGGGAATCAAACATGGTACTTCTGGATCTGTAGCAAGAAATTCTGACCTGGATTAGGGTGTAAACAGTTCATGACGATGACTCAAGTTTTTGTTTTGACACAAGCGTTCATAACCAGGTTCAAAAAGTAAACTTGTTTTTGGTTGGACTGCAAGGTCATCTTTAAACTTGATGAAACTACCCGTAGTAGTGAAAGCTCGTCTTCAAATTTTTATTTTTTATTTTTAGCCTTTTATCTATAAAAAAATTTAACCTGATATTGCTCAATCAAATAACTATCCCTTATATTTAAAACAAATGAATGTATGAAAATAGTAAAAATCGGTCAAATCAACTATGAATCTGGATTTTTATTTTATCACCGGAACTTATAACCTGTTAATGTCATACACAAATGTACTAGTTAAGCTAGGGATTTAGGGATGAGTAAGTTAGGAAGTGTACCCGCATTTTCGTGAAAACCATTTAGAAAATATCACCCTCAGTTCACCTGACCGAGTTTTGAACCTCGATCTTCCTGTCATTGGTAGTATAGTGTATTGCGACAGTGACGCCTTAGGCCATGCGGCCACAGAAGCTGGTAAACTGAATATATTTATTTTACCTTCGAATCTGAATCTTAAAAAATTATCAAGATAAGCAGGAATAAGATTATAAAAGAATGTTAGAAAATAGTAATAGTAATTAAATGTTGAAATTTTTAGCTAAAATGCATTCATTATAATATTCATGCATCCATTTAAGTGTTTAAATTAATGATGGCCTTGAGTCTGCTTGTTAAGTTTCTCCTATAATTGTAGCATGGAGATAAAAAAGGGACTAAGTGCCAAAAAAAAAGTATTATTTTATTCCATAGAAAGGTAGTAAATGCCATTTCCAACAACCTTTGAAAAGTTCTAAGTACCAAAACATGTATAGTAGTACCTATTTCTCCCAAAAGATAGGGTAGGTGGTAATTCCAGGCTAATTCCTAATATTTGAAACTCTCAATAGATAGGGCTAGAGAATCTACATATCAATTATCTTTGGTTTGAGATCTAATAAATATAACCTTTTGGTGTTTTATCTTTATAAATATTAGTAATATAAAATTAACTGTTTTTACATGGAAGTTGTTAATAAGAAAAGAAGAACTAAGGGATCTGGGAGTGTTAATATTGAGAGAAAGAGGCTTAAAACTGAAGGAAAGGAATACTTCACATACAAGATGAATAAAGTACCTGCAAAAGTACCACATCACCTTCTTCCAAGGTAAATACTTTGTGATTTTCACATAACCTTATTGCAAATTGGCTTACATCCAAACATGACTATGTAACAAATAGATACCATAGTCAATCTTATGTCAGTTACCTAGCTTACTTGCTATAATTTTATTTATTTTCGATGTGTTTTCGATTAAAACACTATTAAAGATATTTTTCAGTTGTTAAACATTGCTAATCCAAAGTTATTTTTAGCATCGGAACAAATTAACATACAAAAAGGTCTCCTTTCAGCAGGTAAGTAGTCATCAAATCATTCTTGTTTTTTCAGCGGTTATTTTGTTTGCTTTATTTATGGAAACAAACTGATCATTTTGAATGTCTGCTATATTTTTTCCTTTTTTCAATACACGTATTTGCTTTTTCTTTCACTAGTACTACACCAGAATATTTTGTATCAATGCGTAACAATGCTGCATTGGCTATATTCAGTTTAGCAGTGGTAATGATACTATCTGCAGCGGCTTGGGTATCCAAGAAATGGTTTTCCTCCATATTCACCACTGTAAAAGGCCGGGTTTTCTTTGCAAATATGAGAACTTCTTTTAAGTCAGAGGGAACAAATGCTTTCATAACACGTTAGCATTTTTCTATTAATGCAAATTCCTTGTCACACTGAAGGTAGATGTGCCCACTCACTAAAAACTTGTGTTCAAGAATGTTAAAAAAGCCAATTGAAACAAGAAATAGATAAACAAAGATTATCATTCAAGTCTTTTTCTGTCCTGTACAGTTATCACTCCACACTAATAGATGCTTCTTGTGAGTTATTCCCATATATTTAACACTCTTAAAAGACAGGGCGCAATTTCATTACCTCCTCTGTTTGCATGTCCCTCATGCCACAAACACATGTAATGAGTTTTGGTTGTAGAAGCTAAGTTGTCTCCTATCAAATATTTCCGTGTGTGTTAGTGTAGGCACAAAAATAACTTGTAAGTCCACTCAAATGCAACTTGCTATACCACTTGGTATCTGGGAAGCAGCAGCGTCGTCTTTCATTCAATTTGTGGCTTTTTCTGATTTCCTGTGGTGGAGTTCAAGAAAAGTTTTGCTTCCAGGACCACCATTTCAGAGCTCACATTGGAACATGTAACAGGTTTTACATGTGTCATGTTGAGGCTGATGGAATGATAAGTTTATGGAAAATATTTCTGAAAGATTTTACTGTAAAATTTATAGCTCACTGTATTGTTGGGAATTTTTTTAAATTGAAAGCTCTGTGGAGCCTACTAACGTTCAGATCTGGATTTAAATACTCTTTAATAGATTTAGCTCGAGTGTAGTGACACTCGTGTCGTGGTATTGAGTGGACATGTTCCTTTATTCTCACCACATCTTCGCCTGTATACTTTGAAGCTTTGTGTGCCTTCCTGTTGTCGATGTAAGTTGTTGCTCCAGATTTATTTTCTTATGAAAACTTCTATTTGTTTCTTCTTAATAGCAAAAATATTCATGAATGTTTTTCGGCACACTTGAACTACCTCTCCTTTTCCTTTGGGAACACAGAATGATGATGTGGATTGGCGTTAGCTAAGAGAATGGTCATCATATTTACCATGTCACCACCTCTGATTTTTTTTTTTTATTGTTATAAGTTCCATTAAATACGTTCCTTGTGTTTGCCCGTCATGTTTTTTGTTAAAGTATTAAAAAAGTTGTAGCGTTTTAGTGCTGTTGAGATCTTCACATTTGAAGTTGCATTTGCATATTCTCTAAAACCCATAAAGAAAACATTTTCACTTATACTTTTCTTATTGTTCTTTTTTTTTAATAATCCTTAGGCTTAAATTTAATTTGAACGTGATATATAGAAATACCTTTATGTGTTTCAATTTGTTTTCATGCAAAATAAATTAGGTTTGGCAATGTTTAACGACTGAAAATATATCTTTATGGAGTGATTTTTATTTTAGGAAAAGTGTCAGAATGATTTCTAAGATTTGGTACATAGCCCTTTTGTACATTATTGATGGAATTCGGTCCTTTTCTATTTATTCTTTTTTTAATATGTAAAAAATCATGAGAGCTATTCTTTGATTTACATTTAATGTTATGTATTGTTAAAATAGAATATTAAATTGTGTATAACAGAAAATATGTACTTGCAGCATTGATAGAAGCAACACTAAGTAATTTTATTACAATAACTCCATATTGTTTAAAAATTATGTTGTGACTGGACCACCCATAAGTAGTATTAGAACTTTAAAACAAATTCCAATTGATATTTTTGAAAAAACATAGGGCTGAACCAATCAACTAATTTGCCAACTAGGCTGATCAATTGGTTCATTTAATTTTATATAGTAAAATCGGTAGTAATAAAACTAAAAATAACTGTTAATATGGGTCATTTTTATTCCGTTTGATATTTTTCATCCAAATTTGTGTAAGCAAATCTGCTATACCAAACAAAATAAAAATTACCCATAGTAAGTGTTGTTTTTGGTGATCAGCCTAGTTGGCAAATTAGTTGATTGGCTCAGCCCTATGTTTTTTCAAAACTTTCAATTGGAATTTGTTTTAAAGTTCTAATACTACTTATGGGTGGTCCAGTCACAACATAATTGTAGCGTGTGTGTGTCTGTATATATATATATATGCACCATGTCTTACTATGCGTTCGGGTCATATGCCTCTCTACTAATTATACTAATGAGTTGGGGATTAGTAAGGTTTAATTGAGAGGAAGTGCATCCACATTTGTGTGAAGCGTGGAAAACCACCCTCAGTGCACCCAATCAGGATCAAACCCCGTCTTCGGCAGTCTAGTCCAACACGAGAGTAGTACGTTAGATCACGAGGCCACCGAAGCAGGTAAAAATGTAATTCACTTTATCATTCGTCAGCTTCTATTCTCTTAAGTTCCTGGCTACAGATCCAGAAGTCTCAGATTCGATCCCCGGCAGAATGGGGTCACCTTGGTCTCATGAGGTGAAATGAGAAGCTACTTGAATGAAAAATTAGGAGCTTCAGCCTAGAAAACTGAGATTAACGGCCAATGGGGGTGTTGTGCTAACCACATGACACCCTCTATCCGCGTTAAGTCGATACTATCGCCAAAAGATGGCGGTGGATTGGTCAATGTGTCTCGATTGTGGGCTGACACCATGGAGTTTTTATCATTGGTCCTAACATATTTTAAAGATAATTTCAGTCAAACTTTTCTCATAGTTAATCTTCTGATAGTTTTATATAAGAATTTTTAAAACTGTGTATAGAATATTAGGGCAAGTCTATTAATGTTAGACTTCTATACTGGCGGCTGGGGTTCAATCCCCGGTCCCGGCATAAATGTATCTGATTACCAAACCCTTCCTTCACCTTTGACAAGACATCTTGTGAATGTGGGGAGTGCCAGGCCTCCACCGTGGTTCGGATTCTGGATTCCACGTTAAACTGTAGGTCCTCCATTTCATATCACAATCACCCTACCATTACACATTAGCTTAAGTGCGTATAACCCGAACAGGTAGTAAGACGTGGTGCTAATAATAATAATAATAATAATAATATTAGAATAAAAACAGACAAAAAAGATTTACTCATTAAATTTAGAGTTTAAATAAGCATTATCAATTTGAATTAATTTTATAAATATCAACATAAAGATAAGTTTTGAATTCATGAGGTAATTATGAATCTTCCTCTCTCAGATCCAGTTTCATATGCAAAGCTCACCCATTCAGTTAGAGTTTAGGTGGGCATCATCTTGTATTTAGTAGTGCCACATTTGAAGCATGCTTAGTCAGAATATGAAACTGACCCTTAGTGCAAGCAGCTATTTACAAGTTGACCCTGTGAACCACCTTGCAAAGATAATCCCTCCCTACTCACAACCACTGTAATATAGCTTCTCTATCACATTGACCTTGTTATTGATAAAAGAAGTAACTCTTTACTAACAACCATCTGTTACCCCTCCATCAGTAACAGAAAAAAAGGCCAAGTCTATCTGCCAAGAGCTTAACGATGATGAGCCAGTAAGAAGTATCTGCCCATGCTGCTCATTAACAAACCAGCTTATGATTTTAAGAATCTGTGAGCCAAATTCTGATTAATCGGTAATTAGCATCAACCTGGCGCTAATTTTATTTTATTCAAATCTCAAGTCCAATACTTTCTCAAATATCCTTAAGGTTTGAAGGGTCTAGTCTATAGAAAATAGCCTTCATAAATGTTTTAATACATCTTCTTACCAATTTTTTTCTAAATCAAAGATGACACACAAAAATAAAATGTCTTGATATAAAAAAAAGTGTATATAATAGCAATGTTTGCTTATGAGATTGAGCCATTTTCTCAGTACTAAATTTCATCCGCTCATGTTATTTGTAGCTGATTAGGGTATAATTTAGTTAATTAATACTTCTCCCCAAAGCTTACTATGTAACTATATTATTATTAGCACCGCGTCTTACTACCCGTTCAGGTTATACGTGATATTTAACTATACTTATGCAGACTCCAAGCCTAAATCTTTTTGTGAATTAATAGACAGGCAACAACAATATCTAAGTAACCATGATCAACCTATAGCCATGCTGCCATAGTCCAGTCTGTTTTACTTTCTTTTACTGAAGAAAGGGACTGATGTACCCCAAAAATGTATTAATGACGTGTTTTGTTGTGTTTTAATTGTGAACTTCAAGGGCTAGAGTTTTCTGGTAAGTGTGTAGCACTGTAGGCCTGGTCCTTTTATCCTCCTTTCAATTGAAAATGTAATTAATATGCATTAAAAGTTTTGAAGGACAAGGTCTACATACCATAAGAATGTTGGCCATAGAGTGTACAATTAAAACTAGAGATGGGCCACTCGAATCCTCGAATCCACCGAATACTGGCAAGTATTCAAGCTTCGAGGATTCGGTGTTTTACTGGATTCGATGATCGAATCTTTGACCTCATAAACTAAGCGTAATATCTTGAATTCAAAAATTACTTAGTTAGGCCTACTTGAAAAACACAACTTAATCCGTAATATTTATTTTGTCGGACAAAAGAGATAAACATTAATAAAATCTTCTTTAAAAAATAAAAATAATCGTTAGGTGTGGGAAATCTTACGTGCATAGTACCCTACCCTCCTACCTCTATGGGAAACTTGGACTCGGCCGTTTCGGCACATGCTCAATTATAAACTTTCACCTCATGAACAATCTTGTAAATATTTTAATGACCACATTAAAACTCTTCAAAAACTGAAAATTAAAACTAGAAATACAAATAAACTCGAAAAAAATAAAACAAATTACATTTTTTTTTAACAGAAATAACACATTACGCATGATACAAAGTCAGCCGCCATGAGATATGTTATGTTTACTCGCCCGAATGATGATTAAAATTAAGATACTGTTACTTCTTACTAGCCAACTGGTTTTAATTATCTACAACTACCCAAAGAACCCCAATTTATTGCATACGATCCTTAAGTTAGACAGTTTGTTGGCTTTCATGAAAAATAAATACTGTCAACAGTCAGACCGATAAAATGGTTTATTTATCTCTACTGGCCTACGTATCGTATCGTAGCGTATCTCGATTGTTTGTTTAGAATCGATTCAGGTAATCTGATCACCTAGTAAGCGCTCTCGAGTTTTAAGGAGCAAATAATGACTTGCTAATCCATTATTTGTTTTTAAATTGATTTTAACTTAGAGTTTAATATTTTTTTAAATATGTTATTGAAGTATTTATTGCATACGATCCTTAAGTTAGACAGTTTGTTGGGTTTCATGAAAAATAAATACTGTCAACAGTCAGACAGCGATAAAATTGTTTATTTATCTCTACTGGCCTACTTATCGTATATCGATTGTTTGTTTTTAAATTGATTTTAACTTAGAGTTTAATATTTTTTAAAATATGTTGTTGGTTAATTGTAGAAATATTTAAACGTAGTCCTGCCTTATAACATGGGAATGAAGATATTGTAGTTGAAAATATGTTCATGCTTTAAATAGATTGTATTCTCAGAAATCGATACATCGCAAGAATCGAATATATTTGTTTTCTACGCGAAAATAGATAATGGATGTACAAGAAGATAATAAAACAACTTAGGTATTATTGAATTAACTATTTCCACAGTATGTTTAGTTGTTAAACATGTTTTAATCTTTATTAAAAATATCCGTTTGTATTTTTATTTTGCTATTTTAACACAATAAAATACCCTTTAATGATGATTAAAGTTGGTCAAAGGATAAGTAGGCCTAATCTGTTTATTTCACATGTTTTTTTTTATGAACTTAACTCATTCTAACAACACTTTTAAAAATAACTAAAAGACACTCAAATTTTAACTTATTTGATTTTTAAACATTAATGTGAGTCTAGATTTTTTAATTTGGCTGGATTTTTAACCTGTATTTTGCGAGGGGGGTGGTTGGGGTTGATTAAAATTGAAAGCACATTTGAAATAAATCTCAATTCACAGTTTAGGCCTATATTGTGTGATGTAGGTCTATTTGTAAATAGTTAAAATTTAAAACGATTTGCTAGGATTCGGATTCGAGATTCGAAAATAAAATGTAGATTTGGATTCAAGAAATAGTGGATTCGACCCATCTCTAGTACAAATATTAGAGGGATAACATTGATGTGCCATTGTACAAAAATATATTAGAACACACTGGAAAAGAGACTAAGAAATAAAATAAAATGAAGGCGAAGAGAGGAACAGCACGGATTTAGGAATTAAGTATGCAATAAACTTTGTGTTTGCCATAGGACAGCTGATGGAAATAAAGTATGATTTTGGGAGAATTAGTAATGGTATTTATGGATCAAGAAAAGGGTATCATAGTGTGAATATAAATAAGGTTTGGAAAGTGATGGAGGACACCAAAGTGGAAAGAGGGGTTGTAATGAGTGAAAAGTGTGTATAAGAATAACAGTTGTGTTAAGATGGAAAGTAGAAGGACAGAGTGGTTCCAAATTAAAAAATTAAGTGAATCTGGGGGTGCTCTTTCACTATTATTATTTGGAATGGTAATGGAAATGATCATGAACAAAGTGGCAGGAAAACTCGCAGAGGAATAATGAAAGCCACGATGTTTTTCTGATGATTTGATGGTATGAGTTTAGGAAGAGTAAGTACCGGGACAACTACAAGAATGGAATGAGGAAGTGAAAGAGAGTGGATTGTGGAGTGAAATTTAGCATGGTAAAGTGTGAAGTGATGGTAATGACAGGGAAGAGGATATGGGCTAATAAAGCTATAAAGTTGGATGGAGTGCGAAAGCTACAGTATGTTAAGTATCTTGGGTAACATGGTTGAGGCGAAAGATGGAGGTAGAGAGGATTTAAAGAGAAGAGGACAGCAGGGAGAGTTGTTATATTGTTGTGTAAGAGAACTGCCATGGAGAAGAGAATTTTCCTTGTAGTGTTCTATAAGGTGTACTTTGTACCCATTGTCACATAGGCCTCAGAAACATGACTATTGAATATAATAGACTCTAGAAAAGTGGATGCCATAGGAATGAAGTTTGTGAGGAGCATGTTATCGGTCACAAGGAGAAACAGGATTAGAAATGAAGCTATCTGGTGGAAAGGGAGTACATGAGCTAGTATGAGAAAGCAAGACTGAGATGGTACAGGTATTTAATGAGGGTGAAAAAAGAGAGGATTCCAAAGAAAATAATGGAAACTAAGTATGTAGGAAAAAGACTACAAGGGAAGCCAACAATAAGTTGGGAGGAGCAGATAACAAAGTTTGCAAGTGAGATTAGAAGAATGAAAGCAATTAAAGGAGGAGGAATGGGGGAAGGATAGAGAAAGATGAAGGCATTTTACTAAACAGACCAGTTCTATGGCTGGAAACATTTGATGATGTGGATTATAATGATGTTGATGGCGAGAATGGTGGTGATGGTGAAGATGTACTGCAATAAATAAACTCTCCTAAGGTCTGGTTTTCTAATTTTATTCAAATTTTAAATAACTAAACAAATTCCTTGGGATGTGCGAGTACTTGTAATTCGAGTTCAAGTTATTGTTTGCACTTGACTTGATTATTTCAAAACTAGAAAGATTAAGGAATTTTTATTTAATCTTGAAAATTCCTATTTCATTATTTTATTCAATAGAAAAATACTATTTCATAGAAAATACTGTCCCTCACTGTGTCCTTTTGTCCGATTAAAAAACGAATACCTGAACAACTGTATTAAATTTATTGAAAAATTTGAATTTTTTAATTGTAACCTTTTTGGCAAGATATTTTATTCTTAAAAGATCTATTTTTGTTCTTATGATCTATGCATGGATCTGTTATAGTAACTCAACTCAAAATATTTATTGTTCAAACATTTCTTCATATAACTTGAACCTGAAATAAAGTTCTATGTTTTTAGTCAACTCAACTCAAAGTGAAAAATACCTTTTAGCACACTCCTTATTTTATATTGATGGATGCTTGTTTACTCAGATCATCCTGCCAGGGTCGAAGAAGAGGTTACATGGGCCACCTTATAAAGATTGCAAATCACATTCTAAACGCCTCGGAGAAGGGCACTTTGAGCTCCTTCATCAGTGAAAATGTGTCTCCAGATGTTGTCGATGCTTGGGAAGCGTTTGTTCTCAACCAGCTGGCAGAAATCAACAAGAGCAACCAATTGTGCCTGGTGAGTCACTGTTTTTTCACCGCACGGGTGTTATGGTTGAGGAAGGTTGAATGAATTTAAAGGAAGTGTACCCACATTTGTGTGGAGATAGAGATAAAATAAATCTGATTTGAAATTTTAAAGCTATAATGTTGATAACTTAAAATTTTAGATTATCCTAAAATATTATTTGTGAAGGAGGCCGATGACGACCAAACAACCAGACACCAGACCCAATAATTTACCACTTAAAGTAAACAAAATCAGAAATATTGAAAAGAAAAGTTAACTTCTTAAGCCTGGCATGTTTTCTAAGATTCGTAATTCATAGGTAAAATCAGATTCGGATTTGATAAAATGGGATTTAACCCATTTATAGATACAATATTATTATTTCTACAAATTAGGTTAACTTATATATTATGAGCTTTACAGGTGTGCGAAGTCCATATTTTCAGTTTGAAGTGAAGTTGAATCGAATATATGAAAATATTTTTGCTGTTCAAATACTTTTTACCATTTTATGATGAATATAGTATATTGTAGTGGTTCGTATATAGCTTTATCCACTTAAATTACTTGAAATAGTTTTATCATGCATTTTTTTCATAATATTTCATTTTAACATAATTAAGTTACTATCACAAATTAGAAGTCAATTACTTTAGGTTTTTTTCCTCATTATTAATATTTATGTTTAGTTTATACAACAGCTCAGAATGGGATTAATTGACCATAAGTTGAGTATTCTCACTCCCAAAAATTTTTATTGGCAAAGTTTTATAGAAGCAAAGTCAAAAATGACATTTGTTTTGAAGCCAAGTTAAAGTTTCTAAGCTTCACACACCCTTAATGAGCTTTCACGAGAATTAACACACTCAATATTAAGATGAACTTGTTTGTCTATCGTTCAATCTAACACAGTTAAAATCTTTGTTATCCATCAGGGTGGTGTACACCCAGCCCTGTCCACTTCCGAAGAAGGTGAAAAGGAGTACAGTAATGTCCCATTCCATCAAGGCGCCGAGGTTCAGCAGGTGATGTTTCCGAGCCAGCAGCTCACAATTATCTCATCAATTGATAACATTGACTAGAACTGTGCGAATATAATTTTTTATTGAATCGAATAATTTTGAATGAAATAGCAAAATTTCAAATGGATACCAAACTATACAAATTGAATTGTAATTAATTTTTTATTTTTACAACAATAAATTTACTTGAATAATTCAATAGTAATAAACAACGTAGTAAGTTTTAAATAAACATATTGTGAGAAGCAGCATAAAATAAATATTTAACACCATTATTTACCTGACTCTAAATTCTAAAGATAACATATTTCTATCAATTCTCAAGAATAATGTGTTAATATTCAATATATGCATGGTCACATCATCCTTTGATCCATAATCTAGTTTTAAGTGTAATTATGACTCATATGTCTACTATTTTAAAATGTACCTAATTTTTAGATAGTTGTTATAACTTCCAACAAATTCTGAATCATATTGTAACATAATTTGTAATTAATATTATCAAATCTTTTACAAATAACGGTGACCTGGTGGTCTAGTGGTAAGGTGTCAGACTTCTGTGCTGGGGGTCCGGGGTTCTATCCTCGGTCCCGGCACAGATTTATCTGATTACCAAACCCTTCCTTCACCTCTGACAAGACATCTTGTGAATGTTGGGAATGCCAGGCCTCCGCCGTGATTTGGATTCCACGTTAAACTGTAGGTCCTCCAGTTCATCTCACAATCACCCTACCATTACACATTAGCGTAAATGCGTATAACCTGAACGGGTAGTAAGACGCGGTGCTAATAATAATAATAATAATTTTACAAATATCTTCTAACTATTGTGCATATATATTATGTTTAAATTACAATTCTTTTCATGTCAATTTAATACAACTTGTGCGTATAACCCGAACGGGTAGTAAGACGCGGTGCTAGTAATAATAATAATAATACAACTTGGCCAACTTAAATTCACCTAAGATTGAAATTTTATTTTTTCTAAATATTCTTAAACGTTCCTTACTAAGCAATTAAAATGTCTTCAGAAATCCTAAGTTTTAGTATGGACCATAAAATAATCCAAAGCAAGTGCCAGCTCAAATGTCAAAATAAACTTAGAACTCTATAAACTATATATTTACTTTGATAAACATAATTTATATTTTTGTACTTTCAAAGGAAGTTTTCCGGTCCTGTTCTTGTGTCTTGATGTTGTATTAAATTGAAAAAGTGGTTCTCGCATATCCCTATTTAAAATATCACAGCAAACTTTTTGAGTAAGTTTATTAGACTACTTGCTGAGGCTGCGCCAACTCTAACCTTAAAACCAACTGGATTAGAGGAATTTTGAAGATATTTATGACACTACTATCCCACTTTTCTATTTAATGTTTCAAATCAAATAATTGGTCATTAATTATTTGAGGTTATCCTAAATTTTGACATAGACTATATTATTAGTGTTATTTATAGCTATTGATAATATGTATCAAAAATGACAGTCGAAGATCACATGAATTGACTTAACTATTATATTAAAGTAGATTTATTTAAGGAAAACTTGCTTTCATGTAACATTCTTTCGGACAGGGTTCTTCCTATGAAAATTAGACTGAAAGTATTCTGAACTTGTGCTTAGATGTTTATTTAATTCATCCATTTTTACTCTATTCACCTGTCGATTTCACCACTGTTATTTTTGTTTTTCTGTTGTAGGAAATTTTTACAGAATTCCAGATGCAAAATGTACCTCCCCAGTTTGAGAATTTTAGCTTCTCTGACCAAGAAGAGTTCACAGAAGGGGAGGAAGCATTATAGTGAGGATATTTGCATTTAGATATTTGATAAATTTCTTGTTTATAGTTGACTTTTTTTTATTTGAAGAAGTCAAATTGAATATTTTAAATATCCCAGAAGCCAAATCTAAGGACAAATATTTTATAAAAATAATTTTATATTGTAAAAGTTTTTAAACTGTCCATAATTTGTAATTAAAAGTATTTTTATCTATACATTTTACAGATGTGTCTAAAATCGATAAATTATGTTAATATTAAACCTTAGCTCAGTAAGTAAGGTTTCTTTAAACTGAGCTAAGTGTCCCTGGTTCGATTCCTGGCAACACAAAAAAAAAATTATTAGTGAAATGTGGGTTTACCCTTTCACAGTGATGAATTAACAGCGGGGGACTGGATGTTGTGCCAGTCATAATCTTAAGTTAGATTAAGACATATGAAGCTACGACAGGTCTAGCAAGCCGGTAGTGGAAAATATACGGCTTGAATAAAAAACTGGCCCGAACCACAGTCTGAAACAGTAATGGATGTAAAAAATGAAATTTTCAGAGTACATCAGCTCCCTTCTTCAGAATAAAAGAGTAAAACACCAACTGGACTATGGTAGCATTGCTAGAGATAGACCATGATCTACCTTCATTCGTGCTGGCGTAGTCCAGTTTGTGTCTTGTTGTGTTTTTAATTTTGAACTTTTGAGGCCTACAGTTTTCTTGTAAGTGTGTAGGCCTTACCATTTTTTGCCTCTGTCCATGTTTAACTTAAAATAGTCGCTTGGTGCCATTTTTCCTTTGTTAGTGTAAAAAAAAAATATTGAAAGAATCGTATTAGATTTTGTGATGATAACTTAATTTGTCATTTTAAGATGAAATATATTAGCTTATTTACCCGAATCCAAGATGACTCGACTTTCAGTGGTTCTTGATATATTTTTTATAAATGATATTTATTTTATTATGACAAAAAAATAATGATTATGGTATACTTATTTTGTAAAGTTAACAAATATTTATATATTTACCAAATAAAACACCTATGTTGACTTAATATCTAACTAGGGTTGCATAAGTGCTAAGGAATTTATTTTTTATCACAAATACTGCTTTTGCATAAGAAAGTTAACATTGAAAATGTTTAATAAAAACAATGAGAAGTTAATTTTTATTATGACAAATGATAATCTTTAGTGAAAACCTGAGTTTCTTACATACCCTACTCCCCCTAAATACTAACATTGGTGATTCGATTTGACTATTAACACGCTAGCTTCTAAAATGTGACACTTTGACTTTCACAATGATATACATAAAATAAAATCATACAAAGCAAATAGATTTAGGAAGAAATCAAAGGTCATATATACAACAAATGTTGCTTTTATAAAGAAAAGATAAACACATTTCACATGTTACAAAAAATCTAACCAATAACACGTTTGCTATGAACTACCGTAAAAAACAGCCAAGCATAAAAAATTAGTTATAATTAGGGCCCGGATGTTGATGACGTAAAAGATTATGAGTTATTTTAATTCACCTTAGTGTGAGTTGCACTGGACTACAAATATAATTCTCAGGTTGTCGAAAGTGAAGGATCTATGGTTATCTGCCAGCAAGATTTTATACATTGAAAAGCTGCGTTCTACATCAACTGATGTGATTGGAGCATACTTCAAGTGGGGAAGATTGTTGGCAGTTAAAACCTCCTCAATCCCATCCATGGAATATTTATTACCACAGAGTATATCTGGGATTTGACACAAAGTTTTATACCCAGTATTCTTGTCCAGCACTTTTTTCAGTTTACATGCAATAGCTGTAGCACTCTTTCCACTAGCGTTGTTAACACTTGTCTCCACCTGTTTGACTAATGAAATCGAATTTACCAAAGCCTCACCCCTTTTTTCCAGTGATGTGATAGTTGTCGACAATAATGCAAAGTTCGATTTAATAAATGCTAAACTGCCCTACATGTTTGGCTCAGAGAACATATCTTGAGCAATTTGTATTGAAGCAGCTTCTTCACAGTCAAAACTCTCTATTATTTGTTTCACCTCCTGGAAATGTTATCAATGATACAAGCATGCATTTGACCATGTGCCTCAGCGTGTGATGATAGGTTGTGGTGGTAACACGATGTCCGGTGCTTCTGCTTGGAAATGTACAACTCGTGAGGGTGCTTTTAAGAAAACCTTTTTAATGTTCACCACAAGCCTGTATGTTGGGATAATTTGCTCGCACTTCTTCACAAACTTTATGTAAACCATGTACCATTTTAGAGTAAAGTGCCTTCAATGAATCGGCTGTTCGTACCATATATGCCATGGCGCTGCATCACTTAGAAATAAAAACACATTTTCATGTTTTATGCCCTCAGCCCACAAAATAAACATAGCACTATCAAACATTTTGAATATTGAGTAATTGGCCTTTTCTAATACTTCAGTGGTTAATAAAAATATTTAACCTGGTTTATCAAATTCTAATGTTTCAATCACAACATTGGCTACATAGTGCCCCACAGAATCAATGGTCTTATCAATAAAAACCCATAGCTTCTTTCCGCAAGTACCACATTTTATTTTATTTAAAGATTCTTTGTATCACTGTAGTAAATAATTCTTAAGTAAAGTTGACTTGTCTGGTATTTCTTGGTTTGTTAATTTTTTTCCAAAAATGCGTGTAATTTTGGATTAGAGAGTTTATATAGAGGAATCTTTGCTGACAATAACACGTCACGCAATTCTTTATTAAACTGTGAAGATATGGTGGATGTTGAAGCAACTGAAGGTAGCAAGCGTTGAACTGCTGCTTTTTGCGACCAATATGCTGTGTCACAGTAAACCGTTTTCCGGCCGATACTTTGGTTTTGCACAACTTGCAATATAGTATGCCTCCATCAGTAGAAAACACATTATTACCAAACTCGGCTACTATGTGTCTTATTTGAAATAAGACACTAGGTTTAATTTTAGGCATTTTCAAAGTGGTGCTGAAACGCCACAGAACAACTACAGCAACTGCATGCTGTGAACTTTTCATGTAAAAATCACGCCTTTACCTTCCTCTTCCACCCTAACAGCTGTATGAACCAGAGAAGTGCTTGTGACTCAAGGTAACAAACATTCCAGACATTCCATTCCACAAATATCTTGCTTCCAGCAAAAGCGAGTGTAGGCCTGTCTTTGTATAGCCAACTAACCTTCAGCCAGTTATTAACAAAATAATATAATGTTGAAATGTTTATTTCAATATTTTGAAATAAATGTTTTTTATAAACTACTACTTAAGGCATGGAGACATAATTTCATAAAATAATATGGAAACATGACAAAATGACCTAAAATGAAAAAAATTCTTCAAAAAATGCAAAATAAAAAGGATATATTTGTAAACGGAATGTCTTGAACAGAGTTGATATAAATTGGAGCATTGCACCAGACCGCTCAGCACAAAGATGACATGTCATCAACATCCTAGCTCGTGATAGTTAATCAAGCATCTTTATTCTTATTTCAAAACCCATGGGATAGGACTATCTAATCAAAGATAATAATTTACTTTATATTATTCAAAAATTAGATATTTTGTGGGGTTTCACGAATTATAACTCAAGTTCGGCATCGCTAAAATTGTCTAGGGAACTCTATGTATTATTGATTGTTTGTTTAAAATCAATTCAAGTTCTAGCTTTGTAGGCAAAGTTTTAGGACTTAAATATGTAACAATTTGATGAGTCAACATTTGTTTTTAAATCTCTTTTGATTATTGGGAATGGCTAAATTTTTATTTTTGTATTGAAGTAATTGGAAAAGTAATCAAAAACAGCACAATGAAATAAAATTCAATTTCATTATGCCCATCACAAGCCCTAACCCATTTGAGAAGTTAACTGTGTGTTTGGAATATCTCATTATTTGATTTACTGCGAATTGAAAAAATTGGATTTGGCATATTTATAATTCAACTACTACAAATATTCTATATTTACCCTTCTTTTACCCTGAAAGGTGACAGTTTAACCTTGTTTGGTTCCACTCTGGTGCAGAGCTAATGATGGGTCGAATCCTTGAATCTTTAAGAAATCTACAATTTTATTTCATTATCAACTGTTTCCAGCCTGTGGCCGGGTCTGTTTAGTAAAATGGCTCCATCTTCCTCTATCCTTTCACCACTCTTCCTCCTTTAATCTATTCCATTCTTCTCCGCTCACTTGAACACTTTAGGTTATCTGCTCCTCCCATCTCTTTCTTGGCCTTCCCTGCAGTCTTTTTCCCACATACTTCATTTCCAACATTTTCTTCAGCATCCTCTCTTTTTTTTTCCATTCTCATTAAATGCCCATACTATCTGTCTTGTTTCCTCTATCCCTGTACCCAACTTTTCCCCGGATAAATTCATTCCTAATCCTGTTTATCCTCGTGAAAGCTAACATGCTCCTCACAAACTTCAATCCTATGGCCTCCACTTCCCTAGTCTCATACATTCATTGGCCATGTATCTGCTGCATATGTGACAGTAGGTACAAAGTACACCCTATATAGCACTTTCTTACACTTCAAGGGCACTTATCTTCTACATAGCAGGTCTCTTATGCACCTATAGAACAACTCTTCCCTGCTGTCTCTTTTCATTAAATCCTCTATTTCCACCTTTCCCCTCAATCACGCTTCCAAGATATTTTACGTTCTGTACTTTTTTAAGCTCAACTCCATCCAACCTTATAACTTTGCAATTTTAGGTAAATGGAAAATATAAAAATAATTAATTACAAAAAAAGTTGTTTAATTCATAATGCTGCCACCCATCTGCAAAACCTGGAAAACAGGGAAATTTTAGGGAATTAGGTTTGACCTGGAAAAGTTAGGGAAATGCCAAGGAATTTCTCAAATTTTTTAAAAGTGACTTGAATTTTAAAATATAAAGTAAAATTTATGTAAGTGTTAAACTATTTTGCTAACAACTTATTTGTACATTAATCTTTTTCTGTTTAGTAATCGATAAAAATTGTGATCTTAATTTGTGAGCTTTACAGCTCTATTGTGGCACTACGTCTCCACAGCCTTCAATATGACACGTAATACATATGCGGGTATTTGATCTTTTGTATTCTTAGTTCCAAAATAGTGACAAAACGATGCTTTATCACTATTTTCTATATCATTTGTAACTTTTTTTTTAAATAACGTTTTAACTAATTATCATGTCACGGCATTATAGCAAGATTGTTTGTTAAACACATCTAAGGCATTGCAAATTTGCTTTTTTAGTTTAGTGACCCTTTGCCCATGCTCAAATACGATTTCTTTGTTTCTCAATTTTAAAATGACATGCATACGATATTTGTTGTGAAGTCCAAAGTGTTTCCTTTCAACCACCCAATATTTACAACGAGAAATAAAATGTTTTGTATAAATATGTGAAAAGCAGTGCATCCACACTCCAGAAACAAGCTTCAAATAAATAAGTAAAAAATAAATTTATTTGTTCATCATGGGTACAGGCCCTAAAGTTTTTTTATCATAAGTAAACGTGGTTATCATTATTTATGGAGTTGGGGCATAGACTACTTGCATTGCATTTAATGACAGGAAGGTTGAGGTTTGAATCCCGGTTAGGTGCACTTGAGTGCTTTACCCATCCTCTCCATGCACTACTATATTTTTGTTTGGCAAATCTGGAAATGTCAAGAAATTTCAATGTTATAAATTAATGGCAACCCTGATAGTGCCTCAAACAATAATAATTAATAATTTGTTTGTCACTTTTATTACATCATAAACAACAAAGAAAATACTTTTTTTAGTAAATTATGTAAATACAATGTTACCTTTTTTATGTGAATACTTTTTTTTTATAATGTCTTACAAATCTTTGTTCTCCTAAATATAAATATATTTGAGCCTTTGAGTATCGTGTAGTTCTTCAATGTAAGACTATCTTTCAGGATAAGCTGTACATAACAGTTTTTTTTTACATATATATAGTTTTAAAAAAAATATATATATATATAAAATAAATGTGTGCGTGTATGTTTGTCCATTTGTGCGTAATCTTTTTTCTGATTTTGTTGTTGTCAGAGTTTGAGTTTTGGGAGCCAAACTCGTTTTCAGGACATATTTTAAGTGAAAAATATTCTGTTGAAGTTGAAGTTTTTGAAGCCTAAGGAAGGGTATTAGAGTTCAAATTTTAACTTGTTTACCATTCACCAAAAGTATTTTCCCTAAACTTGATTATTCATTTTTACACTTTATCCAGCTCTTCCGTGGACCGTCTGACCAGTATGACATTCTCTGTCACTGCCACCGACAGCTTGAGTCCCCAGGGGGGGCAGTCCAGTACGTGTAAGGAGAAACATCAGCAGAACGAGGATGATGTTTGGGAACAAGATGTCGACTTCAGTGCCATTGCAGCCAGCAGGAACAGGTTTGTTCTGGAATTGCGTTTCAGGGTTGCCATGGGCAGTGAGAATCAAGGAAAAAATTTTGTGTCAGGTAAAAACTGAAAAAACACATGCAATTTTGCAAAATCTAGTAGGGGTGTGCAAAAAAGGCCTTTTCTTTAATTAGAAGTAAACTCACATTGAATATAAAAAAATATTCTCTAAGGTCTAATTGAAGTTTGAATATTTTTTGTTCATTGTTTTATGCTTGAAAAAATATATTTTGGCTATTTATAAACTTTCTGCTAATGTTTCACCACACAATAATTTTGTATCTAATATTTAGTTTATTTCTGATAAATAAAGTTATTATAACAACTTACACTTCATATACTATGACAGGCCTAGCCAGCCGGTAGTGGAAAATATATGGCTTGAATAAAAAACTGACCCAGACAATAGGCTGGAAACAGTAACGGATACAAAGTAACATTTCATATATAAATATACTCAAGATTTTTTCCACGTGAATAGTGTTTTGTACTGTGCATTACTCTTCATAATGACAATAATTGACCATTATTGGCGAAGAGTCGTAATTGTCAAAGCCAGGTGTTTTTTTAAATTTAAGTTGAAGCTGATATTTGTTCCAAAGCCAAGTTTTGTAGCCCTGCTCACCCCAAAATCCATTAAAAATACTAAACTATTTGTTAATTTGAGACATTTCACTTATAGCTTAAAAAGTAGGTATTCGGATAGACCAAAAAATTGAAACAAAGAATTAGGCGCCAGAAAGAGATGAAGTGTGTATTAGAGGAACAGTGGAAGGAGAATTGAAGCAGTAACAGTATGGCTTCAGACTAGGTAGGTCGACAGTTGATCTCGTATTTGCAGTATGGCAGCTGCAAGAGAGACACTATGCGTATGGGAAGGACCAGTTGATGGCCTTCCTGGATGTTGAAAAAGCCTATGACAGTGTATGCAGAAGTAGAATATGGGAAGCACTGAGGAAGAAAGTGAAGGATAAGACTAAGGAGAGTGAGGCCTAGGTACAAAGAGATGTGAAAATGGAAGGGAAGAGGACAGGCAGTTTGAGCTGAGAAACGGCCTGAGGCAAGGAAGTGCGCTTTCACCATGACTTCATTGTAGTGATGGACGAAATAATGGAGGTGTATAAAGGATTAGGGAAGGCACTATGTCTGGGAACAAAGGTGTTTGCGGATAGCCTGATGGTATGGGCCGAGAAGTATAAATGTCAGGAGCAGTTGAATCTGTGGAATGAAGTGGTGGAGCAGTATGAAATGAGGTTTAATGTAAGAGTGAGATGCTGATTATGACAAGGAAGAGAGATAGGTGCACAACTGGAGTGACTTGAAGATAGTGGAAAGCCTTAATACCTGGGGAGTGTGATATAGGAAAGCTAGACGAAACAAGGGAAATAATTGGGAAAGGGAGGAAAGCAGAAACTTTTTTCAGAAGTGTGAGAAATATAATTTGTAGCGTGGATGTGCCAAGGAAGTGTATAAGAAGGATCTACAGAGTGTACTATATACCAATATGGATGTACTTAGCTAAAACATGGGTAATGAAGGAGCAGGGTAGAAGCAGAATCCAAGCATTTACACGAATGGCCTTATGAGGAGAATATAGAAGGAGAAGGTACCGAAGAAGATGTTGAATATTGAAATTGGCTGCAGAGAGTGCAGATAAGTGTTAAGGGGGCGGGGAGAAGACTGGGTTATTCTGTAGGAGGTGAGGTGATGGGGAGAAAGGATATGTTGGAGAAGCTTGTGTCCCAAATAGACCCGGCCATCAGCTGGAAACTGTTCCTCATAGATATTTGTTTTAGTGTTTATTTCTGTTAGCTTAACATTCACAAATGTTATACAGTTATTTAATTAAACATTGAAAGGAGGATAGAAGGGCAAGGGCACTTACCAGGAAACTGTAGGCCTCAATGTTTGAAACGTAACACATAATTATCTAATTTTCAGGGTACATCAGCTCCATTCTGATTATTTCTTATTAAGAGATAGTTTAATTTAATAACTATAATTAAAGGGTGACCGGGCGTTCTAGGGGTAAGGTGTCAGACTTCTATGCTGGCGGCCGGGGTTCAATCCTTGGTCCCGGCAAAGATTTATCTGATTACCAAACCCTTCCTTCACCTCTGACAAGACATCTTGTGAATGTGAGGAATGCCAGGCCTCCACCGTGGTTCGGATCCCACGTTAAACTGTAGGTCCTTCATTTCATCTCACAATCACCCTACCATTACACATTAGCGTAAGTGCGTATAGCCCGAACGGGTAGTAAGACGCGGTGCTAATAATAATAATAACTATAATTAAATATAAGATAAATACAACATTCTATCCGTCTACTAAGAATAAGACACAAGCTTGAACAGACAACTGCAGAATTGAACCCTAAACCTTTTTTTGAATCAAGAAACAGGTAACAACATAATCTAAGTGACCTGTAGTTATGCTCCTATAGTCCATTTGGTGTTTTACTCTCTTTTGCTGAAGGGGACTGATGTACCCTGAAAATTATGTAATTATGTGTTTTGTTGTGTTTTAGTTGTGAACTTTGAGGCCTACAGTTTTCTGGTAAGTGTGTAGGCCTTGCCCTTCTATTCTCCTTTCAATGTTTGATTTAATACAGCCATTTGGCGCCATCTTCCTATATTTGGAAAAAGGTACAAGAAAGATGTTTAGTTATTTACATTTTTTGGCAACCCTAATGTTTTAGTAAGTTAAATTAAAACAATTTATTTGATTCCTGACTTTTGTCAGTGCCCTGCTCCATAACCTCAAATTTTCAAGTTTTGTAAAAATCTTCAAGTCGAGTTCCCAACTACTAAAATTTGACTCTAAACTATAATTTTTTTATTCATTGCACAAACCTGTGTTTATACAAATTTTTACTAAGCTCAACTCAAATCAAAGGAGGTTGTCATTTTCAACTTTCATGACATGATTAAAATTTAAGCACAAGAGAGGTTTATCCAAACCTCACTGATGTCTGCTAGAAAGTATCTGATTCAAACTGTGATTAACTTTGTAGAACTACATCATATCGAATTTTCTTGGGGCAATATATATGTATATTGTCTGGTGTTGGCAGCCAATGGGAAGAATCCGGCGCTAACAGCAGTTCGGATGAAGATGAGCGAGGTGAACCGGATGGAAGAGAGGAGGACCACATGGATGTTGACATCATAGACCGTGAGTTACCGAGGGGTTTAGATGGTTTCTACTATCACAGTATATTTAAAATTATATTACACTCGGGAGAAGGTACAGGAAAGGTGTATAGAAAACATGTAAAAGGTAAAACACAAAATGGGTTTTAGAATTAAAGAACACGGTTCACACTTTACACTGCTACCACTAGACAAAGAGTTAAGTGTTGGTTGCCTCTTGAAGAATATCGATAGTTACTGCCCAATCTCCTGACCTAGGTATAATTCTCTCATAACTTTTTGGGGAGGAGTGTGAAACCCGCAAAACAATTTTCTAAAAGAAGACACCAAAAAAACAGAATTGGGATAAAATGGAAATGTGTAAAGAATGATAGGACACATAGATAGGAACATGTAAAAGGAATGACATGAAGGACAAACACAGAAAAAAGAAACTGAAACTATAAAGTGGGAACTGTGTTTTTCTTTTAATTGTACATATTGTGTTTGTTCATTTTAGACGTTTCTATCCACCTGTACCTTCCGAATAAAATACAATTGCCTCATAAAGCTAAAAGAGATTTTCCTTATATAGATACAGTGAAACCTCGATTCATCGTTTTTGTTGGGGACCTGAAGAAAAAACAAAACGATAAAGGTGGGAGCTGATATAAACTAATAAAAACTATCAATACACAAATAATGTTATTTTTTCCACTATAAAGTCCACTTCACAATTCCTTCGTTTAAAAAAAAAAGTCATTCTTGATTTGTTTAGTAGAACCTTTCCTTTTCCATTTGTACAGTAAACTTTCAATATCAACAATGTTTTTCTTAGTCTCTTTCATGATATTGTGACTATATTTAAACACCCTCATGGTCTCAAATGCATGAAGTGCCTCTGTAAAACTCGGCACTGGTAAGGCTCAACTTGGTCATCCTCACCACCATCTAGCTCCTTTTCCAAGCAACTTTCACTCCACAACTCTCCACACATTTCTTTCCATGATGGCTACATACAGGGAAAACCTGGAAAAGTCAGGGAATTTTTGGATGACAGGGAAAATAGGAAAATGTCAGGGAATTAAATAACAATTATGAAAAGTCAGGGAATTAAAAAATATGTCTAAAGTATCCTATTAATTTTGCAACTAAACACTAAAATAAAAGTTAATTATAGGCCTACCTAAATGAAATAACATTTTAATTTTTAAAATAACTGATAAAACTGTTTATGTTTAGTAGATACAAACTTTTTTTAATATTTGATCAATAATAAATAAAACAAAAGTCATCATACACCAATAAAACTGAAAAAAAGTAGTCAGGGAGAATTGAAAAATGTTGCCTGAAAAACCTGGAAAAGTCAGGGAATTTTGTAAAATATGTTTTGTAGCCACTCTGTTTTCACACACATCCTAAGCTCTTGGTCCACAGACACATATGCATCTATATGCACATATGCGCCAGTGGTGCTATTCCCCAGTCAGACTCAATCTTCATGTTGCGTACCATCATCATCACCTCTTCCGTCAATCTCTGTCACGTCTTACCCCTCATTTTTCTTCGCGTGGCCACACTCAACAAAACAGTTCTGGATTATAGAATGGGTCACTTATTGCCATGCCAAAACGATAAAGTGAATGGCCTGCAGGATACCTATAGTTGATCCACCAGTTCTTTGGTGGTGCCGGACAGCTAGCAGTAATTGCAACTAGATCCGAAAGTCACTGTTTGTCACTATATTTGGAAATAATTATAATTTGCTAACTATTACTATTATTATCATTAAAATTATCAAACACTTTTAACAAGACTTTCCTAAGTATAACTATAGAAGTGTATTTTCCATAGTTAAATTAAAGAGAAAAAAAAGTTTGATAAATCCATTTTGGTTTTTGTTTAACTGCTGTAGGAACTACAGGTTAGATAGTGCATGAAACTATACATTTAATGGTATTATATTCAGTTATTTATGTGTTTATAACTGGCCCCGCATATCTTTAACATAAATAAATGGTTTGTGCTAATAATAAAGAGAAAAAGACACAACATGTTTGTGTTATAATATAAAGTTTAAATTTTGTAAATACAATTATTAATACCAGTTGCCAACAGGTTCGCCTACATTACCAACCGTCGTTATTGTTTCAATTGAGTGCACTGTATTTGTTTTTGTAAGCCCACTTTTAACAAGCTCTTGATTTTGATAATTAATTTTCATTAAACGTTGAAGGCTACAAAATATATTATTGGTTGCCTATTTAGGCCTATCTAGGTTGTTGTAATCTTACCAAAAATTTTTACAATACAGTGTCTCTTGTGAATATAAGTTCAGCTACTTAGTAAACTGTGTGTTCTTTTGTGATTATCAGTTCGGTGTGTGAACGTGTTATCCTTGGAAAAAGACGGTTTTTAGTTATCTCTAAATATTTATTTTCCAATATAATATTGAAGCATGTGATTAAAAAAAAATAGTAGCAAGTGGTTCTCAGTGATCAATATAGCTTTTAACTCCAAGATTGTTTGTGCTGACCACTAGGCTAAACCTCAAGTTTTAGTATTTTATTTTATTAAAAAAAACTCTGAAGTGTACTAAAAAATTAACGAATCTTTCTCAGTGTTCAACAAATAAATAATATGCTAAGACTTCATGTGCTAAATTATCGTAGTTTTTTTTATAAGAATTAGTCAATTGTTTAAGAGTAGTGAATTTAAAATCTATATATCTTTTTAGTTAGGATAGCTTTTTATTTGTCATTAGGCCCTACAGTGTACTTATTTATAAGACAATGAAGAGGACAAAAGTTCTTGCGACCCTGTTGGAAAACACTTGATAAAGAAAGGTACACACCAGTTCATAACAAATATTACTTATTTCTAGTAATAATTTTATCAATAGTGTTGAAAAGGTTTATGAAGGTATTTTTTTTATCCGTGTAATATTACCCATTCTGATTTTTAACATTTATAATGTTAATAACAATAATACTATTAACAAAAAGTAATTAAAAAATTAAAAAATATGTTATTAATAATAATAATAATAATAATAATAATAGAAACACATGTGGGTTGAAATGGTAAAATAATAAATATCGTAGAAAAAATAAATACTTGGCCTAACATCAATAAATCAAGGTTAACAATAAAAAATAAATAAAACTAATACATTTTTCTTGTATAGACCTATGTTTTGACTCATAAAAGTGACAGATGCTAAACATTTGTTCATGCAGATCCTATGGTTTGGTGTAGGGGTACATCATTTGATTTGGTAACTTTTTACTTAAATTCCTCAAAAAGAATGTGTCTGGAGGATGAGCGACACAATTGTCTAAAAATAGGATTTTCCTTTCCTGTGCATTGAATGTTGCATCAAAGGTATGCAGAAAGTCTATGAAAATCTAACTTCATCCTCACTTTTGAGTTGGCTTAGAACATAGCTTCTTTACCTTTTTAAAACACCGTAGTTTCATGGACTTTCCAATAACGATGGACACTCGATTGTTTGAGCGATTGATCGCTGTTTGTGACCAGTAGTGGTGTTATTCACTCCTTCACACTTTTTCTTCCATGATAGGTCTCTCCTTTCAATGCCAACGCTAGGTCTGGCAAGCAATTGAAAAATAGACCTGTTTCATCTGCATTATAAATGTCCCAAGTTCATACCCCTACGGCAGATTTGGAAGCCTCTCGAATCAGAAGTCTGTGGTGTGGGTGTCCACAGTATCATCCCCCATCCCCTCAAGACCATTATTTAGCTGATAAGCTGTGCGATTGAAACTTGCTACACCACAATCCAAAAACTTTGACCATTGTACTATCAATCGTACCAATATTTGTGTGTGTCTATTTCTAAAAAGAATGATCAATTATGAATTAAATTCTTGGTGGTTAAAATTTATGACCGATGTAATGTACCTGATTTGCCCCTAAAGAATATGTGAGAGCATTTACAATAATATCGTCCTAATTTTATAAACGCATTTTATGTTATTTAAATAATATAATCTATTACGTGGCGCTTAAAGCACTTCTTCTTCCAAGAAGGCACAAAAAAAGAGCCACTATAAATGACGTCAGACTGCGGGACGTAGGACCTTTAAGGTCAAGAAGACAATTTAAAAGGTAATTTGAGTCAGTTTCCTGTTCTCAAACATTCTACTTCTATCCAGATGTTTTTTTATATTGTATTATATTTTTTCTAAACACAAGCTTCTAGAAGCTTCCATGAGCAATGGATATATACGAAGGATGGTGCAATGAAGGGCACTAGGAGCCCAGTTCTTGATGTACTTGGACTGCAACCTGTTCGCGATTACTACGATCATGTTATCAGCCGCCTCTCTAAATTGTTACGCTACGCGACATGATCAGTTTTCAGACCATTACAAATAGTGATTATTGAATAAATAAATAAATAGTATCACACTTTACAATAGTGTTATTATTTAGTAAACTCTTCAATTGGCGTCCAACAGCGGAGCCCATAAAACCAGAACATAACAAATGGTGTCCCAATCGCGGGGCATAATAATTTTGTGTCGTATTAATTGGCGCTCAATCAACGGACTATAAATACCAATTATATCATCAAAATACTGTACCGATTTAATTAGTGCTCGACCACAGGGCAATTATCAGCTAATTAAACAGTAATCTCATCAATTGTGAGACAAGACAGGGACCCGTAAAACCAGAACTTTACACCCATAGATGGGGGTAAACGATAAATCGAGAAACTATTGATGCGGGCTTTTTTTTTTTTTTTTTTTTAAA